>JAABKJ010000755.1:64129653-64523727 GCA_011634705.1 Andricus grossulariae
TATTGAAATCTTGATGAAATCTTGTAAATCTATCTGAAATCTTTTCGAAATACGTGAAATCTTTGGAAAATAATTAAAATCTTTTGGAAATCTTTGTAAAATTATTGAAATTTTTGGGAAATCATTGACATTTTTGGGCAGTCTTTGAAATTTTTGGGCAGTCTTTGAAATCTATTTGAAATGTTTATGAAATATTTTAAATCTATCCGAAATCTTTGGGAAATATTTGAAGTCTTTGAGAAATCTTTGGGAAATCACTGAAGCCTTTGTGAAATTTTTTAAATCTATCCGAATTCTTTGTGAAATCTTTCTGATATCTTTGGAAATCTTTTCAAAAGATTTGAAATATTTTGAAAATATTTGGTAATATTTGTGAAATTATTGAAATCATTGAAGTCTTTGTGAAATCTTTGTGCAATCTTTTAAATCTATCTGAAATCTTTGCGAAATACGTGAAATCTTTGGAAAATAATTAAAATCTTTTGGAAATATTTGTAAAATTATTGAAATTTTTGGGAAATCATTGAAATTTTTGGGCAGTCTTTGAAATCTATTTTAAATGTTTATGAAATATTTTTAATCTATCCGAAATCTTTGGGAAATATTTGAAGCAGTTAAACTTTCAACCAACGAAATGATTTTTTAACCAAAATAATTAATCTTCAACTAGAATAGTTCAATTTTCAACTTAAAAAATTAATTTTCAGCCAAAAAGATGAATTTTTAACTAAACTGATGAATTTTGAACAACAAAGACATGATTTTTTAATAAATTGGTTCAACCTTCACCCAAATAATAGAATTTTATATTCTGACCAATTTTTCATTTTCCCTGACCATTAATATTCAAATACGACAATCTTACCCTTCTTGCATTTTCAACATAGAATCTTTTATAAATGAAATAAAACAATTTCAAATTCAAATTAAAAAGTTTCACATTACCTATCCCAGTCAAATAAAATTCCTTGACTTTTCCCTGACCATGACAACGAGGGTGGTATAAAAAATTATTTTTCTGATTTTTTAGTCTCACCCCCTCATTTTAAAGGAATCTTTAGAGTTTTAAAAGTACCCCAAAGTGTTTAAAATTCAGTAAGTGCTTGAATTTTTAGAAGAATCGTAAAAACTTTACAACGATGATGTGAAACTACCATGTGAGTAGTAAGAAGCCTAACAAATTTAAAACAAAATTTAATGTACCTCCAACTTTGCCAAAACTCAGCCCTTAAGACACTAACAAGTAATTTTTACGTGTCTTTTCTGAATTTTATGAAAGTAAAATTAAAATTTAAGTGGAAAATTATATAAAAAAATGTATTATACAAATATGAAAAATAGCGCCCATAAAATAAACATTTTTCCCTATTTCACACTTAATAATTCATAATAAATTACATTTTCTTTTTTCTAAACTTTTTCTTTCAATATATATATATATATAGTATATATTGAACATATAAACATATATAACTTTTCTTTTGAATGAAAAAGTTTTAAAGGAAGAAATTGTAATTTTTTATGAATTATTAAGGATGAAATGGGGAAAAATGTTTATTTTAAAGGAACTACATTTCATACTTGCATATTAGAATTTTCTATATAATTTGTCACTTAAATTTTCATTTTACTTTCATAACATTCAGAAAAGACACTTAAAAATTACTTTTTAGTGTCTCAAGGGGTGAGTTTTGGCAAAGTTGGGGATAAATTAAATTAAAATTTTTTTTTCAGGCATCTTACTGCTCACATGGTAGTTTTACGTCATCGTAAAGTTTTTACGATTACGCCGGATTATATAGGATTACTCTGGATTACATAAAATTAGGGTGGATTACTCCGCATAAATTACGCTTACTTGAATTTTCGACCAATTAGTATTGCTTTTTCAATCAAACTGTTGAATTTTCAACCAACAAGATAAATTTTATACCGAAAAAGACGAAATTTCGAAAAAATAAACCAACTTTCAATCATATAGTTAAAATTTCAACTAAAAAGAATTTTTCCACCGCAAATGGAATAGTTAAATTTTCAGTTAAAAAATTAATTTTCAACTAAAAAACAACGGGTTTTCAAAAAATTAGTTAAATTTATAACTAAAGAGATGAATTTACAATTAAAATCAAGAATCTACATCAAAAATGACTTTTTAATGGAATTGTTGAATTTCATACAAAGTAGAATGATTTTTAAACAAAGATATGATTTTTTAAGGAAAAATGTCATTGCTGTTTTTTTTACCAAAACCGATTTTAATTAGAAATCTAAAATAGTTAAAGTCGACCACAGAAGAAAATTTTTCAACAAAATACCTAAAGGTGAATTTTAACCATGAAGATTAATTTTCTACCGAAAAAAGATCGATTTTCAACCAAAAATGGAATAGTTGCATTTTCAATTATTAAAAAATTCATTTTTGCCAAAGAATGAACGAATTTTCAACTAAAGGGATACATTTTGAACTAAAATTATGCATCTCCAACCAAAAAATGAATTTTCAACAAATTAGTTCAACATTCAACCAAGCAGTAGAGTTTTCAACCAAAAAGACTAATTTTTTATTTAAAAAAAAAACATGCATTTTCAACAATAAGGAAAATTTAAACTAAAAAGGATAAATTTACAACTAAAAATGGAATAGTTAAATTTGCAGTTAAAAAAGTTAATATACAAACAAACAAAAAATCAATTTTCAACAAAACAGTTTAATTTTTCACAAAAATAGTTCAATTTTTAACCTAAAATGTGATTTTTGAAGCCAGAAGATTACTTTTCTACCAACAAAAAAAAACACGAATTTTTAGCAAAATTTATGAATTTTCAAGAAAACAATTCAATTTTCAACCAAACCATTTTCAACTAAAATAAAGAATCTTCAAACAGGAAATGGAATTTTTAACGAAGTAGTTCCATGTTTTAACCAAGTAGTTCAATTTCCAACTAGAAAGATCGATTTTCAACCAAAAATCGAATTGTCAAATTTGTAGTAAAACAAATTAATTTTCAACCAAAAAAAACGAATTTTCAAAAACCCAGTTGAATTTTCAACTTCTTAATAATAATAATAATTCTTCTTTCTAACCAAATGGTTGAATTTTCAACCAAAAACGTGAATTTTTAACCAAGAAGATTAATTTTCTACCGAAAAAGATCAATTTTCAACAAAAAATGGAATAGTTGCATTTTCAATGATTAGAAAATTCATTTTTGCCAAAAAAAGAACGAATTTTCAATTAAAGGGATAAATTTTCAACTAAAATTATGCATCTCCTACCAGAAAATAAATTTTTAACAAATTAGTTCAACATTCAACCAAGTAGTTGATTTTTCGACCAAAGAGACTAATTTTCTATTTAAAAAAACAAACGAATTTTAACAAAATGCATGCATTTTAAACCAAATAGTTGAATTGTGTACTAAAAAAGATAAATTTCCAATCAACAATGGAATATTTAAATTTATAATGAAAAAAAAAATAATAATTCTCAACTAAAAAGAAAAAGAATTTTCAATCAAAAAAATAATATTCAAGAATGAACATAAATTTTCTACCAAAAAGACGAATTTTTACAAAACAAGGATTTTTTAACCAAAAAGTAGAATTTAAACTAAAAAGGATAAATTTACAATTAAAAATGGAATAGTTAAATTTCTAGCTGAGAAAGTTATTATACAAACAAACAAAACATTCATTTTTCACAAAAACAGTTCAATTTTCAACCTAAAAGGTGAATTTTTAAGCCAGAAGATTAATTTTCTACAAAAAAAAACAAAACATTTTCAACTTAAATCAAGAATCTTCAAACAGGAAACGGAATTTTTACGAAGTAGTTCTAAGTTTTAACCAAGTCATTGCATTTTCAACCAAAAATATAAATTTTCAACAAAAAGTGGGATAGTTGAATTTTCAGTTAAAAAAAATTAATTTTTAACTACAAAAAACGAATTTTTAACAGTACAGTTAAATTTTCTACCAAAATAGTTACATTTTCAACCCCGGCAAATTTTGTACACAACGGTGAATTTTTTAACAAAAAAAAACTACTTTTTAACAAAATTTTAAAATTTTCGACTAAGTAGATAACATTTTCAACAAATTTATAGCTGAATTTTCAATCAAAATCATGAATTTTCAACGAAGAAGATTCATTTATCATTTTCGACCGAAAAAGGCGAATTTTTCAATAAAAAATATCAATTTTAAACCAAAAATGGAAAAGTTAAATTTTCATTTAAGAAAATGAAAAACAAAATAAAAATTTGAACAAGTTATTTGAAAACTATTTGAATTACCAGTGTAAATTAATCCGAATCACTGGGATTACTAGTTAATTACTTGGATTACTTTAAATTACCCTGGATTATAGGTGTATTACTCTAAATTACAAGTAGATCACTTTGATTGCCTAAATTACCCCGAATTAAATGGATTAGAAGCTGAGTTATCTTAACAAGTACATTTATCAGCGTTACAAGTGGATTTCAGCGAATTAGAACTGGATTACGCCATATCAGAGCTGAATCATATCGGATTACAAGATTACTCCGAATTACTTGAATTACTCCAGTTACTACCAGATACTCGAATTACGCCGGATTACAAGTGGAGTTACTCTAGATTACTCCATATTGAAACTGGATTACAAGTGGATTACTCTGAATTACTTTGATTACTCCGGAGTACAAGTGGATTACTCCGAATTACATTGAATTACTCGGATTACCTTTAACAGATAGTTCCAGGGTTTCTTTCTGTACTGCTATAGAATTTTCGCAGATGCGGGCGAAATAAAATTGTTTATTAAAACTTTAATTGTCATTATTTTATTATAAATGATATAACGTATGAAAGAGCGGATAGGCGTTGAAAAGTCATCTTCTTGGGTTTAAAAGTTGTTTTCTAAAAAAAATCGACTTTTTAGCTTGAAAACTCAACGATTTGGTTGAAAATACAACTATTTAGTTAGAAATTCAACTAGTTTGTTGAAACTCCGTCTCTTTTGCTTGAAAGTTCAACTACTTTGTAGAAAATTAATTTTATTTTTTGAAAATTCAACAAGTTTTTTGAAAATATAATATATTTTGGCTTGAAATCTTAAGAGCGTTTCATATTAAATCCAATATAGTACCTACCTTAATTTCTTTAAAAATAATTAATTCCCCAATTATTCCCCTAATTTCGTGAAAAATCACTCCATTTCCCCTTTCTTAGATTACTTTTGGCTGCAAAGTCTGTATTTGCATCGTAGCATAATTCCACGAACGTAAGAAACTTAAATATTTGTCATACATCACATTTTGTTTATAAATTTTCACACTCTAGGTATGTATTGACCTAAAAAAATGTTTGTTTAAGATTGAAAACAAAACAGTCAAAACAAACAACTTGAGCTTTATTTTGTGTCTACGACTCATTTTTCCTTCATCCATATATTCATGAGAATTAGTGGGCTAAGTGTCACAGTACCATGATACGCAGAAATTAGAATCGCGGAAAAATTATGAAAGAATTGCCGAGATATTCTTGAAACAAAGGGACTTTTGGATCCACACGAGCAAGACGTTATTTTTTACTTACCCAGAAGAATCTTAATCCTTCTAAGATTAAAAAAAAAATTATTTTGGTAGGATTCAATCCAAAGCCGAGGCGCAAACAATCCGGAATCCACATAATCCGGGGTAATCCACATAATCCAGTGTAATCGGGAGTAGTCTAATTGTAAGCCTGAACAATCCACTTGTAATCCACTTGCAATCAGGAGTAATTCGCAATTATCCCAGTACCACGGTGTAATCCAATTGTAAACCAGAGTAAAACACTTGAAATTCGGTGTAATCCACTTATAATCCGCTGAAATCCACTTGTAATCCAATGCAATCGGGAGTAGTCTAATTGTAAGCCTGAACAATCCACTTGTAATCCACTTGCAATCAGGAGTAATTCGCAGTTATCCCAGTACCACGGTGTAATCCAATTGTAAACCAGAGTAAACCACTTGAAATTCGGTGTAATCCACTTATAATCCGCTGAAATCCACTTGTAATCCAATGTAATCCACTTTTAATCCAGTGTAATTCAGTTCTAATCTGGAGTATTCCACGTGTAATCCAGCTAATTCGGAGTAATTCACGTAATCCAAATAATCAACGGTAATCGACTTTTGTAATCCACGTGTAATCCAGCTAATTCGAAGTCATTCACTTAATCCAAATAATCAACGGTAATCCACTTTTGTAGTTATTCCAGTCTTCTAGAGTAATCCAATTGTAATCCGCGATAAACTACTAGAAATCCAATATAATCCACTTGTAATCCAGAGTAATACAGTTCTAACTAGGATTAACCCACTTGTAATCCAGATTAATACAGTTCTAACCAGGATTAATCCACTTGTAATCCAGATCATCGGATTCATTTAGGTAATCGAAGTAATCCACTTGTAATGCAAGGTAATCCACCTCTGTATACTCCAGAGTAATTCACTTGTAATCATTCGAGTAATTTGCAGTTATTCCAGTATTCTGGAGTAATCTTATTGTAATCCAGGGTAAACTACTTGTAATCTGGTGTAATCCACTTGTAATCCATGGTAATCCACGTTTAATATAGCTTTTTCCAAGTAATTCAGGCGATAAAAGGAATCCAATTGTAATGCAGGGTAATCCACTTATGTATAATCGAGAGTAATCCACTTGTAATAACGAGTGATTCGAGTAATTCGAGCAATTCGCAGTTATCCCAGTATTCTGGAGTAATCGAATTGTAATCCATGGTAAACTACTTGTAATCAGGTATAATATGCAGTGAAACCTGGATTTAGATCCCCTGGATTTTGCCCTTCCGAGAATTGACGCCGCGCCGTGGGGATACGTGAGAGGCGTTTGTGGGGGGTATGCGGTGTGCACTCAGGCGTGGCAAAACAGAGAGAGAAACAGGAGACAGACAAAATAGTTCGGAGTCTCTGGATTTAACGTCAAGGTCAGCCCCAAAACCGGCGCTAAATCCAGGTTTGACTGTACTTGTGATCCAGTGTAATCCAGTTCTAATCTGGGATATTCCACTTGTAATTTAGATACTTCCGAGTAATTCAGGTAAAAAAAGGAATCAAATTGTATTCCATGATAATCCAGTTCTAATCTGGGATAATCCACTTCTAACCTAGATAGTTCGGAGTAATTTAGGTAATAAAAGTAATCCACTTGTAATCCAGCTTAATACACTTATGTATAGTCCAGCGTAATCCACTTGTAATCCCAGTAATTCAAAGTAATTTGGGTAATCCAAGTAATTTACTTTCAATCCATAGGTAATTCAAATAGGTTTCAACTCTTTTGTTTAAAGTTTGTTGAAATTTAATTTTTTTAATTTTAAATTGAACTTTTCCATTTTTGATTAAAAATTTAAAAAAAAATCTTTTTCAGTTTAAAATTAATCTATTTTGTTCAAAAATTCGTTTTTCGGTAAAAACTTCATTGTTATGGTTTAAAATTAAGTGTATTTGGTAGAGAATGCAACTATTTAATGAACAATCAATCAGCTTTGTCAGAAATTCAACAATTTAAAAGAAAAATAATTTTTTTTGTTGAAAATTTAACTCTTTTGTTGAAAATTTGTATTTTTTTGGTTGAAAATTAAACTAGTTTAGTATAAAATTCATTTCTTTGGTTTAAATTAAACTATATTATTAAAAATTCGTTTTTCTTTTTAGTTAAAAACTAATTTTTTGAACTGAAAATTTAACTACAAATTCCATTTTAGTTGAAAATTGATGTTTTTTATTTGTAAATTCTACTACATCGGTGAAAGTTAAACTTATTTATTAAAAATTAATTTTCCTGGTTGAAGATTCTTGATATTACTTTAAAATAGTTTGGTTGGAAATTCATCTTTTTCGTTGAAAACTGAAATATTTTGTTGAAAATTTAACTATTTGGTTGAAAATTCGTCTTTTTGGTTGAAAATTATTTCTTTTAACTGAAAATTTAATGATTACATTTTTTATTATAAATTTAGCTTTTTAGTTGAAAATTCAACTGTTTGGTTGAAAATTCACGTATTTCGTTAAAAATTGGTTCTTTTTGGGTAGAAAATTAATCTTCTTGGTATTTTTTTGTTTGGTAAACAACTATTTTTCTATTGAAAATGTAATTTAGAAAAAAGTCCATTTTTGATTGAAAATTTGTCTTTTTAGGTTGACTTCAGATTTTTTTATTTTATTATATTATATATATATTTTTTTTTATTATATTTTTTTATTATTTAAAATAAAAATTGTTTTGGTTGAAATATCAACTATAAGATTTTTCATTGAGAATTCATCTCTTTTCGTTAAAATTTAATCTACCTCGTGGAAAATTCCGCAATTTTTTTGAAGAACCTTTTTTTTGTTAAAGATTTTTTATTTTAGTTGAAAATTTAACTATTTTGTTGAAAAATCGTCATTTTTTAGCTATAAATGTAACGATTCCAGTTGAATATTCATAATTTCACTCAAAAATTCATCTCTTTGGTTGCAAATTTAACTGTTATGTTAAAAATTAGTTTTTTTTTTGTTTAAAATTATTTTTTTCAACTGAAAATTGAACCATTCCATTTTTGATAAAGAATTTATCTTTTCTGGTTGAAAATTTAACTATTTGGTTAAAAATTTATCCTTTTTAATTTGAAAGTTTGTCTTTTTCTGTAGAAAATTCTTTTTCTGGGTTAAAATTAATTTTGTTTTAGTTGAAAATTCAACTATTTTGTTGATAGTTTGTTGGAAATTCATCGTTTTTGGTTGAAAATCAAACGGTTTTTTATTTAAAATAAACCTCTGTTTTGGTTGAAATATCAACTATTAGATTTTTTGTTGAGAATTCATCTGTTTCGGATAAAAATTAATCTACTTTGTGGAAAATTTCACAAGTTTGTTAAAAGTTTATTTCTTTTTGTTGAAGATTTTTAATTTTAGTTGAAAATTTATCTCTTGGTTGAAAAATAAACTATTTTCTTGAAAATCGTTGTTTTGGTTGCAAATTTATTTGTTAACTAAAAATCTAACTATTTCAGTTGAATATTCATCATTTAAATTGAAAATTAATTTCTTAACTGAAAATTTAACCACTTCATTTTTGGTAGAAAATTGGTCTTTTTTGTTGAAAATTCAACTATTTGGTTAAAAATTCTTGTATTTTGTTGAAAATTTGTCTTTTCCGGTAGAAATTTAATCTTCTTGCTATAAAGTCAAACGATTTCATTAAAAGTTCCCCTGTTTTGTTACAAAATAGCAATTTAAAAAAAAGTAATCAATTTTTAAAAAAGTAATCCTTTTTAGTTGAAAATTCGCGCGAGTGAAAGGTCCTAAAATCTAAATTCTGAAGATTTTTTAGTTAAGAGTAGAAAAATTGAAAGTCAGCATAGTGGGACAATTCTCTAATTTATTGTTTCATATTATTAGTTAGTTTCCTGTCGAGCTGTCGTAAACTCGGAGTTTTAGTCAAGAAGAAGTTGCTCCAAGTGCTGTCGTTGGGCGATATATCAGTCTGATTCTAAAGCCGGACTCCCGGATTAGCGACCGTAACTCACCCGCACACTAAATACCCTAATTCTCGAAACGCTTTCCATTTATGCAATGCAAAAACGAAAACTTTCGAGTTAAACTGATTTTTTCGCTTTTCTGGCGCATGAATTCCTGTCGGTAAATAGAATCGCAGTACACAAAATTCAGGGTTCAGTCTTTCCCCTTTTCCCCTTTTTTAAATTCCCCTTTTGCCCCTAATCTCGAAAAATTTCCGCAGTACACAAAATTCAGTGTTCAGTCTTTTCCCTATTCCCCTTTTTTAAATTCCCCTTTTTCCCCTATCGAAAAATTTCCCCTTTCCTCTTTAAATATACGATATTTGAAAATACAATTTTTTGTTTTATAGTTACAAAATTATTCTACTCAAAATTAGAATACACTGGAACCTGGATTTCCGTAAACTGGATTTTTGCGTTCCTAAAATTGCTTTCCTCGGCAATTTGGTGTACACTGGTCTATCTGTCCACCTTGAAGATTCTTTAGTTTAATTTTGAATAACTATTGTCATTAGGTTATATGTTAGTTATTATTATCAACTAATTTTTAAAGAAAATTTAACATGATTCCAAAAAATTTCCAAAAATATCAAAAAAGAGGTTGGGAGATTTTAACGCAATTTTTTTAATTTTAAAATATTTTTAAGAAAAATTCGAATCATTAAAGGTTTTTTTTTTAATATTTGAAAATTTTTTTAAATCTCAAATTTGAAAAGATTTTAAAAATGTTTTTAACAAAATGTAGATTTTTGAAAATTTCGAAATGAAATGTTGAAGCTTTTTCAGGATTTTGAAAGGCTTCAAGATAATACAAAAATGTTCTTATGATTCCTGGGAAAATGTAAAAGGATTTTTTATTTTAAAAAATTAATTTTAAGAGAATATTTAAAAAGTTTTAAAACGATTTCTAAAAACGTCGAAAAAAAAATTGAAAGGTTTCAAAGCAATTTTTAAAATTTGTAAAGAATTTTTTAAATATTAGGAATAATGAGAGTTAGTTTGAGAGATGATAAAGAATTAATCTCTTTTGGTAAACATTTAATCTTTTTTTGGTTACAAGTTATTCTATTTTGGTTGAAGATTCAACTATTTGTTGAGTATTCGTCTTCTTGTATGAATTCAACTGTTTTTTTTTTATTTTAAATTATAATCTTTTTTGATTGAAATATATCAACTATTAAATTTTTCGTAATTTATTTTTTTGGTTGAAGATTCACCATTTTAGTTGAAAATCATCTCTTTGGTTTATAATGTAACTATTCGTTGAAAATTTGCCTCTTTATGTAAAAATTTTATATTTCTTGGTTAAAAATGCAACTGGTTGATAATTTATCTTTTTGGTTGAGGATTCCACTATTTTGTTGAAATTTTTTTTATAATGTTTTATTTATGTTTTCTATTTAAAATAAAAATCTTTTTCTGGTTGAAATATCAATTGCAAATTAAATATTTCGTTAGGAATTCTTCCTTTTTTTTAAGTTGAAAATTCAACTATTTCGTTCAAAATTAACTTTTTTGTTGAAATATTGATTTGACATATCTGAAATCTTCAATAATATTTTTTAATTTTCTCAAGAATCGTAGGAAAAGAATATTTATATAACTTTAAAAACAAATTGATAATACTTATTTCCTCGTTCTTACATATCAGGATCTAATTTTTGCTCGAATTCAAGTTTTAGAGAGAACTTTGGAATAATAAGTAGTTAATCCGCTATAACAAAAAATTTAATTTTGTATTAAAAATTATTTTGGCTCGGATATTGAAATTTCAAAACTGAGCCAGCAAAAGTTTCACACATTTTTTTATCAAAATATATTTTATAAATAAATATTTTCGATACGTACTTAAATTACGTACATAAAAAAAAGATACTTTTTGAAGGTAAAAAAAAATAATTTCTAGAGTTGAATATTCGTTTTTTTTTTGGCTGGAAATTAATTTTTTCAACTGAAAATGTAACTATTTCAGTTGAAGATCCATCATATGAGTTGAAAATTCACCACTTTGGTTGAAAATCCAACTATTTTGGGTTGGAAGTTAATTCTTTTTGATTGTGAAGTTTGATTTAAAATTTGTAATTAAAATTTTTTTATTTGGTTGAAAATTCAACAATTTAATTAGAAAGTAATTATTTTTTACTAAAAATTAAACTTTTTTGTTGAAAATTCAATGATTTAGTTCATGAAAGTTAAATTTTTAATTTAAAATTTAATTATTTGGTTGAAATTTTATCTTTTTCAGATGACAATTTCCACTCTTTGGTTGAAAATTGAATTCCTCTGATTAATTTTTGTTGTTGTTGTTGAAAATTCATAGTTTTAGCTTGAAAAATCATCTCTCTTATTGAAAATTTAACTACTTTGTTGAAAATGTATCTATTTTGTTAAAAAATCGTCTTTTTTTGTTCACAAATTTATTTCTTTAACTGAAAATATAACTTTTACATTTTTGGTTAAAAGCTTTTCTTTTTTAGCGGAAAATTAATCTTCTTTGTTGAAAATTGATCTTTTTGATTGAAAAGGCTAATTTTACATTTTATGTTAAAAATTTTATTATTTGGTTGAATATTCAACAATTTTGTTAAAAATTCATTGTTTTTGGCTGAAAATAAACGGTTTTGTTGACAATTCATCAATTCGGTACAAAATAAAATATTTGGTAAAAAATTAATTTTTTTTTGTAGAAAATTCGTTTATTATTTTTTTTTTTAAATGAAAATTAGTCTTTTGGGTTAAAAATTCAACTGTTTTTTTTGGCCTAAAAATTCAACATTTTGTGTGACATTTTTTCTCTTCATAGAATGAAAAATCTATTTTGGTTGGTAATTCAACTATTTTGTTGAAAATTCGTTCAAAAATTATAGAAACTAATAAAGGGGGGTAATTTTTAATGAACATTTATGTGTTTGTTGAAAATTTAATTATTAAATTTTTAGAAAATAATATTTTCGGTTAAAAAGTCATCTTTTGGGTTGAATTCTTTTGTTGAATATTCATTTTTGTTGTTGAAGATTCATAATTTTGAAAATTTAAGTATTCCTTTTTTTTTGTTTGAACTTAATATTTTTACTTAAAAATTGATCCTTTCTAGTTGAAAATTCAACAATTGGTGTGAAAATTCATGTCTTTTCTGGAAAATTTTTATTTTTTAGTAGAAATTCAATCTTTAATCCCTTTTGGTTGAAAATTAAAATGTTCGGTTAAAAAATAATCTGTTTTGGTTGAGGATTCAACTATTCTGTGTAACCAATTTTTGTCGATGCATCGTTTTAGTTGAAAATTGATCTCTTTTGTAGAAAAATCATCTGTTTGGTTTAAAAATTCATACATTTGGAAGAAAATTAAACTATTTGTTTGAAAATAATTTCTTAGTTGGAAATTCTTATTTTTTGTTGTAAATTCAACTATTTAGTTAAAAATTCGTCTTCTTTGGTTTCATGCAACCGATTGAAAATTATTTTTTTTTCAACTGAAAATTTTTACTATTCCATTTTTGGTAAAAAAAAATATTTTCAAGTTGAAAGTGCAACTGTTTGGTTTGAAATTCATTGTTCTTGATTTACAATTCATATATATGTTGAAGGATTCAACTATTTTGTTATAAATATGTCTTTTGGTAGAAAATTTATCATTTATGGTAGAAAAGTAATCTTTCTGGGTTAAAAATGAACTTTTTTTGTTGAAGATTCAACTTTTCGGGTTGAAAATTTAAGTGTCAGCTACTTTTATAGTTTTTTAAAATGAAAATTTAACTTGTTTGTTTAAATTTCGTACTTGTGGATTGAAATTTCATCTTTTGCGGTAGAAAAGTCATCTTTCTTGATTGAAAATTTATCTTTCTTGGATGAAAATTCATCCTTTTTGGTTGAAGATTCAACTCTTCGTTTGAAAATTAATCTGATTTGGTTGAGGATTCAACTATTCTGTTGAAAATTCATATTTTTGGATGAAAAACCAACTACTTGGATTAAATTTTATCTACTTTTTAAAAAACTTCTACAATTGATTCATCATTTCAGTTGAAAATTGATATGTTTTGTAAAAAATTCATCTGTTCATTGAAAATTCAACAATTTGGTGGAAAATTAAATTGTTTGGTTAAAAATTAGTTTGTTTTGTTTAATTCATCAGATTCAAAATTAGTTTTGTTTTAAAATTAATGTTTTAAACTGAAAATTCCACCTTGGGTTAAAAAAAAATCTTTTTTAGTTGAAAATTCAACTATTTGGTTTGAAATTTATCTTTCCTAATTGAAACTTCATCTCTTTGTTTGAAGATTCCATTATTTTGTGGAAAATTCGCCCTTGGATTTAAAATTCAACTACTTTGATAAAGTCATTTTTTATCGTAGAAAATTTAACTATTTTGTTCAAATTTTGTCGTATTGGAAAATGTTCAATTGTTTTTTTAAATTCCGGAAACCAAAACAGGAACAGAAGCAGAGACCCAATTCTTCAAATTCAAAAAGTGCGGCAACTTCGAATCAATCACGCGTATCCATGACCTTGTTTAATTTATTTTGAAATCAGGTCGTGGTATAATCTTCGCATACGAACGTATTTATAGATGCGTTGTAGTAAACAAGGGCACGGTTTAGGGGCAGTCAGTTACGCGAGATAAGAAGAGTGGCGTGTTATCGTAATGCTCATTACGTATGCAAGATTGTTCTATGTACCACAAGTGACGATTCTCTGAGCTTTAACGATTATTAATTGCTCTAATGTGGCTTTTAAATGGTCAGGTGATAGCTGCGATAACCAAAACTTATACGCAATAGGGGAAACTGCCTACAGTGGATAATGCAACCTACAGTGTATAGTCATTAATTAAAAATACTAATGTGTGCAAAATAATTAATTTAATTCAAATAATAGTCAAGACACTGTACGTGTTCACAAATTAAAATTAAAATTTTTTCTTTTTCTTTTATTTGTGCTCTTAATTAGTGATATGACTTAACTTTTATTTTTAATTTAATTTAAATTCTTTTAAATAAAATTAATGTGTAAGTACCATATTTACATAATTCAATATGAAGCGCTTTATATTTCAAGTCGAAATGTATTACATTTTCAACAAAATAAATAGTTGAAATAGTTGATTTTTCTAACAAAAAAGAATTAACTTCAACCACAGACAGTTGTATTTTTAACCAAAAATTGGAATCTTTAAGCCAGAGGACGGATTTTTTTATAAGAAAGTTCAATTTTAAAATAATTAAATTTTCAATAAAATAATTAGATTTGTAACTAAGTATGTAGTTAAATTTTCGACCTACAAAAATGAATTTTCAACTAAATAGTTGACTTCACAACAAAACAATAATTATCAACATAACAGTTGCGTTTACAACCAAATAGCTGAACTTTTAACCAAAAGCAACGAATTTTCAACAAATAAGTCCAATCTTCAACCAATTAGTTGAATTTTCAATAAAAAAAAAGATTAATTCTCAACGAAAAATATAATAGTTGATATTTCAATCAAGAAAAGATTTTAATTTTAAATCAAGAACAGTTTAATTCAACAAAAAAAAAACGAATTTTCAACAAGATAGTTGAATCTTGAACCAAAAGAGATTAATTTTTATTCAACAGTTGCATTTGTAACCAAAACTGATAAAATTCATAGAAAACGAGATGAATTAAAACAAAAACGATAAACAGAATTTCTAACCCAAAAAGTCGAATTTTCAACAAAACTGTTGAATTTTTAAGCCAAAAAGACGAATTTTCTAAACAACAGTTGAATTTTCAACCAAATAGTAGAAGTTTTAACAAAAATAACAGTTTTTAACTCAAAAAGTCGAATTTGCAACAAAACTGTTGAATTTTTAAATCAAAAAGACGAATTTTCAAAAAAAAAGTTTAATTTTCAACAAAAAAGTTAATTTTTAACCAAAGAGTTGAATTGTGAACTAAAAACGATAAATTTGCAACCGAAACGAAGTAGTTAAATATGCAGTTAAAAAAATTGATTTTCAAAACTATTTATTTTTAACCATTGATGGAATAGTTGAATTTTTATTTAAAAACATTAAATTTAAACCACAAAAAGAGAATTTTCAGCAAAACAGATTTTCAACAAAATAGTTGAATTATTAACAAAATAATTAAATTGTTAACTAAAATGATGAACCTTCAACAACAAAAAAATGAATTTTTAACAAAGAAGTTGAAATGTCAACTAATTATTTGAATGTTCAAACAAAAAAGGATTAATTCTGAACGAAAAATATAATAGTTGATATTTCAATCAACAAAAGATTTGAATTTTAAATCCAAAACTGTTGAATTCAGCAAAAAAAGGCGAATTTTCAACAAAATAGTTGAATCCTTAAACAAAATCAACTAATTTTTAAACAACAGTTCTATTGTTAACCAAAAACGATGAAATTTATACAAAAAGAAGTTCTAACCAAAAATGACGAATTTTCAACAAAATTGTTAAATTTTGAAGTCAAAAAGACGAATTTTTGGTAGAAAACAGTAGTTGAGCTTTTAACAAAAAAGTTAATTTTCAACAAAAGAGTAGACTTTAAAACTAAAAACTATCTATTTTGAGCTAAAACTAAAACAGTTAAATTTGGAGTAGAAAAAATTGATTTTCAACCAAGAAAATATGAATTTTCAAAGAAATAGTTGAATTTTCAACCCAGAAGATGGATTTTCAATTAATAAAATAAATTTTTAACAAATTATTTCAACTTTCAACCACGCAGTTGAATTTTTAACCAACAAATGTGAATTCTTAATGATAAATTTAATAGTTGAATTTTCAATTAAAAACTATCAGTTTTCAACCAAAAATAAGATAATTAAACTTTCAGTTAAAAAATGAATTTTGAACAAACAGAAAGTGAGTTTTCAATGAAATAGTTTAGTCTTCAACTAAATAGTAACATTTTTAATCAGAATTGATGCATTCTGAACCAAAAAGATACTAGTGTGCTTTTCAATTGAAAGGAATTAATTCTCAATGAAACATGTAACTCATGAGAGATTTAAACCAAAAGAAGATTTTAATTTCAAATAAAAAGCATTGGATTTTCACCAAATCAGACGAATTTCCATTTAAAAAGTTGAATTTTCAACTGATAAAGATCAATTTTCAATTAAAAATATAAATTTTTAACGAAAAATGGAATAGTTACATTTTTAGTTCAAAGAAATAATACTCGGCCAAAAAATACGAATTTTCAACAAAATAGTTAAATTTTCAACAAAAGAGTTCAACATTTAACCCAAAGGTTTCTTTTTTAACCAAGAGGATTAATTGTAGAAAAATGGACTAGTTGAATTTTCAACCATAGGGATGAATCTCCCAACAAAAAAATGAATTTTCAACAAAACACTTAAATTTTCAATCAAATAGTAGAATTTTGAACCAAATGAGATAAATTCCGAAACAATAAAAAAAAAACATTTTCTTGAATGTGCATAACATTTTGGTTGAAACAAATAGATTTTGGTTGGTTAAACAAATATTTGATTGACCCAACCAAATCTTGTTGTAACAAACAAGTACTCCATCTACCAAAAGATTTAGTTAAAACAACCAACAAATTTAGTTGGGTTAATCAAATATTTTTTTGTCCATATATAATAACCATATTCTATGGCCTAACCAACAAAATTGTTTTTCATTTAACCAAATAATTTTTGAGTTAACCAAAAATATTATAGCAGACTTTTCAACAAAAAGGAATTGGATTTTCTGGTTGGGTTATTCAGTTTTCATGTAAGCGAAAAACGGGAAAAAGGGAAAAAGTTTCTTAAAAACAAGTGGAAAAAAAGGAATTCTTTAAAAAATGAGCAAAAAGGGGAATAGAGGAAACATTTTTTTAAGCATTTCAAAAAATTGATTATATTCACAATTACATTCCTCCCCCTGGCAGTATGACGGAAGTTTTTGAATGGCCCCTATGAGGGTTTTGACCTGCGGTTCAGAATAAAGTCTCAATATTTTTCAACTAAATAAACTTGGATATTGCACTTGAATCAAGACTCAAATTCCTACTTTCAAAATACAAATTTAAATAAACAAAGAGGAAGAAGACCGCTTTGCTCACGTGAGCAAAATAATGACTAATTTTTTTTAAAGATGAAAATTCAAGGTAGTTTTTCTTTCGCCGGTAGGTCGCCAGATAGAGTCATATGGCAATTGGTTCCGTGGGTGCGATAATGCGAGTATGAGCTATATTTCAAAGATAACCCTCTGCCCCAAGCTAAGATCACTCCGTATCCTCGTATCATCCACGTTGCAACTCTTGTGGCAAACACTGTTTATACAGGGCCGAATATAAAACGAAAAGAATTTGTTGAAAATTGCATATATCAGGCTTTACACTCTTTCCCCTATTCCCCTTTTTCCTCCCTTTTTAAAAAAATTCCTCTTTTTTCCCTGTTTTTTAGAAACTTCTCCTTTTCAACCTAATAGTTGCATTTTCAACCCAAAAGACAAGTTTTTTAGAAGCCGGTTGAATTTTCAATCCAAGAGGTCGAATTTTTTATGCAAAAAGACGAATGTTGCATAAAACAGTTAGATTTTTTAACAGAATAGTTGAATTTTTAATAAAGTAATTACATTTTCAACAAAATAGTTGCATTTTCAACTGAAATGATGAACCCTCTAGCAAAAATTTCAACTACTTAGTTGAATTTTCAATCAGGAAATATTAATTCTCAACGGAAAATATAATAATTGAGATTTTATCCAGTAAAGGATTTTAATTTTATACAAAAACAGTCGAATGTAACTAAAAATATGAATTTGAAATAACACAGTTGAATCCTTAACTAAAACAGATTAATTTTTAACCAAATATGATAAAATTAATAAAAGAAGAGATGAATTAAAAGAAATGAAGCGATTTCTCCAGTAAACAGCTGAATTTTCCACCCGAAAATATAAATTTTCTACAAAAAGTTCATAGTTGAATTTTTTACGAAAATAATAGAATTTTTAATTCAAAAAGACAAATTTTCAACAAAACTGTTGAATTTTTAAGCCAAAAAGACGAATTTTCTACAAAACCGTTGAATTTTCAATCCGAAAATATGAATTTTCAAAGAAATTGTTAAATTTGCAACGAAAGAGATGGATTTTCAATTAATTAAATGAATCTTCATTAAAGTAGTTCGACTTTTAACAAAGTAGTTGAGTTTTCAATCAAGAAGATTATTTTTCTGTACCAAAGTAGACAAGTTTGCAACAAAATACATAAATTTTTTAACTAAATTGTTAAATTTTTTACTTCGAGACGATCAATACCTTTTTCACCCTTTTTTATCCAACTATTTTTTGTTGAAAATTTTACTATTATATTTATGGTTCAGATTGTTTCTCCTTTTGGTTAAAAATTTTACTAATTTGTTGAAAATTTAATTATTTTATTGAAAATTCAACTATTTTGTTAAAAATTCATCTGTGAAAAAATTAAGATTAAAAATTGAACTGTTTTGTTGTAAATCCAACAGTTTTGGGTTGCAGATCAATCATTTCTGGTTAAACATTCGATCATTTGGTTAAAAATGAATTGGTTTTGAAAATTCATCTGTTTTTTTTTAATTCAAACATTTTGTTAAAAAGTCATTTTTTTGGTCGAAAATTCAACTGTTCTGTTCAACCTTAATTTTTTTAAATAGAAAATTCATCATTTTGGTAGAAAAGTCTTTTTTTGTCATTGAAAATTCATTTTCCTTGTTATACAATTAACTTCGTTGTTGAAAAGTGAAATGTCTAAAAAATTCAATTTTTTTGTTTTGAAAATTCAACTATGTGGTGGAAAATTTATGTATTTTGTTAAAACTTTGTCTTTTGTAGTAGAAAATTGATCTTTTTGGTTAAAAATTCATTTTTTGTTGTTGAAAATTAAACTATACTTAGTTGAAGGTCTAACTATTTTGTTGAAAATTCATTTTTTGTTCAAGATTGCTCTATTTTGTTGAAAATTCGTCTTCTTTGGTTTAAAATTATTTTTCTTGGTTGCAAATTCAACTATATTTGGTTGAAAGTGGAACCAGTTTGTGAAATATTAATTTTATTGGTTCAAGATTCATTATTTCAGTTGAAAATTCATCTCTTTGGTTGAAAAATTAACTATTTTGTTGAAAATTCGTTGTTTTTTTTTTGGTTTGAAAAAATATTTTTAACTGGAAATTTAACTATTCCAATTTTTGTTGAAAATTGATCTTTATTAGTTGGAAATTCAACTATTTGGTTAAAAGTTCATCTTTTCGTTTGAAAATTCCACTATACTTGGTTGAAAGGGGGACCTAAATTGTTAGCAATTAATTTAATTTGGTAAAGATTCATAATTTCAGTTAATAATTCATTTTTTTTATTGAAAAATTAACAATTTTGTTTAAAATTTGTCTTTTTTTTGTTGAAAATTCATCTTTTTAACTATAAATTTAACTATTCTACTTTGGGTTTAAAATTTATCTTTATTAGTTGTATAAACTATTTGATTGGAAATTCGTATTTTAGTAGAAAATTCAACTATAATTGGTTGAAAGGGGAATTAAGTTGTTAAACGTTAATTTTATTGGTTGAAAAGTTATCTATTTTGTTTAAAATTCGTCTTTTCTGGTTGAAAATTAATGTGTAACTGTAAATTTAACTATTCAATTTTTGGTTGAAAGTTGATTCTTTCTAGTTGTAAATTTCACTATTTGATTAAAAATTCATCTATCTTGTTGAAAAATCTTCTTTTTACTAGCAAATTAATCTTCTTGATTGAAAATTCATCTTTTGGGTTGAAAGTGGAACTAGTTTGTTAAATATTAATTTTTTTGGTTGAAGTGAAAAATCACCCTACTTTCCCTGTTTTGAGAGCATTTTGTGCTTTAAAGTCTGATATACTATTTCTTCCTATCCTAGAATCAGGCACAGATAGTCTATTCTCCAAATTAGGATTTTAGGAACGAACAATGACTTTATCATGCCTTGAATCTTCCATTTCAACAAAGCTCAAAATAAAAAAATTGTCAACGCTTTAACTTTCAAATGGATCACTGAAAAGGATGCAATGGCCAATCTTTTAAATTTGAAACCCTGACAGCTTTACATTTTGAAATCTTGAACGCTTTATTCAAAATATTTTTAAATCTCGTTTGGAAATTTTGTAAAATTATATCGTACCGGCTGCGCTTTTCGACACGTGTAGGTCAACTGATATTTATGCTTAGGGTAATCAATGGATCTGCCTTATGCAAGGCACGCTTATTGAAGTCCCTTCAACTTGATATGTATCCTCTTATTAGTTTGGTATACATGACACATACCCTATTAAGTTCGCCACACGCCGCGGCGCATCCTTACTAAATAACTGAGTACATGTGTTGTGTTCTAGTATTGGGTGTGCAATTGTGCATGAGCCTCTGCATTCTCTATAAAGGTCTTAGAAATCAACGTATCATAATTGCAATAGTGAATGTTATGCATGTTTCTTTGTACGAAAGATGGTGTCTAAGCAAGGACCAAGATTATGATAACATCAGTTTGCAATCACACCTGACTGCAACCAGAGAGTCATGCCATACGACACCACATCTGCTTTATGTCGAATTCAGTTCCCTAAGCCACGTCATTAACAGTAGAAAGTCGCTGATTAAATTCGCTCAACAGATTAACGTGAAAAAGCTTAAATTTTGATGTTTATGAAAAGATTTGAACATAGCCATCATACTTTTCAAAATAATACATTTTTTGAGAGTCCCAATAAGTTGCAAAGTCAGCTTTCATCTCTAAAAGGGGTCCTCGTTAATTTCGTAATCAAAAAGACATGTCAGCAATATGAAAGAAAGGTTTCGTAAGGATTACGTAAAAGAGACATACATACTCCTCAGCAGATTCGCTGCATCAACATCGACAAGGACTCGAATATACTTATGAAAAATTATACAATGCCAAACAAATGCACGTTTTTTGTTATGATGTTGTTGCGCGAGCTGTATCTCGGAAAGTTTCGAAACTTTTTTTTTATTTGTTCACGTCACACTTAGTGTATATGTTATCACTGGGGCGATTTTTCCATGCCATATCTCTGTGTGTCTTACATAATTATTTTACTAATTATTGGCTTATTTGTATATTTACTACTAGTCGAAATTTAACTTTTCACCATGCAACGTATTTTACTGTCAGCAACAACCTAAGCTTGACGATCTCTGTAAGTAGCTTACAGACTTGGTAATTCGCGAAGTGATGTCACGCAGTATTGTATTTCGCTTATCGGCGCTGAATACCGCGTTTCCTCGTGGAACTCACAGCGTTTCAAGAATGCGATGGATATGATTTTCCACCCGATGACCTTCGACCTGAGCACAGAGAGAATACTAGTATGATGACTTATGACTAAATAGAAATGTGTACTATATTTTTTCAAGGATTAGGTTTAATTTTGGCAAGTAGCATAATCTAGAACTGTCTCTCAATCACGGAACATAGAAATACTTCTCAGATTGAACCAGAAGAAAAACAGACTAAAGTAAATAATCTCTGAAAATGTGAATCCAGATCAAACATCTGTAAACTGAGATCAACTACTATATACCAGTATATTGATATAGTTGATTGCATTTTTTTTAGAAGACTCTTCCTTTATCATCTCTGTTTCTTACTCGAAAACCCTGTGTTTTCTGTAACTACGATATCATCCCTGTCAAATTTCATTAAAGTTTCTATTGCTGACTATATGCCATTTCTTTTATTTGTACCTTATTATAGTTGAAACAATGGCATGTTATGACAAAAGCGAACTTCCTTGTATGCTATTGTGTTTTGAAAACATGTCCTACATTGCCGAGTCCTACATGTAATATACATTGAACATTGTACAATCATATACCATCCGGGAGAAACTTGAACACCCTATATCACTAGTACTGACTGATTATGCTTGATAGAATTCGATAGCCGATTAGCAAGCACGTGACTTCGCTGCATATGGCAGTGCAAATTGAGACTTATATCGACTAGGTTGAGAATTTCATTTATAAATTATATATAGATGCATTTCCACCAAATAGTTTATTGTATATTATTTCTAGGTATGTTGCAGATAGTGCGACATCACCTAAGACGAAATTGATTTTTATTTTATTTCATTCTGAACAATTACAAACAACATATTTTTGAGAATAGAATAACAGTTAAAAGTGATTTTTTTCCTTTATTATTGGGGGTCTTTCATGCGGAATATACTCCGCACAAATTTAATCTCGAGTAATAGGATCGACTACTCTGTTATCGTCACGTATCGACTCTCGGCTCCAAACAAGAGCCAACGGGTGGCTTTACGCTGTTCCAAGAGCTCGCCACACAAGTTTTGTTTAAAGGTCCAATCGCTTACGAATGGCAGAAATGCTTTCTGAGAATTAAATCTGGCGATGTGTAGATTAAGAAAAAAGAAATTATGATGTCAAAGAATTAGAACCGAGTCTCAAGTGATGATACATCAGTTAATTTTGCATTTTGATTTTGTCTTGAAATATTTTAGGTCATGAAAAATTTAAACTTGAAATTCTTGTTTTGAAATTCCAGTGAACAGTTTTGTCTCGGAACTACAGTCCAGTGGTTGCTTGGGTCCGACAACTAAGGATTTTGATTCCTCAATTGGAAGTTTATCAAGAACGATAAGTTCGCAGCATCATTCCGCCGTGCATCATCACCACAACAGTCATAATCAAAGCAGTCCAAATTCTGAAATTTCCGTGCACTCGTCTAATTCGACCCGCTCTAATCATCATCAGTTAAAAGAGAAGGGTACCTCTCCATCTGGCGGAGTAAGAAGTTCGACCAATGGTAATTCCACAGTATCCAGTGCTTCTTCTACTCCTAATGCTTCGGAAGCAACAGTCTCTGCTTCCAATTCCAATGTTGCTTCAGCAACATCTACCACAACAAAGCCTCCTTATAGTTACGTAGCTTTAATAGCCATGGCTATTAAAGAGAGTGCACATGAAAGGGCTACTTTGAGCGAAATTTACGCTTATATCACTTCGAAATTTCCATACTTCGAAAAGAACAAAAAAGGTTGGCAAAACTCGATTAGACATAATTTGTCATTGAACGAGTGTTTTGTGAAAGTACCGCGAGAAGGGGGAGGAGAGAGGAAGGGCAATTTCTGGACTTTAGGTGCGTTAAATTGTCAGAATATAGTAGATTTTTCTTTAATTTTTACTTTTGTAAGATTTCTAACTTCTCTTTTAGAAGTGTGAATAATGAATCATACATTCGAATCATGAAGAATAACGTTCGCGCATGACTCATCACATTGCATTTACTTTTCCAGACCCTACATATGAAGATATGTTTGAGCATGGAAATTATCGTAGACGAAGGCGTATGAAACGACCTTATAGAAATCCTCCTTATCACCACAAAGGTCTATTTAGTGATCCGTATCCTGCAAGTCACGTTCACCTTAGTGCGACTAGAAATCTTTTCGCTCATTCACCACCATCTTATGCTGCCCCTCCATATCCTCGATATGATACCAGGTATAACATATGCCGTCACTATATAACTACTAAAATATACATATTAAAACAAAATGATTAATTGAAAACTTCTTGTTTTGTTTTTGGAATTGCAGCTCTTGGAGTCTTCAGCAGCCTCAGTTTCCAACTTATTCGCACTGTCAAGCGGTAAGATTGTTTGTAGTTTTATTATATTACATATAATGTTTGTTTTTCCCATTCTGAATAAATACCGAGACGATTATTTGCTTCAAATTTAGGGTTTTGTGTTTCAGCTACAACAGCAATTGCAACCAATGCAATCTATGCAGATCCCGTCGATGAATGGTTACGGACAACTAAGTTCATCTTTAGGTGAGTCTCAAATCCTTTTATCTAAACTCTCATACTTGATGTTTGAAGGAGGCGACGTTCTGGCAAAGCTTTTCAAGGAAATTATCTTGATGTTGCAGGTAGTGCGACTGGTTCGCCGGTGTCTATGAGTGGTAGCTCTTTTGGTAGCAACTTTTCAACTTGTGGAAGGCGGTACGATGGCACCGCCTCATATTGGCCGGATGGTAAGTCAATCTTTTAAATTACTTGGCTTTTTTTTAATTATGTAGTGTTTAATGCTGCTTCGAAGTCTGGGAAAATATAAAAATTAGGAGATGTTTTTAAAGTAGGACAATATGAGTTTCTAACTTATTTTTGACAATTCATCAAGCGCAATGGCGCTTTTAATATTACGATTTAACAAACGCGTTTCTGAGTGCATAAATAACAAGTTTTTTTCTTTATCTTGTTGTTTTCTTTAGTTGTAAAAGAGGAACCGGGAAGCACGACGGTGTCTCCAAGTGGTTTGTCCACTGGAGTTGGTGTGGGATCAAACATGGTAGGATCTGCAATTCCTTCTAGTGTATCATCAACGGGCTATTCCACTGTAGAATTTCAAAATCGACCCAAATGTTTCATGTGAACGGAGTTGCTAATTGACGATAATAGCCAATTCGCTAACATGTCACCTCGTTCTTAAGGTGTCGGTAAAAAGAACATAATCTTGCACATGACTGATCGATCGTCAGTGTACGATGTGGTCAACATTTTTCGAGCTTGTATTTGTATATTCTGAAGAAACGTATCGATTTGATCTCCAATTTGCGTCTCGTAAGATTTATGAAAAATCACGGGAATTTAGTCTTAGATGGCTTATTTATCTTACTTTGGCTGTGCGTGGCCCTGTTGTTTTAGGAACTCGCGCGTACCTACAAAACATGTCACAGTATGTCACACAACTCGCGTAGTGAATATAAGCCTAGAAGAGAATAAAGAAGGACGATGAGTCTCGATGTGCGATTACTTCGGTTAGGTACGCACGTATTTCTCTGGTTACTGGTACGTACGTGCAACTCGTACTACCTTGGCGTCAGAAATAATTTTGGCTTGATTAATACCAGCGCTGAATGCTCGGCATGAAATATGTTGTACTGCCGCAAATCGCGTAACATAATTGTTTACCAACGTTTCGCACAATCTTGAGTCACACACATCCTCAGATCGTTGCGATTACAATATATTTAGAAACAAGTACAAGTTATTTTTTTGAATGGGCATAAAAAACTGTTTAGGTATATGGAACCATAAATTGGCATAACTGATGAGTAATGCGAGCGTGCCTGATCGAAATCGGCTCTGATATAGGTGATAAATTTAGTTTCAAAATGTTTGTGTTAAGACAGTATAAGGCTGACCTTATTCTCATAGATTTTTAGAATACGTAACTTTAGCAAAAAGGAAAGGACACTTCTAAACTGGTGTATTTTATGTATATGTAATAATAGTTTATATCCGAGTCACAAACTTTGGTCAATGTACAACTCTAGGAAATTGCAACTAATAACAAAAAATTCTGTCTGTATTTTTCTTTTTGTTTTGATAATGACTGCTAGACAGTATTGCGTATAATTTTATAATTCGTAATACAAATGCGTAGCTGAAGTTCTTTTAAATTTGTTAAAGATTTTAAGTGCATTATTTATCTTTCTTGGAATTATTGTACGATACAAAAATATCTTAAATTTATATAAGATATAAAATTCCAAAGACCAAGTCTGAGGTATACGCAGATCCTCATTTATATATTATGTAAAATATATATTGTTTTTAAATGTAAATCTATTTAGTTAACAATGTTTTTTTCTACGCATTATTTATAACAGCATCATAAATATATATTTCGCTGCCGTCGTTAGCATTTAGTGATATATTGTGCAAACAAGCGTCTTATCAATAAACAATACAATGAATTGCAATTTCAGTGCATATATATATATAAGGAAATTCTAAAACAAAATTCGATTTGCTGTAAAAAATGCAGATAAGTATGTGCAACAATTAAGATGATTCGTAAATTTCTCATGAAGGAATTTTAATCTCTTATTTCAATCTCACCGATATTGTCACCCAATATTGATGAAGTACCGGGGAAAAAATTTGTCAGTATTGGCCTAGAAGTACTGGTTGCCAATGTTGACCAAGTAAATGGCCAACATGTGTAGATTATATATATATATATATCAGCAAGAAGAATGCCGTATGAATAGCGTACTATATATAATATAATGGAATATTGAGTTTGCTCAAATGAGCTCTTCTTCGTAGTTCGATGCATATGTCCAATGGAAAGATTGGATTACAAAAGACTTTTACTCGGTTTTCTTATTAATGTGCAGCGCATTGTCTTTCATCTCTTCGTAGAATCACATAAAGGCAGCCGGTATCGTTTATTAGCACTGTATAAATGGATAACTGGCAAAGATAAAAAAAATCGAAAGATCTGAAAAATTGTTAAGATTCTGTCTACAAAATCAATTATCATACCCTTTATATTTGTCGTTATTATACTGAAATTTATATTGTAATTCTCAATGTACGTATTTTATACCATATTTTTTTTTAACGAAAATAACATAATTGCGGGATTGAACTTCATAATATATATGCTCTATTGCGATTATAAAAAGTTGTAAATATTTTCTTTTTCAAACAAGTCTAGGCACTTGTCATGAAATGGAATTGCGTTTCTACGGTTTAATACATAATAAGATCTACTGAAAACAACGTTATAATTATATCAACATAAGAGTGACAAATATATTTCTGTTATTTATCATCGAAAATGTCGCATTGTTCTTTATTCATTACACAGAACAACATTAAAAATGAAAAATGGATGAAAAGTGTCCGGTTTTTGGGATAATTGAGGTCGCCTGTTTCAAAAAAGATAGAAATAATCAAAATTATGATTTTTAATGACACATTTCATGCATGTTGCATTTTTAACGTCGACCTGTGATATCATTCCTATATAAATTAATCCATTAATTAATAATAGTTATTAACCAATAGTTTCTGCATTCACATTGATTGCCAGGGTGGCTGTAGGTCAGGAAAAATCAGGGATTCTGATAAAAATCGATAAATCTATAAGAGGCACTCTAAATAACTGTCAAGGATCATAAATTTAAAATTTTGAAATTTTTTAAATAAAAATGGTTTTATTCTTGTCAGGTAAAAATTAGGGAATTGTGCGCAATTCCCTAATTTTTCATGAAAATGAATTTTTTACACACTGATATAATATTCTTGTTAGTAATTTATTTGCCTTGTATTTATATTTCTTTTTTGCAGTAACTTCTCTGATAATTATATCTTTAGTTACATTTTTTATTACTTGGCTGAAAATTCAACTATTTTTGTACTTTTTGTAGAAAATTCATATTTTGGTGCTGAAAATCCAACTGGAATCTTTTTTAATTTAAAATTCAACTTTTTTTTAGAATTCATCTGTTTGGTTTAAAAATGTATCTGTTTTAGTAAAAATTTCATCATTTTTGGATGAAAATGCAACTTTTTGGTTGAAAAATAACCTTCTTTGCTAGAAAATTAATCTTTTTTGGTCGAAAATTGATGTATTTGGTTGAAGGTTGAATCATTTTGTTAAATAATCATTTTTTCGTTGAATATTTATAATTTTAGTTGAAAATTCATCTTTTTGGTTGAAAGGTCATTTTTTTTGGAGGGGGGAGGTAATTAATATAATAATATAAATTAATATAACTATTCCAGTTAAAGATTCATAATTTGAGTTGAAAATTCATCACTTTGATTGACAGTTCAACTATTTTTGGCCAAAAATCCATCTTTTTTTTGTAGAAAACTAATTTTCTTGGTTTGAAATTTCCTCTTTTGTGGTTAAAAATACCTTTTTTTGATAGAATTTTTTACTTTCATGACTGAAAAACCTTTATTTGTTGAAAATTCGTCCTATTTGGTTGAAAAATTAACTATTTTGTCGAAAATTTCTTTTTTTTTTGGTTTGAACTTCATTTTTATAACCGAAAATGTAACTTTTCCACCTTTTGTTGAAAATTGAACTTTTTAGTTGAAAATTCGTCTTTTTGATATAAAAATATCTTCTTCGGAAAAAATGAACTATTTTGTTGAAAATTCGTTGTTTTTTTTCAAATTAATTTTTTTTACTGAAAATTTATTTAACTTTTCCATTTTTGGTTCAAAACTTAGTTGAAAATTCATTTATTTAGTTAAGAATTCATATTTTTGTTAAAAATATTCAATTTTCTTCGTAAAACTTTTACTTTTCGGTTGACAATGCATCTGTTTTGGTTTGAAGTTAAACATTTGTTTGAAAATTCGACCATTTGTTGAAAATTGATATTTTTGTAGTTTGAAAATTAAAAAATTTGGTTATAAATTCAATTATTTTGTTGAACATTTAACCATTTTGTTAAAGTCCAAAGTTCAGCTGTTGTGTTAAAAATTTGTCCATTCTGATTGAAAATTCATATTTTATGATAGAAAGGTCATCTGCTTTTAAATAAATAAATAAATATATAATTTTTCAAATTTAATTTTAAATATTATTTGATTATATTTATAAAAGGATCTGTGTTTAAAATGTTAAAAGATGAAAATTCTGGTCCTTGAATGAAGAACTGGTTATAGGGTAAAATCAGGGAATTTTGAAAATTAAGTTTTTCGGTCACCCTGATTGTAAAAAAGATATATCATTGAATTGAATTTTTTACATTCTCATTTTTATTTTTATTTTTTACATGAAATTAATAAAATGTTTCTCCACATATATTACATACAATATACAAGAAAAGGAGAAAGAAGGAGTGAGAGAGGAGAGAGAGAGAAAGCTTGCCACCGCAGGAGAGTTGTGAGTGGGTGTTACTATAAAAGGGCTCCGCCCACAAACCATCGACAGGGGTTCTCAACTGATGCTTTTAAATAGATCGGTGTATAATTTTATCAGTATACAAAAATTACCTTCTAAAAATATATTTTTTTTTATCACAACGTTTAATCGTTACACAAAAGTGTTGCTTTAAGTAACAGTTGACGATAACTAAACAATGCTTTTAACAATATTAAAGTTAAAAAATATCAAACATATTTAGTCAATTTTTATTTATGTTATTTATTGACAATTCGATCAGAATTAACTGATATGCTTTTCTCATTTTATGCAATAAAATCTGACAGTAATGTTATAAACAAAATTCTGGAGAATGATAATCAATCTCCCTGTCGTATTTAATATGTAGGTTTATTTTTATTTGCTTACTAGTTTCAACACAGCAGCGATGGTGTTTTTTTCGGTGTCTTCTTCAAACAAGCACACATCTCATTAATTTTATAATGTTTATAATTCCAAAGTGGCTTTAGCTTAACACGAAATTCTTATATCTATTATAAAACACACTAAATACAAGTCAGTCAAAATTTGACTGATTAAATTAATCAAGCATGCTTTCACTGAAAATTCAGTCATTTCTACTGAAAAACCAGTCGTTTTAACAGATGAATCAGTCAATCGAAGTGACTGATTTGTCTCCTTTAATAAAACAGTACAATTATTTTTTATTTCAAATTCGTAATTAAAGACCTAAATTTTAATAATTTATTTTAATAAACCATAAATGACTGATTAACACATTGAAAATTACGGTTTAGATCAATCAAAATTACTGATTACGTCATTCAATATGACTTTGTGTGCATCATTCTACACAATATATCAAAGATTACATTTTTTTATTCAGAATTCATATTTTTTTATTTAAAATTTAACTACTTGCTTGAAATTTGAACTACTGTGTTCAAAATTATTTTTTTTTTTTTGAAAATTCAACTATTTGGTTGAAAATTCATGTATTTTATTGTTGAAAATTTGTCTTTTTTGGTAGTAAATTAATGTTATCAGTAAAACAGTTACCTTTTTGGTTAAATATTAAACCCTTTTGTTAAAAAAATGGTTGTTCTTTTTGTTAAATTCTTTTTTTTTTAGTGAAAATTTATTCCATTTTTGGTGGGAAATTGATCTTTTTCAGTTTAAAATTCAACTATTTGTTTGAAACTTCATGTATTTTTTTAAACATTCGTCTTTGTTGTTATAAAATAAATTTTTTCCGCCGAAAATTCATCTTTTTGATTAAATTCAACTGTTTTATATTTCTAATTAATATCTTTTTGGTTGAGGTATGAACTGTTTTTTATTTAAAAATGAAATATTTTTTAGTTAAAATATGAACTATTACATTGTTTGTTGAAAATTCATCTTTATTGATAGATAATAATTTTTTTTCTCGTGAATTTATCTTTTTGGTTAAATGCAACTGGTTTTTATTTTAAATTAAAATCTTTTGGACTGAAATATGAACTGTTTTTGATTTATAATTGAAATCCTTTGTAGTTGAAATATCAACTATTGTCATTTTTTTCGAGAATTCATCTTTCTTTTTTATTGAAAATTTTAATACTTTTTAAACTACTTTGTTACAAATTTATTTTTATATTTGAAGATTCATGATTGTACAAGAAAATTGATCTTTTTTATTGAAAACTTAATTCATTTTTTCATAATTGAATATTAATTTTGTTATAATTGAAAATATAACTATTTCTTTTTTGCTTGAAAATTGATCTTCTTGGTTCAAAATGCATCTTCTTGTTTGGATTTGACTGTTTTTTATTTTAAATTAAATTATTTTTTGGCTGAAGATTCGTGATTTTAATTGAAAATTCATCTCTTCACTTGAAAATTTAATCTAAAAAAAATTTTAATCGTTTTTTTATTGTTAAATATTAATTTTGTTTATTGAAAATTTAACGATTCCTTTTTTGGTTGGATTTTAGTTTGTTTAGTTTTTTTTTAGTTTAGTTTTTTTTTGGATTTTTTAGTTTGCAAAATCAACTACTTGTTTAAAGATTTATCTTTTTTATCTTAAAAGTTCGTCTTTTTTGGCAGAAAATTCATTTTTTTTTTAATTCATCTAAGGTAGGTTGAAAGTTGAACTACTTTGTTAGAAATTCTTTTTTTTTAATGATTAATGTTTTTAGTTGAAAATTAATCTTTTCGGTTGAAAATTAAACTATTTCGTTTGAAATTAATTTTGGTTAATCAGTTTTTTTAGTTTAAAATTCAACTTTCTTTGCTTGAAAATTAATCTTCGTGGTTGAAAATTCATGATTTTTTGGTTGAAAAATTTTTTTTTAGTTGCAAATACAACTTTTTGATTGCAAATTTATGTCACTTCGTGAAAATTCATCTTTTCTGGTAGAAAATTAATCTTCTTGGCGGAAAATTCATTGAAAAAAAAAATTAAACTATTTGGTTGAAAGTTGAACTAGTTTGATAACAATTCATTATCTTTGTTAATGATAAATCATTTAAGTTGGAAATTCATCTATTTGTTTGGAAATTTAACTATTTTTTTTTTAAATTCATTTCTTTAAATCAATTTCTTTAGTTCAAAATTCAACCTTCTTTGGTTGAAAAATCATGATTTTTTTGTTGAAAAGTTTTTTTTTTCAGTTGCAAATTCAACTATTTGATTGAAGATTCATCTTTTTTTATTGAAAGTTGAACTGTTTTGATGAAAATTCATTATTTTTATTAATGATTCATAATTCAAGTTGGAAATTCATTTGTTTGGTTGAAAATTAATCTTTTTTAGTTGAAAATTCAACTTTTTGATTGCAAAATTCATGTAATTTTTTGAAAATTCATCTTTTTTGGTAGAAAATAAATCTTCTTGGAGGAAAATTCATTTAAAAAAATTAAACTGTTTGGTTGAAAGTTCAACTGCTTTGATAAAGATTCATTATCTTTGTTAATGATTTATCGTTTTAGTTGAAAATTAATATATTTCGTCAAAAATTTAACTATTTTGTTTAAAATTAATTTTTCTAAATCAATCTTTTTAGTTTAAAATTAACCTTTTCTTGGTAGAAAATTCATGATTTTTTGGTTGTAAGTGTTTTTTTTTAGTTGCAAATTCAACTATTTGATTGAAGATTCATCTTCTTTTGTTAAAAGTTGAACTGTTTTGATAAAAATTCATTATTTTTGTTAATGATTCATAATTTAAGACGGAAATTCATTTGTTTGGTTAAAAATTAATCTTTTTTAGTTGAAAATTCAACTTTTTGATTGAAAAATCAGGTAATTTCTTGAAAATTCATCTTTTTCATAGAAAATAAATATTCTTGGCGAAAAATTCATTTTAAAAAAAAATGAAACTACTTGGTTGAGAGTTGATGTGCTTTCTTGAAAAGTAATTTTTTTCAATGATTTATCGTTTTAGTTGAAAATTAATATGTTTCGTTGAAAATTTAACTATTTGGTTTAAAATTCATTTTTCTATTTTTAGTTCATCATTTTTTGTTTGAAAATTCAACTACTTGGTGACAGTTGAACTAGTTTGTTAAAATTTAATCTTTTTATTAAAGATTCATCAACTGAGTTGAAGGTTCCTCTCTTTTGTTAAAAGTTTAACTACTTTGTTGAAAAATGTTTTTTGTTTATTGAAAATTTAACTATTCCAGTTTTTATTGAAAATTTACCTTTTTTAGATGAAAATTCAACAGATCGGATAATTGAAAATAACTGATTCTATCAGTGCGTAAAATTGACTGATTGAAAAAGGCACTTCTGACTGATTTGTCTGTCTTTGAATCGGCGTTATTTAAATCAGTCAAAATTGTCTTCAAATCAGTCACTTTTGACTGATTCAAATTTAGATTGCATAAAACATTAATTTCGATTTGCTTACTGTTTTATGCACCTGTAAAATTGTCAAGGAAGAGTGACGCTCGTCTAGACAGTAGATAAATTCTATTTGTTGAACATGTTACTACATTTAATTTTTACATAGGAACTATTTGAGAAACAGATTTAGAACGAAACACAACGTATCGCATCTCGCATCCTCGAATCTCGTGATGGCACGCGACAGCTGAAGTTTCTTCTTCATCGGGCTGCCTAATATATGTTTTCAGTTTTTTTTTTTTTCTATAGAGTAAAGCATCTACATTTTAGATACCCGTCAAATATCTCTTTTCTATAAGGGGCCGTCCATAAACTATGTTACCAATTTGAAGGGGGGGGGGTTACATAAAAAACTACGTTTGGTAACAGGGTGAGGAGTCAGCGGAAGTAACTTTACCACTTAGATAACTTTTTTAAAGAATTCTTCTTTTTTATCCCATATAGAAAATTATTGGGGAACTATTAGGGGCCAGGATAGACTGCCCTGAACGCAAATGTGGCGCCGCCTAGACGGTCTATTATGGCCCTGAGTAGAAGTGAAATGTTTTGTATAGTTAAACGCTAATATGGACAAGCTAATATAGTTAGTCGGTCTTGTGAAAATCTATTTTATATGGTTGACGTTAAAAATTAAGTCAAAGGCTGTCAGATGATGAGAAAAAAATTCTTCGTTTTTAATATTCATATTTCGTTTTTTATACTTTTAAACACCCTGGATATTTTTGGAAATGTGCAAAAAAATAATTGGATTCAACACTTGGAAAATTGTTTCGTCCTGATAGACTAGTCAGCACCCCAATAGGGCCCGAGAAGACTGACTAGATGATAAGGAAAAAATGCATTTTTTCAGTGTTTTCATTTCATTTTTAATACTTTTGAACTCTCTGATTCTTTTTGTAAATGTACAAAAAAATTTGGATGAGACACTTGGAACATTTTTGGGTATGTCCAGTTAGCCAGCACCCGATTTGGACCCGAAAAGACTGACTAGATGATGAGGACAAAAATGAATTTTTTTAATTTTCATATTTTTTGCCTTTAACACCGTGGCTATTTTTGGAAATGCCGTGGCGGGCTAGCCAGCACCTGATTAGGGCCCGAAAAGAACGTTTTGACTAGACGGTATAGACAATGCCCTAACTGGACGCAAGGCTGCTCCCATCATTTTCTACACGGGTAAGTTTTAAAATTACTTTCTTATTGTAGACTTTAAACTCTTTCTCCTATTCCACTCTATTCTATTTTTTTTATTTAGTTGAAAATTTAATTATTTTATTGAAAATGCAACTATTTTTTTAAAAAGTCATGTTTATGGTCATAAATTCAACTAGTTGGTTGAAAATTCATATATTTTATTATTGAAAATTTGTTTTTTTCTTGGTTAAATTCAACTGTTTTTTATTTCAAATTGAAATATTTTTTGGTTGAAATATCAACTATTACATGTTTCACTGAGAATTCATATTTTTTGCAAAATAATAAACTACTTGGCTTAAAGTTGAAGTACTTTATAAACAAATTCATTTTTTTTTTTAAGATTCATAATTTTATTTGTAAATTCAACTATTTTGTTGAAGATTCATGTATTTTATTGTTAAAAATTCATGTATTTTATTGTTAAAAATTCATGTATTTTATTGGGGGTGATTTCCACCCCTAAATATGAACGATTGCCCAAAAAATTAATTTTTTTTTATAGTCTGGGATCCTCTTTTCACCTGCAAAGTTACAAAAAAATCGGCGTCGGACACCAACCTAACCCCCCTTGTCAGTACTCTTAGTTAGAAAAAAGATATTTTCTTGATAATTCTGAAAAATATTATAAGTAAGGATGAAAATGCTAAATTTTTAAAAATATTTGAAAAGAATTGTTTTTTCAAGACGAATGGAGTTTTTTTATAATCTCATTTGTGTGATGCTACACAATCATTTTATCACCAAAAAGAAAAAAATGTCGAGATCACGTGTTACTGATTCAAACCCACAAAAATTTGATTAAAATAAGTCATTCATTTTCGAGAAAATATATGTGTCAGCTGACAATCTCAAAGTGACGCTGACCGCAAATTGGAAAAGGATAGGCTGTGCATTGCGATAAAAAATGTAATCTTCAGTTTAAATAAAAAATACAAACTTTCACTCGAGATATTGTGTTTTTGAATGAGAATAAAAAAGTTTTGATCTAAAAAAGTTAGCCAATTCCGAGTAAATCGTGCAAGAATTTTGAGGTCACAATTTTACAAGTTTTGAAACTCGGTTTACGGTAGCGATTGAAAATCAAATTTTCAATTTTCCACAAAAGTAAAAACTTTCTCCCGAGATATGGGGAAGCTAAATGTGAATAATAATTGTTTGATCCAAGCAAAATTATTCTGTTCCGAGAAAATCAAAATTTAGTGTGACGATATAATACTGAGATAGACGATTTTTCGGTGAAAGGACTATAAAAATAAATTTTTTTATACGTTTTTGTAAACAAACGTTAATAATTTTAAAAAAACATCGATGCTGAAGGGAAGAAAAGGAATTATTACTACGCTAAAATTGAAACTGAAATTCAACCTAAATTTTGTTTATTACTATGTTAAAAAATAAAAATTTGAACTAATCTTTTCTACAAAACGTATACATATTTGAGCATATTTGAGCTTCTTTGACCTGAAGCGTGCGATTTGGCGTCCAAAAAAGAGGCTCTAAATCTTGAGTTTTTTTTAATTGATCCATTTTAAAGCATTCTCTGTCTGAAGTAGGTTGAATAAGAATCGAAGTGTGTACAATTTCCCGTAAAACGAAAAAATGTAAAAGGTTGCTTTTTTGATAATAAAAATATATAGAATTCCCTGTAAAACTGAAAGAAATAATTTAATATTTTAATCAACTATAGTTCCCTTTTTTATTAATATTTTGAAAATTTCATCGCATTCAAAGTGATTGCACTTGTTTATTATAAAAAAAAACATTAACATGAAGTGCACCAGAAACAAGTTATCCTATCTAAAAAAATGTATAACGATTTATTTAGAAAATCTAACAATCATTCATTGTTGTTGAAAACCTGATTGGCTTCTCATTACTTGGAGTTGTTTTATATATGTGCCTCAAATTTGAAATTTGAGAATAAAATCTACAAATTATCTAATTTCGAAGAAAACTCAACATTTAAAAAAAAATTTAGGTTGTGTTAGTTTTTTTTCACTGGAAATGAGCATTTTGGCAAAAAAATCATCCTCAAGATTCCCCATTTTCATCAATTTTAGGTTGTTGTTTGTTTATTTTTTCGGTTTTGTCAGCGTTTTTTACCGGAATTTGACATTTAAAAAAAAGAATCATTAGATTTCAAAGTTTCATCATTTCTAAACAATATTAGGTTCCGTTATAACGTATTTAGAATAACAAATTGGAATTTTGAAACAAAAATCATCATAATGTAACCAAGATTTAGAATCTATTAATAATTTTGGATTCTGTAAGTGTTTATTGTTGGAAACTGGTATTTTCAATTCAAAAATTAGATTTTAAAGACGATTTTCAACTATCAGCAGGTTATGTTAGCGTTGTACGTTCAAAATTGGTATTGTAAAACAAAAATCATTATATTTTGAGCAATTTTTATAATATTTCAACGATTTTGTATTATGTTAATGTTTTTCGTCAGAAATTAATATTTTCAATCAAAAAAATTTTATTTCAAAGACGAATCTCAAGGTTTAATAATTGTATAGGCATGTTAGCGTTTTACACGAAAAATTTGTATTTCAAAATGAAAAGCATTATAATTTGAATAAGATTTAGAATCTTTCAAGCATTTTCCGATTTCGCTAGTGCATTTTGGTTCAAAATCGGTATTTTTGATAATAAACAAAAATTTCAATGAAGATTCACAAACTTCAAAAATTGTAGGTTGTGTTAACGTTATGCGCAAAACATTTTTATTTTAAAACAAAAATCTTTATAGTTTGAACAAAATTTGCAATTTTCAAACAGTTTCATTTTATATTAACGTTCTCAACAGGAAATTGTTTTTTAAAACAAAAAACTTTAGATTTTAAAGGTTCATAATTTTTTTACTATTTTATTTTATAGCGTTTCACAATAAAATTGGTATTTTGAAACAAAAAGCCTTATAATCTAAGCAAGAGTTAGAATCTTTTAACAATTTTGGATTATTTTGGTGATTTTCGACAAAAATTTGCATTTTCAATAAAAATTAGACTTTAAAGAAGATTCACAATTTTGAACAATTTTAAGTTGTGTTTTGGCTATACACAACAAAAAGTATTTTAAAACAAAAATCATTATATTTGGAACAAGATTTGAAATTTTAAAACAATTTCAGGTTATATGAACGCTTTTCACAGGGAATCGTTTTTTTTATACAAAAATCATTAGGTTTTGAAGGTTTATAATTTGTGAACCATTGTAGGTTACATTAGCGTTTTACACGAAAAACTGGTATTTTGAAACAAAAATCATTATAATTTGAGCAACATTTAGAATCTTATAACAATTTTTGATTATATAAGTGTTTTTTTCGGAAATCGGCATCTATAATAAAAAATTAGATTTTAAAGACGGCTCACGATTTTGAGAAATTTTATTTTATATTTGCCTAATACACGAAAAATTAATATTTTGAATCAAAAGTCATTATAGTCTGAACAAGATTTGCAATTTCACAATAATTGCAGGTTATAGTAACGTTTTTCACAGAAAATCGAGTTTTAAAAAAATCATTTGTTTTCAAAAGTTTATAATTTTTTAACAATTTTAGGTTACGTCAGCGTTTTACACAAAAAAAAACTGTATTGAACAACAAAAATGATTAAAGTTTGAACAAGATTTGAATTTTTTAACCTTTTTATGGTTATATTGACGTTTTTTACAGGAAATCGTTTTTCTAAAACAATAATAACTATAATTTGAATAATATTTAGAATGTTTCAACAATTTCGTAATAAGTTATTATTATTCTTTGAAAATTGGTATTTTTAATTGAAAAATTAGATTTCAAAGAATATTTAGAATCTTTAACAATTTTTTATTGTTATGTGAGTGTTTTTAATTGAGTCTACTTGAACTTCATAATTTTTTCACTAAAAAATAAGTTCTGGAAGTCATATCTCCTAAACTATAAGAGATAAAAAATTGGATTTTGTTTAGTTTTACAGAAAATTTTACAAACTTAAATTCTTATTCAAGCTACTCCCGGGAGAGGATGCTCTGTAAAGGAGAAATTTCCCAAAACTTGCATGATTAAAACTGACATTATGCAACTGTTTACAATTTAAGCCAATTTTAACTCAAAGAAGCTGTAGCTTTGATTTATTTTCAATCAAATATACATAGCATACTTCGAAGAAAAATCAAAAAGCAAGTTTTTTTCTTCAAAAATCCCCTTTGGCACCATGTCATTCGTTAAATATATAAAAAGAAATTCCGAAATGTAAAAAAATTAAATTTTGAGTTAAAAATCCTATTTATAGGTTCAGATTTAATATTTGTGTAAATTATTATGAATGAGCATTGTAATATTTTTATTTTTTTTTATATTTTATTTGAGGAGTGTACATTTTTCAGAAAGATTGATTTAAATGTAGTGTTTTTCTAGATATTTCAGTTTATTCCAAAAGTAGGAGTTTCAAAATAATCAATTTTTTTTAAATTCTTTGATTTTTAAGATGCTGGTTTTTGTAGAAAAGTACGAGGTTCATTTTCTGAATTTCATAAAGTCTAATAAAAATATACATCTAATCTTTTTTATAAAATATTTATCTCAAATCAATACTGCAAAATTACTTATTTGATCAAATTTGAAAAAACTAACCTTGTTATCATCCATTACACTGTTCATATTTTCAATCCAAACTGCATCAACAGGTCCATCAAAAAGAACCCATTTTTCATCAGGCGTTTCATCTAAAAAAATAATATTCTTGTTAATAAATAATATAATATACATAATAAAAACATAAACAGATAATTATTTTATTTTTATTTATTTTATTTTATGGTTATTAGTAAATATTTTTACCAGAACAAGTTCTTCTCATTATTGAGGAAATGACACCATCGTGCCATTCACCAGTTGCTAAATTATATTCACCATATAATTCCCCCAAATTCAGAGCCTTCGGATTAATCGGATATTCGTAAACAACATTAAATCCTGGTTTTCCATCTTTTTTAAGAGCAGCCATCGTGTTTTTTAAAACTGTCCAGGTTGCAGATTTGGCTGTATTTGATTTTCCTACTATCATGGTCGAGTGTCGAGAATTTTTTGTCTCGTATAGATCTATAGTTTTTCTCAAAATCAATGGTATTGGCTAAATTTGAGGAAAAATATATAGAAGCATGAATAATTATTTTTATATTTGAGCAAATCAATTGCTTTTATAATTTTATTGTTCACTTGTAGTTTTAATTTAAGAACTTCCTCGGTGATATAACTATATATTTCTTCATAATCTACAGCTGGAACATCTACTTCAGGAAAAAGATCAGAAGTTATAGCAATAAAAAGGGGCAGATCATCGGAAGTAAGTTTTGCTATATTCATGTCCTTCATGGCAAGAATGACGACCTATTATAAAAATTCGAATTTTATTTGAAGATTTAAAAGAAAATTCAATAATGAATTTTATTAATATGAAAAAAAATGAGGAAGCTCATTTTTTTCGCAGGCTTAAGATGGTTACAGCCCAATATGTCGAATAAATTTTTGTTAAGCTTTATTTTTTTTTAATTGTCTCCACGGGGATGCCTCGGTGTATAAACCATCAGTCAATTACGTATTGCTGTAATACAATCAAATGGTCTGATAAGAGCTGTAGGTCTAATTTGACATATTGGACAAAGCCTGTTTGTTTACGCTAACATCCACGGAGTGGTAAGGAGGTGGAACCCGAACCATCAGAACTTCGGTAAAAATACATAGAAAAATGTCCAGAGGTACCGGCTCAGGGAATGAACCCCGGACCTCTAACGTAAAGTCCGAGCGTCTAATCTCCCGAGCCACCGAGGCTCTTTTATAGATATATTATTATTAATCTTATTATTTATTAAATTATTAAAATTTTCTTTTCATATAAAACCTCTTCTTCAGGTAAATTAGGATAAAGTCTTCTTTTTTTGCCAGCGTATCGTGTTAATGTTACTATTCCACGAAGCCCAAAATCATAATGATGTTGAATACTAAGCTGTTGTTGAGCCAAACTGTAGAGTGTGAAGACCTAGGAAATTATTTTTAAAACTGTATAAAATATAGGGCATTGCATTGCCAATTATTAATGTACAACTATAAAACAAAATTAAAATTTTTTATTCAGTGCTTTTTCGGAATTTTTCAATTGTGGAGGATTTTTATTTAAAGTCATTATATTTTTTATGTTTTTTTTTCATTCTTTAAAAAATTACGTAGAATGATTTTAGAATCTTTAAAATCCTCATAAATTCTTTCAAATTCCTTGAAATCTTTCGAATTTTTCAGAATCCCCTGATACGTCCAAATTCCTCTGAATTCTCTGAATTCCTTAAACTATTCTAAAATCCCCAAATTCCTTGCATTATTTTAGAATCTGTGGAATCCCCTGAATCATCTGAATTCCTTAAATTCGTAGAATTTTTTAAATTCTGAGAAATCCCTGAATTTTGAGAATTCCCTGAATTCCAAGAGCTTTAAAACGTTGCACAGGATTCAGAAGAATGGAAGGAATTCAGGGATTTCAGAGAATTCAAGAAAATTCTCAGAATTCAGGGAATTTAAAGAATATTTAACGAATGCAGAGGAATTTAGATGAATAGAAGGCACTTAGATATTTGAAAGAATTCAGAATATTTCGAGAATTCCAGGATTTCCCTCAATTCCTTATATATCCGGAATTAAGGGGATTCAGAGATTTCGAGGAGATTCAGGAATGTCAGAAATTCATAATTTTCAAGGAATTCAGGATATTCGAATATATCAGGAAATTTGATGAATTTATGGAATCTAAGGAATTTAAGGAATACAGAATATTCAAAGAATTCAGGGAAATCAGAGAAACCAGAGAAAAAATTGCAGGGATTTTAGAGCATTTAGGTAATTAAAGAGAAGTCAAAGGATTTCAGGGAAATTAAGGATATCAGAGAATAATTAAATTAATTAAAAGATTTTCAGAAATTTAGAGAATTCTTATGATTTAGAATATTTAGGGAACTCAGCATATTCAACTAATTTAGAATATTCAAGTAATTCAAAGATTTTATGGAATTCAGAGAATTTCTGGAAATTCAGAGAAATCAAGGATTTCAGGATATTTAAGGAATTCAGAATATTCAAATAATTCAAAGGATTCAGAGAATTAAAAAAATTTCGGGGATTCAGATTATTCAAGAAATTCAGGGGATTCCGAGAATTCAAAGAATTTCAGAAATTCAGAATATTCAAGGATTTTAGAGAAATCAAGGAGTTCAGAGATTTTCAGGAATTCATAATATTCAAAGAATTCAGGGAATTTGAAGAAATTAAAAATTTAGGAATATACAAAGAATTTAGAACATTTCAGGGATTTTCGAGCATTTGGGTAATTTAATGAATTCAGGGAATTCGAAGAATTTCAGGAATTCAGAATATTCACAGAATTCAAAACATTCACAGAATTCACAAAATTCAAAATATTTAAGGATTGAACGCAATTCAGATAATTCAAGGATTTCAGAGAATTCAAGGGATTAAGAGATTTTAAAGAATGTAGGCAATCTGCGAAATTGGCATTGCTCCAAATAAAAAGCTTTTAATTTTAAGAATGAAATTTTCTCCATTTTTATAGCTTCTAAGTTTTTGAAAGTGTACCATTTCAATTATTATTCCTCATTTACAATTTATTCAATTATTCAAGGTTTTCAATTCAAACTTGTTTAATTTAGAAAATTTACTCAAGAAATTTTAGACATTTCAGATTAAAATTAATTATTGAACGAAGCATTAGTTTTAATTATTTTTGTCAACTATAAAAAAAAATGATTTTGAAACGCTTCAATTACGAAAGATTTACCAAAATAAAGTCAAATTATTTTCAATGATTCGATATAAATATTATTCTGTTCTAAAATCTTTCTATTCACAGTTGCTTAATTTCAAACGATTCCAGTTTGTAATGATTTAATATTGAAATTGTCAAGCTGAAAGCTGATCAAAAGTATTTCAAGTTTTCAAATTTACAGTTTTGAAAGGTTCAAAAAGAATCAATTCATGCAAATTTCATAATATTTTAAATCATTGTGTCTTTTTTATATGATAAACAAAGATGGGTAAAGACTCCGCTCATGCTTGAAATTTGAAAATTGTAATTGTAAAATATTTAATAAATTTAATTATTTTTACTGTCACTAATATTAAAGATTCAAAATTCATCCCAAAGATTTTCATATATTATAAATTAAACATGATTTTATTTTACACTCACGTGTTTCCGAACTTTAATTAATAAAATGAACCAATTTAAAATACAAGAATAAAAAAAACAAAAGAATATCTGCGAACCAACCTTATGCTGTGAATAGAATATATTAGCCTGCCTATACTCGCAGATTGTTATTAATAATGGATAGACTTAAGACAAAATAAACTAATATCAATAAAATTACTTTTTTGGCAAGGGATCGAGTATTCTGGAAACCCTCTCCAAATAAATTAATTTCTGCAATCATACTGCTATCTGGTACCATCATGGAAATAGGTCTGAACATAGATTTTAGATTATCTGGAAGTTCAGTTCTTCCAGCATATCCTGGATTCATAGTGATGAAAATTCCACAAGTTTTTACTAAAGAAATTTCAATCCCTTCAAAAATGAATCTTTTCAGTTTTTGAGAAAGTGCAGAAAGTATGGATAAAATTTGTTGTGCTACTACTGAAAGCACCTCGATGTTGATCCTTTCAAAAACCAAAAGGTTGATTAAAAAAAATACAAATTATATAACAAAAATTTTGCAATAATATAAAATATATTTTTAGAGGAAAATTTGATTATAACCCACCGATTGAATTCATCGAAGCATCCCCAGGCTCCAGTTTGAGCCAATCCGGAAAATTGTCTGCCCATGCTTTTGTAATCTAGCCCCTCAGAGCAATTTGTCACTATTACATTAAATCCCAAAGCTTTTCCCAAATCTTTCACAGTTTCGGTTTTTCCTGTCCCTGCTGGTCCCTTCGGGCTTCCACCACGATTCAAATGAAGAGCAGTGGTTAATGTTATATAACACCTGAAAGCAATTTACAACAATCACATCCTGTCAGAATAAATTTCCGGGAAAGACTCAATTTCGAGAAATAATAAATTTCAATCTTTTGAGAATTAAAAATAATAAACGAATAAGTATAGGTCTACAAATAAATTTGGTGCCTTTACTTTGATGTCTCGTAACTCTTGGTCAAACTTGAATTTTCTCCCGCCCTAAGGTAGTTTTAAAGGGCGAATCTTAAACTGTTAAACACAATATAATAAGTGGCGGCCCTGCGGGCTCAACCTCAAAAATCATTAGTGAATGTAATGGTATCCGACAAGGAATATTTGAGACACTGTATTCTTTTTGCCGTAGTACTTCCAGTATTTTTAGAGATTTCACAATAGTGATTTTTGAATTGGAATGCAAAAAATGCAGTATCTCAAATACTTCTTGTCGGACGCCACTGTATTAACTAATAATTTTTTAGGTTTAAGTCCGCAGGGCCGCCACCTATTAGACTGTGTTTGGAAGTTTGAAGTTCGCCTTTTCAAAATACGTCAGAACAGAAAAAATTCAAGTTTGACCAAGAGTTACAAGACATCCAAGTAAAGGCACCGAATTAATTTTTAAAATAGCTACAATTAAATTTTAGTTCTTCGAGTTAAAGATTTTTAGACCTATGCTTATAATTTTTTACCGATCAGTCAAAGGAGTTATAACCAATCTTTCTGAATTTCCGAGATATTCGTAGCCATAAGTAAAATATGTATTGGTTTGACGAACGACGCAGTTATCAATATCCTTTTCCCAATAAAACCGTAACTGAGATAGCCACTCGAAAGCAGATACATCCTTACAATCTGCAATAAATGAATTTACATTTTATTTATTGATGTTGTATAATATAAAAAAATATTTCTTAGCGAATCTTAACGAAAAATTATTGGGTAGTGAAATCTTGAAATATAAAAAAATGGTATAAATTTATAATCTTCTCTAATAAGTGAATGATTGTTATTAAATATTGAAAGAAATTAACATACTGATTTTGTACATTTTTTCGATAACGTCTCTTGCGTGAATTTCAATAACAACAATCGCTTTAAATTTGAGACGTTGTAATTTATTCAGATTTCCTCGAATTGCTTCAGAATATTTAGCAAGAGCTTGATTTTGCTTTTTCCTCAATTTCTTTAAAGGCTTTTTCGAATCTAGTATACTGTTAGGAAGAAAAAAATAAAAACTGGTCCTTATTAGAAATTTATAAAGGGGCCTTGCATAAATGATGTAAAGTGAGATATTTTCAAGTCTGCGAATCACTAAAAAACAAAAGTGAAACAGAATTTAGTATAAACATTTGTTTTCAGTGTAATCTAGTGCTTACTTTATTATCTAGTACATTAAATGTAAAAAAAATGTTATGTTACTTTATTGGCAATTTTGACAATATTAATTGTAATTTACCTAAAAATATCAGTAGCACTTAGTAATATTAGTATTAGCATTAAATTAAACTTAATAAAATTAGTTTTAGAAACTAAAATGTGTTAAAGACAACTCATTTTTAGAAAAATTTCCAGTTTTCTAATCTAATATTTTGAAAGTATTGAAAATGAACTGCAATATTTATTCAAAGTATAATACTTTAATCTATAAATTATCAAAAATCTTATTTATTTACCGCAGGCTACAGAGTCTTTCCCATTTTTCTCGTTTTACCACTTTAATGCGAATTGAATTAAGAGACCCCAATAAAAAAATCCTTTTTATTTGAAAATTTAATTGTTCTATTGGAAATTTATCTTTCTGGCTTGAGAATTCAACAATTTGATTCACATTTTTTTTCTTTTACGATTAGAAAATTTTTCTTAGGTTGAAAATTCAACTTTTTTATTCAACACTTTTCTTCTTGGTTTGAAAATTTATCTTTTCTTGTAGAAAAATGATCCTTTTTGGTTAAAAATACAAGTGTCTCGTTAAAATTCGGCTCTAAAATTCAACAATTTGTTACACAATTTAACTATTTAGTAGGAAGTTGAAGTACTTTGTTAAAAATTAATTTTCTTGTTTTCAGATTAATCATTTTAGTTGAAAATTTATTTCATTAGCTGAAAATTAAATTAATATTCTTAACTGAAAATTTAATTATTTAATTTTCGGATATAAATTAATCCTATCTGTTTGAAAATACAACTATTGAGTTAAAAATTCATTTAGTTTGATAAAAATTCGTATTTTGTGGTAGCACATAAATCCTTACTCTTTAATAAAATGTATTAATATTATAGGTCAATCAATTCATCTTCAACCAACTAATCTTATATTCTTGCTTCAATTTTAAACGATGTTAGTGAAAAAAGTTTAACTACATAAAATCGTATTTTAAATATGTATAAATTACCATAACTTGCCTACTCTTTAATGAAATGTTTTAATATTATATGTCAATTGATATGTCTTGAACCAAGGAATCTTTTATATTGTAGCATCAACGTTAAATCATGTTAGTGAAAACATTTTTACTGCAAAAAACCGTATTTTAAATATATATAAATTACCATAACTTCCCTACTCTTTAATAAAATGTTTTGATATTGTAGGTCAATCGATTTGTCTTGAACCCAGGAATCTATTATATTCTTGCATCAACTTTAAATCATGTTAGTGGGAAAAGTTTTACTGCAAAAAACCGTATTTTAATTATATATAAATTACCATAGATTCCCTACTCTTTGATGAAATGTTTCAATATTATAGGTCAATCAATTTGTCTTGAGCTGAGGAATCTTTTATATTTTTGCACCAACTTTGAATTATGTTAGTGAAAAAAGTTTTTGTATAAAAAAACCGATTTTTAAAATATATAAATTACCATAACTTCCCTAATCTTTGATAAAATGTTTTAATATTATAGGTCAATTGATTTGTCTTTAAACAAGGAATCTTTTCTATTCTTGCATCAACTTTAAATCGTGTTAGTGAAAAAAGTTTTACTGCAAAAAACCGTATTTTAAATAAATAAATAAATAAATAAATATATATATATATATAAATTACCATAACTTCCCTACTCTTCAAAAAAATGTTTTAATATTATAGGTCAATTGATTTGTCTTCAACCAAGGAATCTTTTATATTGTTGCATAAATTTTGAATTATCATAGTGAAAAAAGTTTTCCTATAAAAAACCGATTTTTAAAATATATAAATTACCATACCTTCCCTACTCTTTAATAAAATGTTCTCATATTATAGGTCAATCGATTTATCTTGAACCAAGGAATCTTATATTCTTGCATTAACTTTAAATCATGTTAGTAGAAAAAGTTTTACTGCAAAAAACCGTATTTTAATTATATATAAATTACCATAACTTCCCTACTCTTTAATAAAATGTTTTAATATTATAGGTCCATTGATTTGTCTCCAAACAAGGAATCTTTCATATTGTTGCATCAATTTTGAATTACGTTAGTGAAAAAAGTTTGACGATAAAAAACCGATTTTTAAAATATATAAATTACCATCACTTCTCTACTCTTTATTGAAATGTATCAATATTGTAGGTCAATCGATTTGTCTCAAACCAAAGAATCTATTATATTCTTGCATCAACTTTAAATCATGTTAGTGAAAAAAGTTTTACTGCAAACAACCATATTTTAAACATATATATAAATTACCATAACTCTTAATAAAATGTTTTAATATTATAGGTCAATTGATTTGTCTTGAACCAAGGAATCTTTTATATTGTTGCATCAACTTTCAATTATGTTAGTGAAAAAAGTTTTTCTATCAAAAACCGATTTTTAAAATATATAAATTACCATACCTTCCGTACTCTTTAATGAAATGTATTAATATTATAGGTCAATCGATTCATCTTGAACCAGGGAATCTTTTGTATTCTTGCATTAACTTTAAATAAACTTTAATATTTCATCAATTTATCTGCAACCGATTTGAAGTTATCGTGTTCACAAAGAAGTGTGATATCCACACACATATCCACACACATATCCACACACACACATTCACACACATACATCCGGACAATTGCTTAGAACATTATTATAGACATTTTTAATTTAAGGAACGTTTATATAAATGAATTAAAAAATTTTCCAAAATGTTACCATTACAAAGTTTCCTCCATGAGGAAGCAAAAATTAATATTTTTGTTTGTAGATTCATAATTTTAGTTAAAAATTTATTTTCTTGGCTGAAAATTGCACTATTTTGTTGAAAATTCGTCCTTTTTTGTCAAAAATTAATTTTTTAACCGAAAATTTAACTTTTTTTAAATGCATATTTTTGGGTGGAAAATTAGCTTTAGCATTAAAAATTAATATTTTTAGGTGGAAAATTCGACTGTTTTGTAGAAAATTCAACAATTTAGTAGAAAGTTCAACTTTTTTGTAGAAAATTAGTTTTTGTATTGTGAGTTAATTTTTTTACAGCAAAATTTAAATATTCCATTTTTGATTGAAAATTGATCTGTTTTCATTTCAAAATTCATCCTTTGAATTGAAAATGTATGTCATTTATTAAAAATTCTTTTTTTTTTTAAGCAAAAAATTAATTTTTTTGGTTGAAAATTTAACTATTTGGTTAAAAATGTATGTATTTTGTTGAGGATTTGTCTTTTTTGTAGGAAATTGATATTTTTTGTTTAAGATTCAACTATTTGTCTAAAAATTATGTATTTTGTTGCAAATTCGTCTTTTTTTATCAGAAAATAATCTTCTTGGTACGTGGTTCAAAATTTGAGAAAAAAACTATATGTGATTGTGTGCAATGCCCCAAAAGTCTGCATTGCACAATATTTTGTTTAAAAAGTTTTTATATCATGTTATTGATTCCTGGAAAGAACATTAATCGCAGAAAACGTTTTCTTAATTGAAAATTTGTAATCTTCAAGTCATAAAGCCAAAGAGAATACTTTAAATTTGTGGAAATGAATTCTGAATAATAAATTGAATTCAGTGAAGTAAAAAAAAAATTATCATACTTGCAATGTGTGAGTGTTCGAGTACAATCTGTCGTCCACTGGATTTGAGTTGATGTTATTCCAGGTTGACTTGGCCACTCTTTCACCCAAGTATCACGTTTTGCAATCATTTTTCGAAGTGCAGTTCGACATTGTCGTAAAATTTCTTTCAGACATGCTCTCATTGAACTTTCTGTAAATAAAAATATTGTGCATCAGAAAACAAATTTTCCAAAATAATTTCCACTATTGAGAATTTAATTTAAACAATTTGTTAAATATTATTTGAAAAGAAAATTATAACTAACCAATTTCACACAACCAGGATTCTATAGGTCCATCTAAAAAAAGTGGTTTCAGAAATTCGACATATTCTCCCTCGCTTGAAAACATACCCTCACAAAAATTCTTCGAAGAAGGCGTCTTGTTAAGCGAAAAATTAAGTTCAAGTTAAAAGTAAACATTGCTTACAAATTGTGCTAATAAGAAACTCATAAATAATCCTTAATAATATTTGATACCTTAGTGATTTTCAAGGATTTTATATTATCAAATAATTTTTTAATATGAGGTTGAATAAGTTCTGGTTTTTTTGAGTTTGCAAGAATCTCCAACAAGTCGTCGTTGGAAATGAAATAAAATCTTGGAAATATATGCCTTTTTATTTCCAAATACTGTTCAAGAGCTCGCTGAATTGATTCCAAATTCTTATTAAGACCATGCAGAGACATTAGCAATGTAGCTAAACAGAAAATTTACAAATCATTGAACTAATACAAGGTTTGTCCGGAAAGTATCCGACCTCGTGCTCCAACTTTGCAACAACAAAAAACTGTCTAAAAATATCGCGATTTCCACCAGAAATAAAACAATCACATTCTTTCGGGAGATTTTATATAATTACAGAGCCTATCCGTTACAGTTAGGTGTTTGAATAGCTTTAATATCTTCATTAGAACTGAAGATAGTATAGTTGTACATTTTTGTAATTATAGGCAACAATCTTTATTATTACTAAAATTTGTGAACTGCAATTTGTTCACAAATGTTTTCTTAATATACATGCATTTTTTCAAATTTTTCCCATTGCCTCTTGTATGAGAAATAATGCTCTAGACATGCTTCTTCTTAAATGTGCCCGAAATTCCTTACTTTTTTTGACATTTTTCAGTCCGCAAAGTACAAAACTCTTTTTACATCAACTCCTTCAAGCTCATTTACGTGAAACACTTTCAGCTTTCGAATGATTATTTACTTATTACTCTAGAATTTTTTTGCTGAGTTGTTAAGCTTCAAAGGCAGATGCCTATCATTTTTGATTCGGTAGTAGTCGTACTATTGTTAAAAAAATGCATTTACCATTCAGAAGGGACCTCTCTCAGACTCCCTACTAAGTGATACGGACCTGAAATTCTTCAGTTGACTAGTGTACGCAGTTGCGTAAACTTCTATCCACGGTACGCGTCGTATTTTAGATGACGGAACGCACCGAACAAGGAGTGTGCATTAAATTTTGCAGAAAACTTAGCGACCCTTACTCCGGCAGGCCACAATGGCCATAATACCACAAAATTCGAAACAAGTGCTAGTGTAAATTGATGGCGATCGTTATTTAACAGCGCGTGTGTGTGTAAAACTGATTTTTGGAAAAGTGGCGACTGGGTCCTTCAAATTATTCACACATTCTTGACCTGCCTCCCTGTGATTTTTGGCTTTTTTATGAGATGAAGTATCCTCTAAAAGGAACACTATTTCAAGACGTAGAAGAAATAAAAAAGAACGCGACCAAGCCGCTGTTAGTTATTCCGAAAAGTGACTTTAAGGAGTGATTGGGAAAGTCGGAGGATCGTAGGAAGAAGGTTGTGGCTTTCAGAAGAGATTGCTTTGAAGGGGATATCATCGCCATTGACTAGAATTAACTCTTACTCGTGGTAAATCACAAGGTCGGATACTTTTCGGATAGACCTCGTGTCATAGGCGGCGACAACATACCAACTCCCTAGTCCAGATTTTCCGGACTATGGCCAGCCATAGTCCGGAATTAGGCACGATTTTTAAAAACAAATTTCAATTTTTTTTTATCTCCTTAGATTGCAATGCATTTATGTGTGAACATCATTGGCGTTATCCGTTTCAGTGATGAGAAGTAACTAGTTTCTTTTGACTAGTTCCTTTTTTTATAACCATAGTGGTAAAAAAAATTAATTTTGTAAATAAGTAACGAATTGGTAACTAGTAGCATTTTTTAATTAAAAATCATTATGAAAATCGTTTGTTGTTTAGTTACTTCTTTAATGTAGTACATGTAGCTTCCTTAGTATATATTTCTAAAATACAAAAGTAACAAAGAAACACTTTTAGACAGAAAAAATTAATTTCCAAAGCCATCGAGATTTACAGAACAATATACAAAAATTTGAATTTTTCTCAACCCTGGAATACAACATTTTCTGGAATCTATAGAAACACTTTTTAAAAAGAAAAAAAATTAATTTCATAGCTGAATATTAATTTTTTCCTGGCTAAAAATCAATTTTTTAAACTCTAATTTGAACTATTCCAGTAACAGATTCATAATTTTTGTTGAAAATTCATCTTTATGGTTGAGAATCCATCTTATTTGGCTAAAAATTTTATTATTTGGTTGAAAGTTTAATTATTTTGATCAAAATTCAACAATTTTGTTAGAGATCATTCTGTTCGGCTAAAAATTCAACTGTTTTGTTGAAAATTAGTCCCTTTGGCTTGAAATTTCAACAACATGGTTGATCTTTTTCTCTCCTGACTAAAGATTCTTTCTTTTTGTTGAAAAATCAACTTTTTTGTTCAAAATTCATTTTTTGGTTGAATTAAACTATTTTTGATTTGAAATCAAATATTTTTTGGTTGAAATATCAACTTTTATTATTTTCATTCAGAATTAGTTTTTTTTTTAAATAGATTTTTTGAATTCGAACTATTCCATTTTTGGCTGAAATTGATCTTTTTCATTTTAAATTCATGTAGGGTCAATAGGGGTAAGTGTGATAACGGGGCTAGTGTAATAAGGAGAAAATTTGGAATAAAAAAAAAATTAGTTATTAATTATTTTATTACATCATCTTAATTGAATATTTTGTCAATTATAGGAAAAGGGTGGCTATCATTAGTTATTGCTTTAATCAATTATTTTTAAAGAAACTGAGATTCTTTTAGAAAACTCTAATTCGTAATTGTGTGTTGATATTTTTTAGGAATGAAGGAAGATATTATATTTTCCTTGAATATCCGTTGGTTTTTCGAAAATTGTACGTTTTTAGTCTTTTTAATGGTAAATTACGACACAGTAATTACAAATCATACTGAGGGGAAAATGTGATATCTGTTTCTTGTTTTTTTTTTTTTTCATTGTGAAATGCGAAAATCTGTCAACAGATCGAGGTTGGTAGCAGAGGTTAGTAAATTTCATTTTTATATTAAAAATGTAATTATATAATAATAATTGAAAAAATATTTTAATTGTAAAAATTTCCACACAAAAATATTTTTTCAATCAATTTAGAAATAATACTATTTAAAACAGGTAAGTTTATCAATATCATTGTACTTTCATTCCAAATTCAAATATTTTATTTTTTGATTTTCATAAGATTTTTTTCAATTGACAAAATGTTGAAAGCAAGCATACATTATAAGAATAAGTAAATGTTTAATTTATATCTAGGAAAGTAGAATCTTGTAAAATTCTTTGTTACACGTATCACACTTACCCTTAATGACGGAAAATCTGAAATCATTGACACACTATCAAAGATAATTTTGGCAAAATTTTAAACGAGAATCTTCTCAAATATATAAAGAACACTAATCAAAGTCTAACATTGTCATTTTGTATCACACTTACCCCTATCGACCCCATTTTGTTGAAAATACTTTTTTTGGTAAAAAGTCCATCTTTTTGGTCTAAAATCCATATCTTTGGTTTCAAATTTAACAATTTTTTAGAAATTCGTATTTTTTGTTGTTTTTGAAAGATGAGCTATTACATTTTTCATTGAGAATTAATTTTTTTGTGGTGAAGTTAAAATACTTTGTCAAAAATTGATTGCTTTTTTTGGTTGAAGATTCATCATTTTAGTTGGAAATTAATTTCTTTCATTGAAAAATCAGCTATTTTGTTGAAATTATTTTTTTTGTTTGTTAATGATAAATTGGTTTCACTGAAAATTTAACTATTCCATTTTTGGAAAATTTATCTTTTTTAGTCAAAAATTCTTCTTTTTAGTTAAGAATTAAAGTGCTCGGTTGAAAGATGAACTCCTTCAACTATTTGGTTGGAAAATTCTCTTTTTAGTTTCAAATTCATCCTTTTTTTGAAAATTCTTCTTTTATGGTAGAAAATTGATCTTCTTGGTTGAAAATTGATCTTGTTGGTTGAAAATCTAATTACTTGGTTAAGTAATGAAGTCCTTCAACTATTTGGTTAGAAATGTCTCTTTTTTAGTTCAAAATTCATATAATGTGTTGAATATTCGTTCTTTATGATAGAAAATTAATCTTCCTGGTGGAAAATCAATCTTTTTGGTTGAGAATTTAACTCCTTAGTTGGTAGTTGAACTCCTCTGTTGAGAATGGATTTTTTTTGTGAAGATTCATGATTTTATATGAAAATTCGTTTCTTTAGTCATTTAACTATTCTGTTGAAAATTTGTGTTTTTGGTTAAACTTTAATTTTTGTAATAAAAATTTAACCATTCCAGTTTTGGTTGAAAATTGATCTTTTTTGTTTGAAAATTTATATTTTTTTAGATGCAAATTCATCTGTTTGGTTGAAAATTCAAATATTTGGTTAAAAATTGGATTTGTTTCCAGTTAAACATTAGTTTTGAGATTAAAAATTAATTATTCCATTTTTTGTTAAATATTCATATATTTTGGTGGAAAATTGAACTGTGTGGGGAAATGTGGCACATGGGTAAAAGTGGCATATGGAGAAATGTGACACCTGGGGTAATGTGGTGCACAGGGTAATGTTGGCCTCAGGCCCTCGATTCCTGACGCGGCGACAAGATCTTTTGAGAACATAGAGTTATATATATATATATCGAAAATATAAAAGTAACTAAGAAAAGTAACGATAGTCACCATTTCTTGCAAAATTAACTAAGAAAAAGTAACATTTTGAATCGGTAACTATAACGATAACTAGTTACTTTTTCACGATGTAACCGTAATGATAACTAGTTCCTTTTAAAAAGTAACTCACCCATCACTGATCAATTTACATAAATGATGTCAATCTATAAATAAAAGAATGATAAAACTGCATAATACTATTCATTTCATACCGGTAGGTCGTCATCACTGGATGGTGTCATTTTTTTAAACTTCATCATCTACAAAATCGCAAGTCGCCACCCATGAGTTATAAAAAATTGTTAAAATAATTGAAATATAAATGACTAACGTGGTTCCTGTGTAGCTGGAATAGCCACAGCGGCATTAGCCATTCTTGAGGTAATTTCTGCCCAAGTAATTGTCAAGTTATCAAAATCAGCAGTTTCTTGTGGAAGCTGTTTTCTGATATCTTCCGCATTAAAAATATTGTCCAAATAAATGTAACCCCTTTGAACTATTAAAACCATTTCTAAAACTTCACCGACAGTTGATAAAGCTCGTTCCCAATAATCAACTTGCATTGCGAATGGTTCCACGAATCTAATAAAATCAAATTTAATTGAAAATTAATTAAATTGAATAAATAAAAATATTCAAAGTCATGAAGTAAGACGAACTTGGTTGATTTCATAGCAGATAATTGCACTTGGTGGTCTTCTAATGCCTGATTGATATCATCTACTGTTTTTAATTTAAAGACACCTTTTTGTTTAAATGGTATCATTTCCAAGGGCATCACATTCCAAATTTGAGTTATATTTCTCAGACCCTAAAAACAAAATAATTTTGTGATTATTCAGTTCTCATCAAGCCCAATCTTCTCACTTTTTCTCAGGACAAGAACGCATTAAATTTTTCTTTTTTTACATTTTTTTAGTTTAACAGTATTTTCAGAATTTCAAAACTTTTATATTATAGGAAATTCAGTATAGACCTCTGATAATTTTCCTATAATGCATTTCTTATCACTTTGTTTCGCAATTTTAGAAAAATTATTATAGAAGATCATGATGAGAAACTAAAAAAAGAAATAACTACTGTTAAAATATTTAAAAAAGTGATGCAGAAATAGAGAAACTACAAAGGAATGATAGATTTATTTACTCAATGTAGGATTTTAAATCATTTCAACGGATTTCTACAGATTTCAATAATTTCGAGTACTATGCAGTATCCTACAAAATTTCTAAGGATTTCAAAGATTTTGAGTTATTTTAAAAGATTCCAAAGAATTTCAAGACATTTAACAAATTTCAAGAAAAGTCAAAGAATTTGTTTGGATTACCATAATTATATAATGGTATTTTAAAGAATTTCACAAGATTTGAGAAATTTTATAGGATCTCTAACTCTTTCAAAAGATTTACGGTATTTAAAAAGATTCAAAGGAATAGATTTTGAACAGGTTCCAAAGAATATCAAGAGATTTCAAGAATTGCCAAAAATGTTGTGGGATTTCCAAAGATTTAAGGCTCGATTTACAGGGATTTATAGAAAAATTTGGGAAATTTTATTGAAATGAAATTTCAATCGATTTCAAGGTATTTTGAAGAATTTTACCAGATTTAAAGGATTTTCTTGAATCGCCAATGATATATAACTTTAATGAATAAGTTTAATATAATTTATATTCAAGAGATTTTGAATGGCTGCTAGTCATTTTAATATATTTATACCATCGTATTATTGTATATTTAAAAAGATTCTAAAGAATTTCCAGAGATTTAACCAATTTCTAGGATTTTCAGAGAATTTCTAGGATTTCCAGAGTATTTCGTAGAAATTTTAACTAGTTTCTACATAAATTTACGAAATAAAATAAATTTCATTTCAAGGAATTTGTTTAGATTTCAACAATTTCACTATATATGAAGGAATTAACAAACTTCCAAAGGATTTAAAAGATTTTAAGTTACTTTAAAAGTTTCCGAAGAATTTCAAGAGATTTAAAAAATGTTAAGGGATGTCAAAGAATGTGGTAGGGTTTCCAATTATTTCAAGGAATTAAAAAGAATTTTACTAAATTTAAGGGATATGGTTGGACCTCCAAGTATTTTAAAGATGTTAGGGGATTTTATCAGATTGGATAGATTTCTAGAGAACTTTAGGGAATAAATTTAATATATTTAATTTTCGACGGATTTCAAATGATTTCTATTTATTTCAAGGATTGCAAAGATTTCCAAGAAAATGCAAAAGTGTTAAAAGATTTTAAGGCATTTCTACGATTTTAACAGATTTAAAAAATTTTAACGGATTTAAAAATATTTTCAAACGTATCAAAGAATTTTAATGAACGTTTGTTTATAGTTAATTTATTTTTTATATCAATTCCTTCAATATTTTTGTATCATTCATTCCAATACTGAATATCATATAATCGTTTTCTATTAGAAGTACTCGCATTTGCCTGGAAGTTTGGCCGGGAGAGAGGAAAACTGTAGAAAACTAATTATTTTTTGACAATCTTATGCCTGGTTCTTTCGAAAATAAATATTTATAGTATAGTCCATGAAAAATTGAAAATTCATGTAGAATTTATTAAAAATTCGTCATGTACCACTTCTATAGCAAGTTCCATGGTCGCAGCATTTGAAATTTCGCTGATTTCATCAGCAAAGTTGTGCATCTGCATTTCTGCTATTGCATCAAGTGTAAAATCAGCTGCATTTTGATCAAAGTCTCGATCCATTAATTCTTTCACTTTTTTCCAGTGACGTTCTCTCATCGCTGTATTTTTCAAATCAGTTATCAAAGGAAGAGTTCTTCTAAATTTGTCAACACGTGACCTAGAAAAATGAATTTATGTTATTTATTGTAATAGCTGTAAATGCAGGCGCGTAAAGTTTTTTTTTCCGCAATATTTTAAGGTTATTAGGAAATAAATTACGCTTAACAATCGACGGAAAATATGTTTGTCGGAGGTTTTGTAGAACTTCAAAAACTTTGAAAAATAGGAAATGTGAAATAAGAATAATGTATTGCTATTTTACTAATGGAAAACTATATTAAACAATATCAATCAGAATCGGCGCGCTACTCGCGCGAGAAGTTTCTGCAACAAAAGTATAGCTGCGTTGTTTCTTTCCAAATAAATTGTGTTTATAAAAAAAAGTGAGTATAATTCTTTCTTCGCATTATAAAATATGAAAATAATTAATTTGTTAATTTAAAGAAATCAATTGTAAAAGTGTTTATAAAACGTTGATGTAACACTCTACTGACGACACAGTACTAGAACAAAGTTGGAACGTTTGTTATAGAATACATGTGTTTATGGTTAGTTCCAGAACCGTTCATTACCAGTTTCGAATTTTTGTTCTTCATTTTTTCTAGAAAATATTTGTAACAGTGTTCTAGAACATCGAAATAACGAATTTACGGCACAGTTCTAGATCAAAGTTGGAACAAATGTTATAGAACTGGTTAGTTCTACAACCATTCTGTAACATCTGTTCAGTGACGGTTATTAATTTTTGCTCCTAATTTGTTCTAGAACACATTCGTAACAGCGATCTTAAAAGTCGACATAACGAAGTGACGGTACAGTTCTAGATCAAAGTTCGAACAAATGTTACAGAACGTCTGTGATTAGTTAGTTCTACAACAGTTATGTAACATCTATTCTTTAACGGTTACTAATTTTTGTTTCTAATTTGTTCTAGAATACATTCATAACAGCAATCTAGAACGTCAACATAACGCAGTTACTGTATAGTTCTTGATAAAAGTTAGAACAAATGTTATAGAACGTCTGAGATTGGTTGTTTTCAGAACAATTATGGAACTAAGGTTCTGTAACAGTTATTAATTTTTTTTTCATAATTTGTTTCAGAACAGATTCGTAAGAGCGTTCTGAAACGTCGACATAACGCAGTTACGGTACAGTTCTAGATCAAAGTTTGAACGAATGTTATAGACCGCCTGTGATTGGTTAGTTCTAGAACCATTTTGTAACAACTGTTCGATAATTGTTACTAATTTTTGTTTCCGAATTTGTTCTAGAACACATTGGTAACAGCGTTCTAAAACGTCGACGTAGCATCGTTACGGGACAGTTCTTGATCAAAATTGGAACAAATATTATAGAACGTCTGTGATTGTTTGGTTTTAGAATAATTATGTAATATCTGTTCTGTAACAGTTACTACTTTTTTCTCCTCATTCGTTCTAGAATACATTCGTAACCGTGTTCTAGAACGTCGATATGATACCGTTATGGCACAGTTCTAGACCAAAGTTGGAACAAATATTATAGAACGTCTGTCATTGATTAGTACTAGAACAATTATGTAACAACTGTAATCTAACAGTTACCAATTTTCGTTTCTAATTTGTATTAGAACACATTCGTAGCATCGTTCTAGAACGACGACATAACGAAGTCACGGCACAGTTCTAGATCAAAGTTGGAACAAATGTTACAGAACGTCTGTGATTGGTTGGTTCTGGAACAATTATGTAACATCTGGTTTGTAACAGTTACTAATTATTGTTCCAAATTTGTTCTAGAATACATTCGTAACATTGTTCTAGAACGTCAATATGACACTGTTACGGCTCAGTTCTTGATCAAAGTTGAAACAAATGTTATAGAACGTCTGTGATTGGTTAGTTCTACAAAATTTATGTAACATTTGGTCTAAAACGGTTACTCATTTTTGTTCCTAATTTGTTATAGAACACATTCGTAGCAGCAATCTAGATCGTCGACATGACGCAGTTACAGTACAGTTCTTGATCAAAGTAGGAACAAATGTTATAGAACGTCTGTGATTGGGTGTTTTTAGAACAATTATGTAACTAAGGTTTTGTAATAGTTACTAATTTTTTTTCATAATTTGTTTCAGAACAGATTCGTAAGGGCGTTCTGAAACCTCAACATAACGCAGTTATGGTACAGCTCTCGATCAAAGTTGGAACAAATGTTATAGAACGTCTGTGATTGGTCAGTTCTAGAACAATTTTTTAACAACTGTTCGATAATAGTTACTAATTTTTGTTTCCTCATTTGTTCTAGAACACATTGGTAACAGCGCTATAGAATGTCGACGTAACACCGTTACGGGACAGTTCTAGATCAAAGTTGGAACAAATGTTATAGAACGTCTGTGATTGATTAGTTCTAGAACAATTATGTAACTACTGTTCTGTAACTGTTACTAACTTTTGCTCATATTATCTCGTAGGTCAGACGTCGGAGGTCAGAGGTCAAACATAAAAGGTCAAAAGCTAAATTTCAAAGATCAAAATTCAAACGTGAGAGGTCATATTAGGTCATAGGTCAGAGGTCAAGATTCAGGTATCAACTGTGAAGGTCATAGGTGAATCCACTCTCTTTCTCGTTCGCCTTTTTCCTTCACAACTCTCTTCACCCTCTTCCCCATTTTAATCCTTCTTTGGCACCATATTGAGTAGTTTTTTGGAAGCAAATTTTTGGCAGAAGTCTCACTATTTATCTCCGAAGAGTTTCGCATCAAACTTTAAAAATATTGATTATAAAGTATAGAAACTTATACCTCGAACTATCAACTATTCCCCAATTTTTTTCTTTCAATTCTCTGGATAATCTTGTCAGTTTTCGGAATAGTACATTTCCGGTTTCGCTCATTTCATCCAATTCGATTGTCCAGAAGTTTCCGGTTTTATAATGTTCCCAACTTTGATCCCAATTTTTCGTTAAATCCCATACGAGCTCAAGGGCCGTGACATCCTATATATTAAAAAAAAACAATTAATTATTACATAAATGTATTCATATTTCAATGAATAATTTCCTTATTTTCCTTGCTCAGGAAAATATGAATAAACAAATACTTTAATGACGTACTTTATCCAATTTGTCAAACTCTATAGAATCCGGATGACTGATAGCAAAAATTGCTAAATTGGCCTTCAATATTTTTTCTGTTGCTGCAAAAATTTCCATTTCTTTACGAAATTTCACAAGCCATTGAACAGCATCTACAAAAAACATTCCAAGTTATTAATAAATTATAAATAAAATAAAATTTCAAATAAATCGTCAGCGAAATTATAGATTGAAATTCCAAAGAATCATTCAATAGTGAAGTAGAATATATTTTTATTAAAGATTGTTTGCCTTTTGTAAGCCATTCAGAAGTAAAAGGCCCTTCCTCATAAAATCTCGTTGTCAATTTTAAAGTGCTGGCCTTCAGAAGTGTAGCCTCTTGTAACAATTTATTCTTAAACTCATCCTACAAAAAGTGTAGATTAAATTTTTTTCATTCATCGAAATTCTATATTCAATAAAATTTATCAAAATCAGAACCTTTTTCTCCAATAAAGCTACTTCACACACTGATAATAATTCCAAATATTCGGCCCAGAATGAATCGATATCCCTAAATCGCCTCTTAAATTCCAAAGTCATTTGCACTTCGTACTTTTCTAAAATATTAATATAATTCGGAAAATATTTACGCAAGTTAAAAATAATGAAAATATATTTCTTGTACCTAAAGTTTGATACTGTTCTTGAATTTTTGGAAGCTCCTCCCCTTTAATCGGGATTTCGGCCATAAGTTTATCAAAGAATTTTAAACTTGCTTGCATCGTAACAAGATCTGTTGGCATATTTTTCATTCTACAATTATTCAGAAAAATATTATTATTTTTATCAATAAATATTCAGTAGAAGAATGATTTAAAAAGTTATACACAAAATTTCGATTTTTTTCATACTTTTTACTACTTTCGACTACGTAATTATGAACATGATCTACTTTTTCTTCAGTGAGCTTTAATAATAAATGAGTAAACTTCTGTTGCCATATAAAACATTGTTCAATTACAGCTGCTTTTAGTTTTTCGGAATTAATGTCCAAAAATCTAACTGTGACTACGGTATCTTGATATTGAACATTATTTGCCATTTCAGTATAACGACTGATATCTGAATCAAATGAGACTACCGAGGGATTTAATTTTTCGTATCTAAAATTTATATTCATATAAATATTCATGTGAAATTAACAATACAAAATAATATGATTAACATTTTAACGTTGGATACTTGTATTTCTTACCTTTGTATAAACAAATCTTTGTTTACTTCCCACAAATCTCGGAAAGGTTCCCAAGTTTTCAGGTAATTCTGAACTTGCAAGAAGCAGAAAGCCACTTCTGGAATTTGAAAATACTTTTTTTATCTCATTTTCTTTTTTCATATACATAATGATTTTTTAAATAAATTAAATGTTCGGTTTCCTACCATTGTTACACGCTTGCTGTAAACGAATAATTTCACTATCCTGTGTATAAATTTCCCAAAAAGGTTTGACAACCCGTGACTGTTTTAAGAATTTTTGCACTAATCTTGGAAACGATTTTAGAGATTGCAGAAGACTCAAGTGAACGTCTTCTATTACTTTAGAAATTTCAATCAAACTCGGTACAAAATTAATCTAGAAAAAAATGGTTGACAATAGAATTTCATTTGAAGATAGTAGTTACATTATCTGAATCTTTATTTTTAATAAAATATTTAAATACCTAATTGCAATAATCATGAAAATGTACTGAAATGACCGTCGATTTTTTTGGTGCATATAGCAAGACTTAGAAAAGGGGCTATTCTTGAGGTCCTTTAAGGAATTATTATCAGGGATTAAATCAAGATAAAAAAAATTTAGTGTTTTCGAATTAAGGGTTCCTTTTTTTACTGGAAATAAATCTTAGGTTATTTCCTTTCTATACCTTGAGTTTAAAAAATCGACATATTATTATTCATGTTTTCATTTAAAAATTGAAGAATATTTAAGGAAAATACATTTAAATTCAAAACGCTTCAGATTGCACGATTAAAAATTGTGAGATTTCAAAACTAAAATTTTCAAATTCATGCTACTAAATTTGAATAATTTCAAACAAGCCTTGTAAATAAAACGGGTTCAAAAATTAGGTATTCAAGACTGCACTATTTTAAACATTAAAATTATATAAATTAAATATTTTAGACTCAAAAATTTAACAAAATAAACTAAAAAATGTGCCTTTTTTATCTCAAGCCAAATGTTAAAAATACAACATTTGACCCCATTCAACTCAGTGGCAGTGTTAAAAAAAGTTCTCTCTTCCATTTCAGAAAAAAACTGCCTTCCTTGCAACTCAATAAAAAATTTTAAATAAAGAATGTCCCTCTTCCAATTCAGAAAAAGATGAAAAATTCTCTCCTTTTAGTCTTGAAATAAATGTGAAAATTTCCTTTTCCAAGTCACAAACAAATTGAATACCAAAATTTCGTTCCTTTCAATTGAATAAAAAACTTTTCCTCTTCCGATTTACAAAAGATTTAAAATAAAATTTCACTGAAAAATTCTTTCCCTTTATCATAAGAAAAATGATAAAAGTATAGTATCTGCCCCGCTTTATCTCAATTAGAACATTATTTGAAATTTAAGAAATGAAAAACACCCTTCTCCTACTCATAAGAAAATAAAACCAAAATGATTGAAGATATTTTTCTACTATAATGCCCTATATATTAAAGGGCTTTTAATTTTCAATTTCACATTAATAAAAGTTTTATGAATTCACAAATTTAAAATTGTTTAATTATATATACTTTGAATTCAAAACTGATTTTGTTTTTAGAGGTCACCCTTCCGCGCATAGCTCGCAGATCATAATTATTATTATTAAAAATTATTTTCTTATTCATTTAAATTAAAGGTTGTGAAGTTCTGCAAAATCTCATCCAAAAATCATTTTCTCCGATTTTTTACTGTAATTAATTTCTTCATAACTTTAAAAGAGCGCGTAAACAAAAGAAGTATTGTTCTTCTTTCCGAGCATTAATCCAACAACCAATATTCTATCATATTTCGATTATTTAATCAATTTCAACCATTTCAAATATGTTAAAACACTGAATCTTTAAAAACGTATTGTTATTGATTTTGAATTGTTTATGTTTTCAATATCACGAAATAAAAATCCAGGTAGGTGAACGCACGCTTTGCGAGCGTATATTTAATACTTGCCATAAATAATTTTATAATTATTTTACCCTATTATCCAATAAATCTGCCTCTAGTAATAAAAGAGGAGATGGAGCTGTGGTTCCATCGCCATGTAAAGCTTCATACATTAAATTCATTGAATTTTTTAAACAAAGCCTAAAAGCTTCTTCTAAAAGTGTATCCAACTTCATAAGAAAAATTGTCCATTCTGACATAGTCTATAAACAAAAATATTTTATCTTAGTCCATTCAATCAATACATAAATAATAAGATTTATAATCTCTTGAAGCGAAAAAGAAAGTCACTAACGTCTTCTATAACGCGATGAAAACCTTCGTATACTACCAAAAGAAGTTGGACAATAATTTTGTATTTTTTCATAATAGAATCATGAACAGAATTTCTAAAAATGATAATCATCCAATTAATTATTATACTTTTATTTAAAATTCTTTTCCTTATAAATTACCTAACATCCAGAAGATCTTGTATCAATTCTGGCAAGGAATAAGCATAATTCGGTTTAATCCGAATCATTGGTTCATCGCAAATATTTTCACAAATTTTAAGGATTTCAAAATTGCATCTTTTATAGGTGTCAAGAAACTCTTGAAGCTGAAAATTTTTCACAATTAAAAATTACTATAAATTCAATTTTCTATAATAACTTACATTAGCTGTCTGTGTAAAACAATCTTTAATATAAGCATCTATAAATTCAGAGTTCCATGTCAATCTTTGAAGTCCTGGTTGAATTTTCTTATCTACGATTCTAATTAAGTTTTTAAAAAGCAGGCTTTCTTCCTGAGATAGTGCTAGAAAATTATGACAAATAATTTTTCTATTTTTCTATAATACTTTCAGAAATTATCAATATTAAATTACCGTCTAAAATTTTATTGTAGGCTAAGACAACAGAAAGAACACTTTCGTAAACAAAGAGTAAAGTGTCCCATTTATCATGGACCATTTGTATATTGATAGGAAATGTGAATTCAAAATCCAACCAATGATTAGCTTCTCGACACAAATCTAAAATTCGGAGATCCATATTGCATTCGAGTCTTCCATGCCTTTCTTCGTTTTTCCTTTTCATCAAAAAGCAATTTAAACGTTCTTGAGGATTTTCTCCAGCATTTTTAACCCATTTTTGAAAAATATTTTTAATTCGGTCATTAACTGAAGTCATTAACATATCATATTTTTCAGAGACTTGTTCACTTATAGAGCAATAGGGAATCCAATCCGCTTTTTTTATTAACGAATTAATTCTTTCCAGCTTAGCAACTTTCGTTTTCAAATTTCTTGCCCTTCCGGAAAAGTAGGGCAATGTTGCTGAGTATTCATTCTTTTCGTTCATTACTTCCGATTTTATATCTAGGATTCTTTTCTCGAATGTTTTCCATATCTATTTTTATTATTAATTATATTATTAATTTTATCATATGGTTTTGAGTTTTTTCTCTGTTTTAATTTATATTAGGGTTCACAGTATTTCCCTTACACCCCTTGGTTTTCTCTTTTATCAGATTTTCCTTTTCTTCCCTGTTCTCAAAAAAGTTCCCCTTTTCTTTTTAAATATACGATATTTAAAAATACAATTGTTCGTTTTACACCTACAAAATTATTCTATTCAAAACTAAAATATTATATTTAATGTTTCAATTTTTACTAATTTCAATCTAAACTATTCAGAATTTAAAGAAACTTTAAAGCTAAAATATTTTTCTGGAATAATCTATACAAATAATTTGGTAATTAACTACAATAAAGTACGATTGTCTGTGTGTTCACATTGAAGATTTTTTAGTCCAAATTTGAATCAAGATTGTTATTATGTTATTATACCAATTATATATATATATATATATAGTGAAAAAAGTGCTGAAATCAGAATCCAATTTTAATTTTTAGGAAAAATGAAAGGTAAACTCGATTTTCTATCAATTAAAACTAAAAAAAAGGTCCCTGCCTTTCTCCAAAGAGTTCTGAACTGAAGAAAGAAATTTATTTTTCAATTGATTTCTGTAGCTATTTTTCTTTTTATATAGAGATGCTGTTAGAAAAAATAATTCGGAATATTTTTATATAGTTTTTAAAATTCTTGCAATAGACGACTTCAAATAGAAAGTGTATGAAACTTAAGCATTCTACCTTGAAAAATTTTCAAATCGAATAATATAAGATTAAAATTTTCATAATCAGACAATTACAAATTTGAAGCTGAAATTGATCAATTTCTAAGTTAATAATTGTAAATGTAAAAAAAGTTAAACAATGATCAAATTAAAACATTTTAATTTTATGATTTTGAATTGTAGTGACGTAATGTTAACATATGAATAAACATAACATATTCTACATAATTCACAAACTGAATTTTCTCAAAAACCCTTAGCATTTTTTTCTCTTTATTTTTTTTTTAATTGGTACTAATGTCGTGAATATATTCCAATAAAGTTTATCTTGGCCCTGCATTTTGGAGAGGAAAAAGAATTTGTTTCTTTTGAAAAAATGAAATCACACAATTTCTGCAAAAAAATAACGATATGAAAAAAGTCAATACATGAAAGTTATTCCTTCCAAAAAATTCTATAAAACAAGTTTTAAGATATTTTTTCTGTGGCGTTATTATTGAAATATTCGTTAAAATATGAATAAATGCAATTTTCTGTTGTCATAAATAATTGAAGTTTAAATATTCGAAGATATTAGTCAATATTTGATATTTTTGAATTACATGGCGTATGAAAGCTTGAATTAAGAGACAAAAGTGAGAAATTCTAAATTTTAAAAATCAAAAACATGCTTATTTTTTTACTTTTTCTTAAAAAACCTAAGCTTTTCTTCAAGACCAAAATGAGAACAAAAATGACATGTATATTTTTATTTAAAAATTGAAACAATTTGTTATTGAATATTGTTTCATCCCTATGATTCAATTTGGAAATGTATAAAATATATAGAAAAAAAAACTATTTTTAGTGCTTAGGCAATTTCAAATTATAGCGTTTGAAATCAAACAATTTTGATTTTGTAATATTAGATCCTACTTTGAAGACGTTTAAATTTAACAATTTCTGAATTATAAATTTACATACATGCACACTTTGTTTAATATGGGCCATTTTTAATTGAAGATTTAAAAAATATTACTATTTAAAATTTAACAATATCCGAATGAAAATATTAAAATTACGAAAGGAAGAGTTTTTCCAGACATATGATACATAATTTCACTCCTTTCGAAAACGTTTGAAATTCTTGAAATTTAAAATTTTGGTATTATACATTTTCAAATAGTTTATGTTCTTAATACTAAAAAATAAAAATCCAGGACTAAGAGCGCGAGCTGTTTGTGCGCACCTTTCATTTAAACATTTTTTTGTAGACAAACTGAATGAATAATTTTAATCTAATCTATATACCCAAGAAATTTCAAATCAATTTTACTTATTTTAATGGATTTTTCGACTTCAAAGGATTTTAACGAATTTCTAGTGATATTAAGGCAATAAATTAAATTTTATTTCAAAGGATTACTCCAGATTTCAAAAGTTTTACGGGATATGAAGGAATTTGACAAGTTTCAAAGGATTTTAAGTTATTTAAAAAAAAATCCAAAGAATTTCAAAAGATTTTGTCTAAAAAATTTTAGAACTCCTAATATTTGAAAATTTTTTGTTATAGATTTTTAAATATTTTGTTTTCAATATTATATGCGCATGCATTTACTGCTAGTGTAAAATATTTTCGGCGCTGATATTTCAACTATTTTTGATTTGAGTTTAAGAGCAATGAAGAGTGGTTTCTAATTTACATTGATAAAATAACAAATTGTGGGCAGAAATATTTAATTCTACTTATAATTATCTCAATTTAATGCAATGACTAGTGAAACAATTTTTTAAAGAAAAAAATATATTCTTGATTATATAATGATATAAATTATTTAGAAATTGTTTGTTTAACAAATTTTATGTTTCTTTGAACTTGTTTTACATCGAGGTAAATAAATTTTCAACGAACTGAGCATATCCAATTAAAAATAATAAATATTTTAATGACAGAAACCATTGGAAAATCATTCAACATTATTCATCAACTATAAAATTTCTTATAAGAAAATGGATTTTTTTTTCTAAACGTAAAATTTAGAGTTTAATCTTTCCCCTATTTTTCCGCTTTTCGTGAAAAATTGCCCTATTTCCCCTTTTTAAGCTCGTTTTGCACTGTGATCCCTGATATATTATTTGATGATTAAAAATTAAAAAATCTTGAACATACGAATGTGGCCTTAGCGTTATAAAGGGACTGTAAGTTTTCTCTTTGCATGTAATTGTAGAATCCATAAAGAGCATAAATGCCAGACGCGACAGTATGGACACTAGAAAATACAGAATCGAGCAAATTTTCAATTTTTATTTCTAGGTCTTTCATTTGTCCTCGAAAAATGAACATGTCATCGTGCCAAGTAGGCTGCTGTACATTGAACATTTTATGGCTAATTGATTCTAATGATTTCAAATGGGTGAGAAATTCGTCTTCTATATTCTGACATATTTTTTCGAATTCCGGACCTTTAGTGCCTTGAAAAAAGGGTTTTTCTATTTCTGCAGTTTCATCCAACCTAAAAAAAAATCAGTTTCAGAAGAGGTTCGCAAGCAATTTCATGGAAGGGATTCGTAAATTACGAGGCGTCATATAGTTGGACAAAAAAAGTTTCTGTGGACAAATTAACTTTTAGCCTTCTCTATTCATTCCATCTAAAATTTTTGTTTCCAAAGAAAGATTTTTAAATTCCGAAAAGATTTGTGTGTTTGGATCTTCGACGAAAATTTAGTTCCTTTTTGATTTAACAGCAAAATTTAAATTTTTTGTAATTTTCTAGCAGTAACATTTTTTTTTAATTTTCAGATATATTAAAAAAGATCTTATATCTGCGATAAATCTATCTAGAAATAATTTCCAGCAGGTGAACATATATGAAAAAAACATATTACGTTATAGAAAAATTAATGAACCAAAGGTATTTTTCGAGATTTGGTATAGAATGTGAGGGAAATTAAGTTTTCATTATGATTAATTGGAAAGAGATGCTATTTGAAAAATTTTAAAACAATTTTCATAAAAAAATTCACAGTTTGGATATTTTTCAACAGATAGGCTAATTTTCATAGAATTTTTCAAATTGACAACAATTGTTCATTATTTAAAAATTTGCATGAATTACAAAAAGTATCATAGCAAAGAAACATCGGAAAGACATTATTAGTTGATTCCGTAAAAAATTGACCCTATACGTTGAAAAATAGCCGAAATCTGAATTTGTTTATGAAAATTGCACAAATAATTATTAATTCTTGTCAATTTATAAACTTTCAAAACAAATAGACTTGAAAGAGAAATTCTTGACTGATTCCATAAAATAATTGAGCCTATTTGTCGAAAAATAGTCGAACTCTGAATTTGTCTACGAAAATTGCTTAAATATTCTTGTAAATATATGAAGTATCGTAGCAAAGAGTTATAAAAAAAAACTTGTTAGTAAATTCTATAAAAAAAATTGAGCCTATTCGTTGAAAATAGCCAAACACTGAATCTGTTAATGAAAATTGTTTAAACGATTGCCACATGGTATCTATATTCAGTTAATCGTAATGAAACATTAATTTCTCTCACATTCTGTGTGAAAATTCTGGATTTGATTAATAACGTTATGAACAATCTTTTAAAATAATTTTTACCCACTGGAATTTATTAATTTCTAGATAGTTTTAACACAGATATAAGACCTTGTTTTATAATTCTACAAATCTTTGAAAAAATCGTATATCTGAAAAGTTAAAAAAAAGTTGAACCATATTTTTTATTAAACATTTAAACAGACAAATCTTTCCGAAATTTAAAAATCTTTCATTTACAAAAAAAAAACGTTTAAATCGAATGAAAAGTGTGGCCTAAACATTTATTTGTCCACAGTAACTTTTTTATCCCTTTTCATCAGGGCTCAAAGGTCAGAAGGTAACAGTGAGGGGTAAAAACTGCGTGGTCAAAGGCAAGGGTTTAACTATAAGAGGTTAAGGGTCATGAATCAAGGGTTTGATTCCAATGCAAATGCTTATAGGTCAAGCGTCAGGGGTCAGACCAACATTTCTGACGGACATTCTTTCTATATCTGCCTCTGAATATTATTCATTCCGCGTACCTCATTAAAAATGTCAAAGGTCTAGGGTCAAAGATCAAAGGTTCAAGGTCAAACGTCAGAGGTCGAATGTGAGAGTCCAAATATCAGAGGTCAGACGTGATAGGTCATATGCCACAGTACAAGACTCAAAGGTCAGGTTCAAAAGGCAAAATATTGAATTGCAGTGTTCACGTGAAGGTATAGGGCAAAAGAACTGCGACATAGAACATAATGAATTAGAAAACCCAGTTGAGAAAGTCTGTGTCAATGAAGTTAGAGATATAATTCTCATATTCCTACATATTCCCATGTTCTTCATATTCTTTGCATTCCCAAATATTCCGATATATTCTCTATATTCCCGGATATTCTTTAGGGAATATATTCTTGGTACACGAAAAATCAGAGTAGTCGACCCCTCGATTTTTCTCCTTATTTTCTCTACCATCTCCAATTCAAATAATGAAAAGAAAGAGAAGCAAAAAGGCCTTCGATTTCGCTCACTCAGTTGAATCAGCCCAAGCCAACCGTGATTCTTTACTCACAAGTCTTCAACCGGTTCAAAGCGAATCGGTTTTAACCAGTTCATTCTTGGGTTCAGTGATACAGTTTGGGCTTAAGAAACAATCTTGCGATTAGATTTGATTACAAGAAAAATAATTCAACTGATTGTTGACAGTGCAATGTGATTGATTAAGTGTTCCCATTCTTTCCAAGTTCCGTGCAATCGTGAAAATTCGACCAACAAACTCTTCTTTATTTCTAAGAGTTTTAACAATTTTAGCAAATATATGACGAAAATTTGATTCTAATTTTCGTAGTATTACAAATAGAATAAAAGTTATAGATAAATAAAACTTTTTTTAATCGATCTCCGAAAATGTGCGACTTCAGGATCATAAATCTGTTCAAAAGCAGAACTAAAAAGTTAGTATAAAATATTTTCCCATTTTGATTCCGTATTTTTTATTCTTTGACAAATATTTTTTCATCAACTCAGAGCTTTTTGAATATTCAGGTGAGTTATGAAAATATTAACAAAAATTTCCTTAAAAAAGTGGTATCTTGAATTTTTGAAAATTGCCAAAATGGCTTACGTTTTTTAATAAAACTAAAAAGTGAATTTTCCCAAAAAGCCATTTTTGATTTTTTTCTTATTTTTTTAGATTCATAGTATTCAAATTCAAATTCCCCAATTGGAAAATTCCCGAATTATAAAATTCCCCAACAGTGTATAATAATATCGAATTTGAAAATTCCCGAATAATGCAATTCCCGACACTTAATAATATTATAGAATTTGAAAATTTCCCAAATATAAAATATCCAAACTAAAAAATTCCCGAATTTAAAAACTTCAATTTTTTTAATTATAAGATTAATTGAATTATTGAAATTACATTTTTTATTTATAGAAAATGTAATTATTTATATTCGGAAATTTAATTATTCGGTAATTTTCAAATTCAGGAATATTATAAACTTTTTGGAAATTTTTAAATTCGCTAATATTATAAACTATTCGGGAATTTTATTATTTGAGAATTTTCCAGTTTGGGAATTTTCTTATTCGGCAATTTTATAATTCAGGAATTTTATTATTCAGAAATTTTTCAATTCGAGAATTTTATTATTTGAGAATTTTATCAGTCGGGATTTGTCCAATTCGGGAATTTACAGTGTCTGTAATTTTATTTTTCGGGATTCTTCAGTCATCCTTTTTTATAGTATAAAATAAAAATTTTGAACTATCAATTCTTTTTTACACATTTATAGTTTAATATTTGAAAGAAGCTACAATTATATGGCATGACATAATTTTGCCGAAAAATAAAAATCGCAAATGTTAAAAATACCGAAAATATTATTACCGAAATAGAAAATTCCGGAATTTCAAATTAGCACACAAAAAATAAGGAGACGACTGAAAATCCCAAACAATAAAATTCCCGACACTAAATTTCCCGAATTGAAAAATTCTTGAATAATAAAATTCACGAAATTATAAAATTGCCGAAATATAAAAATCCCCAATGCAAAAATTCCGAATAATAAAATTTCCGACAATTTATAATATTACCGAATATGAAAGTTCCCGACAGCAAATTGTCAAATTATAAAGAATCACAAAAATTTAAAAAAATATATATTATTTCATTATTAAAATAAAATAATCAAATATTTGTATTAAAGAACAAATTTTTTTAATATTTAAGGTTTTTTAAAATTATTGTTTAAATTAAAAATTTAAACATTAAAACAAAGATTTTCTTTGATTATTGTATTTTTTGTAAATAAATAATCTTCATTAAACAAATTTTTTTAAATTATTTAAATTCGGGAATGTTTTACTTCAAATATTTCATGATTCGTCAATTTGCTGTAGGGAATTTTATTATTCGGGAATTTCTAATTCGGTAATATTATAAACTGTTCGAGAATTTTCGAATTCGGGATTCTTATGTTTTGGCAATTTTCTAATTTCAAGAATTATATTCTTCGATAATTTTCCAATTCGGGAATTTCATTTTTCGGGATACTTCATTCGTCCCATAATAAAACTACCGAAAATATTTTGTAACGAAATTGAAATCTTCTGAAAGTAAATGTTAACTAAACTAGCAAAATTAAGAGATTTCAAAATTCCGAAACTTTGAAACCAAAAATTTAATCAGTTACAACTTTCATAATTTTCAGTTCCAATTACGGAATTTTCTGATACATTGTAGTTAAAAATTCCGAAACTTGTAACAAAAGAGTTTTACGTTTCAAGTAACGGAAACTTTATTACGTTACATTTAACAGAAAATTACGAAATTTATTTCGTTATTTAAGGTGAATTTATGAAAATTTCGTTTTAATTTCTTAATTTTGTGAAAAATTTCGGAAAGTTCAGTTCCAGATTTCGTAAATTTAAGATGCCGTCAAGTAAAAGTATCGGAAATTTTGTACAATTTGCCGATACTTTTGTAATGTCATAACTTCGTAAATTTCAGAATGTTTTTAACATTCTCAATTTACAGAATATCCAGTTACAGAATTCAGATTTTTAATAAGAAAATTGATGAAATTTTGATTTTTGCTGATCTGTTTTGATTAATTTTATTTCTTTTCTAGTTTTATCTTTTTAGTTTTTTCTGCTTTACTCTTTCGAGTTTACAATTATACTGTTACTGAGTAAAGTAAAAAGTAAAATTAATCAAAACAGAACAGCAAAAATCATAATTTCATCAATTTTTAAATTTGAAATCTAAAAGATTTGATATTTCTAAATTTTGTAACTGTATATTTTGTATGTATATATGATTTTAACTTCTTCAAGACATGAAACTAAAAATGTTTTTAAAAAAGTGATATTTTTAAAAATTGATTTTATATTATAAAAAAATAAGTTTGTCTATAAGAAGAAACAGCTTAGCGAGGACGAAACTCGCAGAATGTCTGAAGATATCACTTTTTAAAGATAATTTTCTTCAATATTTTCATAATTCACCTAAGTATTCAAGCAGCTCTAAGGATCATGAAAACAATTTTTTGTGAAAAACAGAAAATACGAGTCTGATATTTTACCATGGAGAATATGAAATCGGTCACAGCCTAAGCTAAATGACTCAAAAGGAATTAATTTTAATAAATTTGTGCAAGAAGCAACTGATTGTTTAATAAATGTTTAACCCTTAATTTCAATTTTTGTTTCAGAATTGGTGGTGGGATGGATGGACGTTTTCTGAACAAAGCTGCTGGAGACAGCGATGCTACTGATTATCAAAATAAAAGAAACACCATGACATTAAATGTAAATGGATTGTGGGACGTGGTTCCCCGATTGGATCATTACAGGTTGGTGAAAAATGAACAGCTTAGAGTTAACGAGAAGGGGAAGAGAAAGTATCTTCAACATGCTGAAAATTTTAACTTCTCAATAATTTCTCTATAATTTAATTTTCATATCTACAATTTCTACTCACTCTTTGCAGTACCGTCAATAGGGGCTATTTTGTGAATTAGATGTACAGAAAGTCCTCTTAAAAATATTAAAATTCAACGGACTGTAAAGCATAAATGCTGTCCTATCTTTACCCGAAAATGTACCATAAAAGCCTCGGTTGACGGTACCTTATTTTGTATTTCTGAAGCAACTTTAAAAAATTAATTCTACTAAATAAAGGTTTGTCTAATTTTTAAAGTTAGTAAAACGTTGTTTCAGACTGAGTAGGAGAGCTAAAAGGCCATCCTTAGGCGAACTCCATGAAGGAAACCCAATAAAGGTAGAAGATAATTGCTTTCTAAAGTATCGATCCTAGAATCGCTTTTTCATTTGGTTCATTATCATGCGGAAAAAAGTTCCTTGCATCTCTAAGTTTTTAGTTTCTTATCAAGGTAGAAAAGAAAAACAATTGAAGGGGTGGATCAGAATAACTTTAAAATTTATATAAAGACTCTCGAGTTTCCCCTCATTTAAAGTGTACTGTAGAGTCTAGATTACACTTTGATTAATGACTTTTCTTTAGTTTACTATTATTTTTTTTCTCGATAAATTTTAACTTTTATTTTAACTATTAGAAATAGGGAAGATTTTCTAAAGAAATTTCACCCAATTTTCATCCGACGGAATAAAATATTTTCTACAACTGTGAAGTAAGAAAAAAAACATGGGATTGTTACATTTTTTAATTAAATAATTAATTAGTAATTATTAAGACATAAAGGTTTATAACAAAATGATTTTTAAGCAATCATAACAAATTTTAAATTTGCACAGTTTCATATTTAAATGTTTAAAGTAAATTTACTAATTAAAAGCATTAGTTTGCATTTTCAATTTTAGAAATTAAACAATTTCAATTAAGAAATTTGTAATTATAAACCTTTTATAGTTGAACAAGTTTGAAATGAAAACGTTTAATACTGGCAATTATTAAATTAAACCATCAATATTTTAAGTATAAAATAAAATAATTCAAATTATATTGTACCTGTTTTTTACTATTCAGAATTAAGTAAATTGTAGTTAAATAATAGTTAACATCGTCAAAATCTTGTAATTTAAAAAATGGAAGAGTCAAAAAATTTCAAACTAAAATGTTTACAATTTCAAATCAGATAATAGATAATAATTAGATTGGATGATTTCAAGTTGAAATGGGGTAGTTACATATACATATTTTTAAATATACTTCTTTATTTTTTTATAAATAAAGAAGCACTAAAAACTGAATGTAAATACTTAAGAAAAGTTTTTTCAAATAAGTTTAAACATTTTTTATGGCAGAGAGTGTTTTCCCGATACTTTTCTTATAAATATTTTTTCTCTGAAATTAAGTATTTAAACAAACTTTGAAAAGTACCACCATCTAAAACATTCCAAATTTTATTTTATTTTGTATATATCATGTATGAAATAAAAGAAAAGAAAAGCAAGGACAATATTTTTTATAATTGATGAAAATTGATATCTTAACTTCAAAATTAATTAGACACTGAATAATAATCTGAAGATGCAGAATAAATCTTATGACTTTTTTTTATTAAAAATACCAATTTTCGACGAAAAACACTAACATAGCATAACAAAAAATCGTTTCGAGTTGAAAATTGTGAAAATTGTTCAACAGTTGTGAATCTTCCTTGAAATATAATTTTTTTATTAAAAATACTGTTCAAATTAATATTTTTATTTGAATATACTAATTTTCGACGTAAAAATCCAACGTAACCTAAAGTTGTTAAAAAATTATGAATCTTCTTTGAAATGTAATGATCTTTTAATAAAAATTTCAATTTCCGTCCAAAACGCTAACACAATCCGAAATTGCTCAAGTTTTTTAATGTTATTATTTAAAACAAAAAGCATTGGATTTAAATTTAACAATTCTTTATTAAAAATACCAATGATTTCCGGCGAATAACATAACGCAACATAACAGGAAATTTTCAGAATTTTAAATCTTCGAAGTCGAATGATTTTTGTTTAAAATGACGTGAATATAACCTGAAACTGTTTTAAAATTTTAAATCTTGTTTGAAATATAATGATTTCTGTTCTAAAATACCTTTTAGTGTACAATGCTAACATAACCAAAAATTGTTAAAAAATTATGAATCTTTCAAATCTAATAATGTTTGCATAAAAATGTCAATTTCTGTTAAAAAACGCAAACAAAACCGTTAAATATAAATTGTTAAACAATTTTTAATCTTCAAAATCTAATGATTTTTTATTAAAAATACCCATTTTCGGTGTAAAACGCTAACCTGAAATTTTTGAAAATTGGGAATCTTAATGATGAATTTTGTTTAAAAATGCTAATTTCCTATGAAAAAAACTCACACAGTCTACAATTTTTAGAAATCTGAAGTCTTCTTCCAAACTAGATGAGTCAGTGCAAAGAAATTCTTGAAAAATTCTGATTCCTTATGTAATTTATTGATTGAGAACATCACTGATTACTCTGATTTCAAAACATGAATATTTTACTTATAACAGAAAATGTCTTTTACTTATAGCTTGTACTTTTATATTATTTTTTGTACTATTCATTCATAGTTGAATCCTGATTTTATTTTTATTATGCCTTTTTTATTTTCATTTCATATCAAAATAATAAAAACCAAAATATAAATGTTAAATTGAATGAAAAAAATGGTTACAAATGAATATTTTGCATTGGTTTAAATGAATTAATTACCCAATTACAGTAAAAACAAAAATTTTAATGAAAAAAGAAATTGGAAAAAATGCTGCCAAGCAGGAATCGAGCCAGGCTTTTCCGGTTAGAAACTAGGCCTAATCTAACCTAATCTAACGCCTAATCTAACCGGGATTTGCAAGAATCGCATCGCGGTTCATGTAACGTGCATGGGTTTTTGAAAAGGCGTTTATTTGTAGATGGTCCATATGAAAATGGTGTTGTTCTATAAAAAAAATGATTATAATTTATATGATATAACATATAATTCAATTATAAAGTATTATTCAAAAATTGACTACGCTCATGTTATTGATATGAGTTCTCATATTGTAAGGATCGGTTTCAATTGAAAAATTGCGCGAACGCGACCGTGACCTTGAGAACTCTAATAAACTGTGGAAAATCTATGCGTCTCGGACGCATTTTATAAGAAACAAACATTTGTATGTGTAATTGGGTGCGCCTGTGTAGAATCACGTGGCTTCCCATGCATAAACGCACACAAATAAATGGCATACCATTAGGGTATGATTGGTCAACTGATACGATTGTGATTACTAGATACGATCGAACAAATTGTTTGTTTCATTGTTTTTCTATTTACGGTTATACTTCCGAAATGTCATCTAGGAATTTGATACTTGGCCTAGCGTTTCCTTTTGCAGCCCAGTTAAAAGTCCCAAAAGGATTGTTGGCGCAGGTTAATAGAAGTTAGGTTATTAATATTTTTGTTGAAAAAAAAAAATTGTTGAAAAAATCTCGTCAAATATTAATCTGAGATAACATATTTCAGATAAGTTGTAGATCTCATGGAAATAAATATTTTTTGTTTCAACTTTTTTTCTCTGAAACTAATATTTTTCTAGTAATACTAAAAATGATTTTTTAGATTTTTTGTTACAAGAAATTTCAAAAGTTCTGATATTTGTATGAAAAAAAAAATAATAGTATTAATTAATATTTGTACCAAATTTAATACATTTTTTAAGGAAAAATCTGTACATTCATTTTTGTCATTCTTCTTGAAAAATATCACTGTTAGGGGAAGAATGTGAACACAAAAATATGTATTTCAATGAGAACTGCAACTTTTATGTACAACCTTTTTTATCTCAGATTAATGTTTTTTGAGATTTTTGACAAAAACTAATTTTTGAGCAAAGTAAAAAATGTTGAGTATAGGTACCTTATGTATTAGGGTGGGCCGAAAAAGTTGTAAATAATAATATTAATTGGTAATAGCACTAAAAAGTTTTTTTTGCCATTAACAACAAATTTAACAAAATTAATTTCTCACCATTGGGCAAGTCAATTGAAAGTTTTCAAGTATTTAATTATTTTGTGTGTGGAAACATTTATTTTTTAATTTTGTTTTGGATAAAGTTTATGGAAGTAAATAACTTCAGACGGAAAAAAGTAAGAAAAAAGTTTTTCGTCGAAATATAATATTTCAACAAATGCAGTTTTGTTAATTTGTACCTAAAGTTGAAAAAAAAATGTTTTTCGTTTTTTTCATTTTTTGATGCCCTTTTTAATAAACTAAGGAAACACGCAAATATTGTTAAGATTTAAACAAAAATTTGTGTCTATTTTTTTACGAATCCTGAATGATGAGCCATTTTTACACAAGATCCGTAAAAATCCTTTTGCACAGGATCCTTGAAAATTAGACAAAAAATTTCCCTTTCTTTTTAGTAACTTTCCTGGAAGTGAATAAAATCAAACGGATAACAAGGAAAAAAATTTTGGTCAAAATATAATGTTTAAAAAAATGACAAAATATTCACTTTTGTTATTTTTTGTTAATTTAGTTTATTGAAAAAAAACATCAGAAAATAAAACACAAAAAAAAAAACATTTGTTTTTGGCAACTTTCGGTACAAATTAACAAAATTGTATTTTTCGTCATTTTGTGAAATATTATATTTCGTCGAAAAAATGGCACCCGAAAAAATTGAAAGCAAATTTTTTCCGTTCACAAAAATTTAAAGAATTTGAAATTTGAATATTTTTAATCAACACTTTCAATGGTAAGGAATTAAAAAAAAATAATTTTGTAATGCCGCGAAGAAACTTTTCAGTGACTTTTTTACCGATGAATTTAATCATTTTTAGTTTTTTCGGTACAAAATGTGTTTGAAAAAATATAGATATTCAAAATTATACCAATTAAAAACAAATATAAATTTAAAATGAAAGGTCAAACCATCGACAACTGAAATTAGGTGATTGTGAATTCTCCTTTGTTAAAGCTCTTTCAGGTTTACCGAACACATTCTCATCACGTGTCTCGTGAGAGAAAAAGTTTGAAAGCAAATTTTCAGATCTAATTTAAAACCAATTTTGTTATCAAACATTTTATTTTACCTTGTGTCTTTTTATCCAAAAATTTAATCTGTTCATTTGTAATGTTATTTTTCACGATTAAAACAAAATCTACGAGTCTTATCAAAAAACGATTAGTAAAAAATTTGTAGCTCTTTTTTGGGTGGACAACTTTAGTCTATTTTTTTTTTCGTAGCTTGTGTCGTTTGTCCAAAAATTTGATCTTTTTACTTTTAATGTTGTTTTTACGAATAAAAAGAAACTACGCATAAAATCGAAAAGCCTTTAATAACGAATTTGTAGATTTTTTTTGGTTGCACAATTTTTATCGAGTCATATTCTTTTTTACTTACATAGTTTGACCGAAAAATGCAATTTTTGATTTTTCGTTATATTTTGTGCGAACAAAATTTGAATTTTCGAATTAGCTGTACATAGAATCTTTAAAAATTTTTTAAAAAATGGTCTCAAAAATTTTGAAAATGCTCATCGAGCTCAGCTCGACTAGACTCGAAAGCTAACAGGCTCGACTCGGCCCGTTCGATCTTCGAGTTTCGAGTTTTTTGCACACCTTTTTACATAAACTTTTTAAGAATTTTCAAAACTTTCAAGAAAATATAAAAATGTTCTTAAAATTTCTGGGAAAATTGAACATGTTTTAAAAATTAATTTTAGGAGAGTATTCAAAAAGATTTTAAAAGATTTTTAAAATTCAAAAGAATCTGGAAGACTTGAGGGCAATTTTTTTAGTTTTGCAAGATGTTTTAAAATTAAAATCTTCTAAACTTCTACAATCTACAAGTCCTAAATATATTTTTAATTGTTTCGAATTTTTTCACAAATTTCGTAAATTCCTGTAAAATAAAAAAACGTTCTTAAAAATATTCTAGATACTTTTTCGAAAAATTAGAAATTTTCAAAAAATTTGTTGACTTTTCTTAGTAACCCTAGAAAAAATGAATTTATATAATCTTAAAAACATAAAAGAAATAAATAGAAATTATATCTTTTTTGATTAAAAATGCAACTCCATGGTTGAAAATTATTCTGTTTTGGTTGAGAATTCAACTATTTTGTTGAAAATTCTTCTTTTTGGATGAATTTAACTACTTTTGATTTAAATTTTAAATGTTTTTTGATTGTGATATCATCTATTACATTATTAGTTAAGAATTCATTTTTTGGGTTAAAGATTCATCATTTTAGTTGAAAATTCATCTCTTTGATTGAAAATGTAACTATTTCGTTGAATATTCATGTTTTTGGTAGAAAATTCATCTAATTGATGACTAATTCAACTTTCTGGTTAAAACTTAAATTTTTGTTCAAAAATGCATATTTTCAGGTTGAAAAATTAAATTGTTTTGTAAAAAATTCGTCTCCTTTGGAAAAAATTTCATCTTTCTGGGTTAATAATGCAACTAGTTGAAAACTAATCTTTTTTTGGTTGAGGATTCAACTATTCTGTTGAAAATTTGTCTTTTTTTGCTGAACAAAAATCAACATAACATTTTTTGTTGAGAATTAATCTTTTTTCATACAAAACTCAACTGTTTGGTTGAAAATGAACTTTTTTGTTCTAATTTTAATTTGACATCTGAAATCTTAATTTTTTTTTTAATTTTCTAAAATAATTTAAGGAAATTAGATTTATATGACCTTAACAATAAATGAACAAATAAAATTTAAAAATAAATAGTTACTCGACATTTTTATTTTGTATTAATAATTATTTTTCACGTCAAAACGAAATATAAAGTTTCGATCCTATTGTAAATTATAATTAAATTTTGTTTTCAGTTTAAAGGATTTGTGAAAACAATTTTGAATTAAATACCTCCAAAATAAATTCAAAACGATAAAAAATTAGGACAATAATTTCTCAAATTCATGACTTAAAAATAAGAAGATTTTAGAACTAGATATTAAAAATTGAATTACTTTTTATTTGAAAATTGGACAACCTCAAACACTGGAATCATATATAGTAATCCTGTTTTTTTTAATCCTCAATGTACCTATTATCTTAAAAGGGCAAATTTTTAGTAGAAGATTTGAAAAAATAATAATTTAAAATTGAAAAATATTTCATTGGAAAATTTCAAGAATGAATAATAATTCTGAATTTTCAATTTTTCACTTTCATAAGTTTAAAATTTGTAACTAAACTTGAAACGGCTGAAATTTGAAAAGTATGATGAATAATTTTTAAATTGTTTATTTTTGAACGATTTACACTTCATCAAAGTAATTGATATTTTAAAGGCTTTGAGTATGAAAAAATTTTAAGTGAAGTTCGGATTAATTTAATCTTGAGCGATCCGTAAAAGAAATTTGTTCATTTTTAATGTTTTCTTTTCAAAATTTCTTTTTCAAACATTTTTTTAGAATAATTCACTTTCAAAGATTTATTATTGAAAATGTCTCAATTTTAAACGGTGAAAATGACGGTGTATTTACTTTTTGATATTAGAATTTTCTTATCAATTTTAATGTAAATTATATAACAGTTTAAAATTCTAGAATTTCAGAAGATTTGGCTTTGAAACAATCAATTTCAAATTGTCAAATTTTATTCTCTTCAAATTGTAAATTATTTAAATTCAAAAGTTATCAATTTAAAATTATTCAATTATAATCTGAAGTCATTGAATTTCAAGATTCTTCAATTCAAAATACAATTGCTCAATATTGAACGCTTTGAATTAGAAATACAGTTTCATCTCCTTTATAATGAATTTGTCCAATTTTCAAAATTTTAGTCTAAATATTTTGGAATTTTGAGGAGCTTCTGATTCAAAATCTTTAAGTTTCAAACACTTTCGATTTCAAATTATTCAATTTTAAACACTTTTGTTCAGAAACTATTGAAATTTAATTCCTTTTTATTTCATGTTTAATATTGTTCTTTTTCAAAATTCTACATAATCTGAAATGGATTTATTTTAAACGCTTTTAATATGAAATCACTAATAAGTAATTGATATTGCAAGATTTTTTAAAACTCAATATTCAAAAATTTGATCAATAATCACTTGAAATTAACTTCTCTTTTTCCTGTTTTTTAAATGGTTTATATTTTTAATATTAGGAAGTAAAAGTGCAGAAATGTGAATTTTTAGGTTTCCCCGTACAAAATCAAATTTTCTGAAATATTTTCTGATATATTTTCTCGAAAAAATAATTAAAGCAATCAGGAAAGCACTTATTCTACTTTAAAATTGCTCCTCTCACTTTCAATTAATTTTCTGAGAGGAATAAAATTCAAAAGCTAATAACTTTTTATCTCTGAAAATGATCTCTGGTTTACCACGAATGCAAATTAATTCGCATGTCTTTGTTGCATTAAATGCAAGTGGAAAGCTTAATTACCATTCCCTTGGTGAAAATAACTGGGAGGTACATGTAGCACAAACTATTATCGAAGGCAATAGTTTATTGGGTTTACACAGTAGTAAATGGTGGTTCAACAAGAAAAACGAGCGTGACATTCGTTTCTGTTGTATACCTTTTAGGGTCGGTTTTCAAGCGGGAGAAGGCAAATTAAAAGGATAAATGCTCCACTTACAGGCCTCGAACTCACTTCAGAGAAAAAGTACTGTAAATAGTGTCACAAATTTGAAAAAATAGTGTCAGAATAGTGTCATCAAATTTTCGAAGCAATAAAATTAAGTGTAGTTTGAATTTAAAGGTGTATAGTCCGAAATCAAAAACTGTGCAATGGAAAATTAACATTATTTTTCAAGCAAATTTTCGAGTTAGACCCAATAAGAAAATTTAACTATTTTTGGTTTAAAATGCATTCTTTTCGGTTGAAAAGTCTACTATTCAATTTTTGGTTAATAATTATTTCACCTGTTTTGGTTAAAAATCTGGTTAAAAATTAATCTGTTTTGCTTGACAATTAACTTTTTTGTTGAAAATTCAATTGCTTTGTAGACAAATATTCGTATTTTTGGGTCGAAAATGCACAAATCTGGTAGATAATTTTACTATTCGGTCGAAAATTAATATATTTTGTTGAAAATTCGTCTTTTTCAGTGAAAATTAATCTGTTTTAGTTGAAGATTCATTTATTTTGTTGAAAATTCATATTTTCGGGTTGAAAATTCATCTGTTTTGTAGAAAATTTGTGTCTTTGGCTTCAGAATTCAACAATTTGCTAGAAAATTAAACTTTTTTGTAGATGATTCGTATTTTTTTATTGAAAATTAATTCTCTTAAATGAAAATTTTAATACTCCAATATTGGTTGAAAATTCGTTTTTTTATGGTAGAAAATTAATCTTTTTGGTTGAAAATTCAATTATTTGGCTAAAAATGTATGTATGTATTTTTTCAGCGTTAATTTTGTTAGTAAAAATTTATATTTTGTGTTGGAAATTAATCTTTTTGGTCGAAAATTCAGCTATTTGGTTGACAATTGAACTGTTTTGTAGAGAGCTCATATTTTTGAGTCAAAATGCAACTGTTTGGTTGAAGATTAATCTGTTTTAATTGAGGATTCAAGTTCTTTGTTGAAAATTAATTGTTGTTGGTCAAATCCAACTTTTTCATTTTAAATTATAATAATTTTAGGTTGAAAATTGAACGTCTTGCTTGAAATTTGAATTATTTTCTAAAAACTTCGTTTTTTTGGTTGAAGATTCCTCATTGTAGTTAAAAACTGTTTTTTTTCGTTAAAAATTAATTTTTTAACTGAAAATTTAACTATTATGTTCAAATTTCAACTGATTGTTTGAAAATTACCTTTTTTTTAAAGTCATATCTTCGGGTTGAAAATGAATCTTTTTTGTAATAAATTCGTGTTTTTGGCTTGAAAATTCAACAATTTGCTAGAAAATTAAACTTTTTTGTAGATAATTCGTTTTCTTTTTTTATTGAAAATTAATTCTCTTAAATGAAAATTTTAATACTCCAGTATTGCTTGAAAATTGATCTTTTTAGCTTCAACTACTTAGTTCACAAATTATGTATTTAGTTGAAAATTCGTTTTTTTCTGGTAGAAAATTAATCTTTTTGGTTGAAAATTCAATTATTTGGTTAAAAATGTATTTATTTTTTCAGTGTTAAGTTTTGTTGTAAAAATTAATCTTTGGTCGAAAATTCAACTGTTTGGTAGACAATTGAACTGTTTTGTAGAAAGCTCATATTTTTGGGTAAAAATGCAACTGTTTGGTTGAACATTAATCTGTTTTAATTGAGGATACAAGTATTTTGTTGAAAATTAATTTTTGTTGATTAAATCGAACTTTTTCATTTTAAATTATAATAATTCCAGGTTGAAAATTGAACGTCTTGTTTGAAATTTGAATTACTTTCTTAAAACTTCTTTTTTTTGGTTGAAGATTCATCATTGTAGTTACAAACTGTTTTGTTTTGTTAAAAATTAATTTTTTAACTGAAAATCTAACTATTATGTTCACATTTCAACTGATTGTTTGAAAATCCACTTTTTTTTGTTAAAAAGTCATATTCTCGGCCTGAAAATGAATCTTTTTTGTAATAAATTCATGTTTTTAGCTTGAAAATGCAATGCTTTGGTAGAAAATTCAACGGTTTTTTTGTATACATCATTCGTTTTTTGTTTGAAAATTAATTCGCATTAATAAAAATTTAACTACTCCATTATTGGTTGAAAATTGATCTTTTTCAGTTAAAAATATCAACTATTTAGTTAAAAAATTTTAGAAACGAAAAAATTTCAACTAAAAATAAATCTAATAAAATTTCAACTACATGACATCCATTGTTTAAACTATCTAGTATGAAATTTGTGTAATTTGTCAAAAATGTATCTTTTTAAGTAGAAAATTAATCTTCTTCTTTGAAAATTCAACTTTTTTGTTAAAAAATCATGTATTTTGTTGAAAATTCATTTTTCTGGTAGAAAATTAATCTTCTTTGTTGGAAATTCAACTATTCTGTTACAAATTTATTTATTTTGTTAAGAATTATTCATTTTGGTTGAAAATTCAACTCTTCGGTTGAAAATTTTACTGCTTTGTAGAAAGCTCATCTTTTTGGTTAAAAATGCAACTGTTTGGTTGAAGATTAATCTTTTTTGGTTGAGGATTCAACTATTTTATTGGAAAATCGTCCTTTTTTGTTCTTTTTAATTGTTTTTCATTTATAATTTTGATTTATAATAGTGTCTTTAGTGTAATTTTTTCGAAATAATAGCAGAATTTTTCTTTTGCTTGTAAAATTAAAGACTTCAGTTGAGATTGACTAAACAAAAATTCAAAAATATTTTCCGTCGATTGCATAGCTTTTTTGCTGAAGCTTTAAAAGTCTTTGATTTCTTTCAATATACTTTTTATTTTCCTAAAGTTTAAGAAATATTGTAAAAGACACATAAACGAATTTACGATTTTGGAACCCACTTTAAGATTGGTCGGTTTGTATTTTCGACGATATGACCTTTTCAATTATTTTATACGGTTCGAATATAATTTTTCATTACTATTACTATCACGTTTTTTGAATAAAGAATAATTAAGCAAAACAAATACGAAGAATTAATTAAAATATTAAACCGATTAAAAACTTAAGGAAACTAAACAATTTTCATTAATTTTTCCTTGGGGGAATTTTTAATATCAAGCCAAATAAAATATAGTTCATAATAATTATTGATGATGCAAACATTACATTTTCGGAAGGAAACAATTTCTTTAAAATTTTAGATTTAGTTTTTTCAGAACTAAAAATATAATGGAAATTATAAAAAAATATAATAATATACAATGAAAAAATATTGCAAATTTTTGGGTTTGGAAAAACGAAGCATCTCGTCCCGAAATTCGGGATGAGTAGTCAAATATTTTTCCTAAGTTTGGCTAGTCGTCCCGAAATTTCGGAACGACTAGTCCGTCCCCTTTTCCAACTCCCCCAATATTTTGGGACGATTTGACACAGCCTATAAAGAAATGAATTACGGAAACAAATAAGAAAGGAACTAGAATGAAATGATCGTTTTAATCTACTATACATTTTATTATATTTTTATAGTCTTCGTGTATGATCATCATTACACTTTTGATTTAAAAAGGCGATAAAAGTTTTATAACCGATAAAACAGTGATGACCATGAGGAAATACAGAAAAGTCGAGCTTTTTCGATTTTCTGCCACGTTGCAAGCAATTTCTATCTTTGACACATACGAGTAAATAACGAATCGCTCAACTTAAATATGTAAATTATTTTGTAGCAAAAATGTTTTCATTGTCATAAAAACTTTATAAAAAAAACATTGGCTTGGCTTCCTTTTTTAAATATTAAATCAATTTATTGTTTTCTCTAGCAAAAACTCTTCCATAATCGCACATTAACTAATTCCAAAATTATTTACAAAAATTTTGTGCAATGCCAAATTCCAACTGTAGATATATTTTCACGTAATTCTAAAAATATGAGTGTAAGAAACAAATATATGCATACATCTTTGGGCCATATCTAAGCTAACGAACACTACTAAGTTTTTTTTTGAAAAAATGTGTTCCAAATAGAAATCTCCATATTCCGAAAAAAAAGATTGTTAGTATAGATTACAATCTATTATAATGACCATAAAATTAATAAATACTTTTATTACAATTTTCTTCCTATATCTTGAGTAGATATAATAAAAAGGATCAAAACTGAATTTTCAATTATTTGTTGTTACGAAAAGATGAATTGTTTCAAATCAGAAGACCATTCTTCTCCTTTCTTCATCTCACAAACTTCAACATTTTTAAAGCAAACTTTTTAGCAATTAGTTATATTTCATGGTAGTAATTTTGGTTAAAAAAATTACCACTTTGTGCAGAAGGAAGTAAAACATCATTATCTCCTAATGATTGAATAATTACCTCTGATAAGATAATTCTAATATCATGAAAAATCGTGGAATCTCATTTTTATTTACAATGCAGATGGAGGAAAGATATAATTAATTACAATCTTATGAAGCTCATTAGGTGTATCATATTCATAAAATTTGTATTAATAGTTTTAAAAGACGAAAATCAATTTCAAAAATTTAGAAATTGTTATTGAAAAAGCTATAAAGTCACGAAGCTCTAATAAATGCTTTTTTTCTACATAAACTTCTATAAATAAAATTCATAAACAACTATTTATCATCCCTTGAAGTGTGAGTAACTTTACCCCACAATATAGGGCTAAGTCGCGCAGTCATAAATAAGAAGATAAAAAAAAGTACTTGGAAAACCCGTTAAGTGGGGCTCAGCGGCGCATAGTGGGGGAAAAGCAGCGCACCCTCAATTCTGTATTTAAAGCGCGATATTGCTTCTTCTTGTTTTTTTTATTTTTTACCTATAAAAAACAAATATCATACTCAGAAATGCAGAATCAAGGGTGCGCCGCTTTCCCCCAAATGCGCCGCTTAGCCCCAGTTTACGGAACTTTACAGAGAAAGTAATTATTTATCAGTTTTTAAATTATTTTAAAACAAATGCCACAACATATGGCAACAGTTTTTCACGAGTTTTATACACAACCTAACCAAATTTACAAAACTGGGAAACTTATATATATAAAAATGAACTTTTAATTCATTATAACTGAAGAAACGGTATCAAAAAAGCTTTTCAATTATTATTATTATTATACCATTAATCCATTTCCCTTTCGGGGTAGGCGTGATTTTAATTATTGTAAAAAAGGAAACAATTGCTTATCTGAAAATGTTTTTTCCAGAGAAATATATAATTAGGAACAAATTTGGGGATGAGCCGGTTTGCCTCATATGCATCGCTTGTAATTAGCCCTACTTTACGTAGTTTTTAATTACTTTCTATTTTATAATCAAGTAGCAAAAATAACGCGCTGAGTAAGTTTATTTCACGAAGTTTTGGAAATTGATAGTCAAGTTTTCAATTCCAAATCTTCCAAATGTAAAAATTTTTAAATTGTGTAAATTAAAAACTCTTCAATTGTAAAGATTTGCAATTTAAATTTCTGCAATTCGAAAGAGTGATAATTGAAAATTCTTGAATTTCGTAAATATAGAATTACAAATTATACATTTTTCAAGATTTATGTTTTAAAGCTATGTAACATGGAACATTTTTGTTAATAGTTGAATTTTGAAGATTTTCAATTGAAAATTCTGCAATTTTAAAGATTTACAATTAAAAATCTTTACTTTTAAATACACATAAATGAACATTCTAAATTGTAAATTTTCAAACTTATAAACTCTTGAATTTTAAATGTTTACAATTTAAAGTCCTAAGATTTATAATATTTACAATAAAAAATTCTTTAATGTTAATGATTTATAAATCAAAATTCTTGAATTTTTGATGATTTTAGAAATCCAAAATAAAGTTTTCAATTCTAAATCTTTAAAATTGAAGCAATTTTAATATAAAGCATCAAAGTTACAGAATTTTTAGTTGCAAATCTTAAAACTTGTATCATTTTTAATTGTTAATTGTTAAAATTATAAACTCTTGAACTTTGACGATTTAAATTCAAAGATCTACAATTTTGGTGTGTACAATTGTGTTACAATTTTAAACTCTTCAATTTTAAAAGTGCATAAATAAGAATTCTGAAATTTGGATGATTTTGAAGGTCAAAAGTCAAGTTTTCAGCTCCAAATCTTTCAAATTAAAGAAACTTCAAATGTAAATCATTAAAATTACAGAATTTTCCATTGCAAAACTTGAAACTTGCATAATTTTTAATTGTAAATTTTCAAAACGAAAAATTCTTTAATTTTAAAGATTTACAATTAAAAGTCCTGAGTCTTGTAATATTTACAATATAAAACTCTTTAACGTCACTATTTACAGTTTAAAATTCTTCAATTTTAAACATATATAATTAAAAATGCTTAATTTATGATGATAATTATGATGTGTAATTATATAGGATTTTCATTCCCTAACATTAGGAATATAACAAATTTAAAAATCCATTAATTAAAAAATTTTTAAATAATAAGTTTTGAGCATTTTTGAAACAATAGTTAATAATTTCGAATTGAAATTGTTTGAAATTTAAAACATATTTAATGAACGATTTTTGAATAAAAAACGTTCCAAATCAAATAATTTAAGATAGGGTAATATATTAAAAAATTTAAAAGTGTGATAAGTTGAACAACTTTTTATCAGAAGCTCTCAAAATTGAAACATTTCATACTCAAATTTTGTAAATTGCACAATTTCATTAGAAATGAGTTGAAATTGTACAATTTTTAATCCAAAGAGTTCAAGATTGAAAAATTTGATGTTCAATTGAAGAATCTCAAAATTGAATGATTTCAGATTGGAATTTCGAAAAAAGGACAATTTAAAAACGTTAAAAAAAGAATATTTTCATATTAAAATTTCGAAAATTGGATCACTTGCAATTCAAAGAAATCAAAATTATATTATTTCTAATTAAAGGTGTTCAAAATTAAATAATTGGAAATTGAATAATTTAAAATGAAATAATTTCAAATTTAATAGCTTCAAATTGAAAACTTTTGAATTTCAATAATTTTTAATTTGAATAGCTTGAAATTAGACGGCTTGAAAATGAAAACTGAATTTCATGTATCAAAATCAAAGTTTCTCAAATTGTAGAATTTAAAATGGTAATTACATAATAAAATTAACAATTTTTTTCTAACTTTTCAGATGTACCTTTTTTTAAGATCTTCAAATTGATTAAAGAAGAAACTAATTCAGTGTTAAGACTATCTAGCAATAATTTCAAGTAGAAGCGAGAGTGCACATTTTTTTATAATAATATAAACAAATTAATTAACAAAAGGCATTTTCTCGTTATTCGCAATGATTAGTTGTTTGAAATTCACAGTTTTTTAATAAAATATGAAAGAAATTAATGCCTGATTTTGGTTAGTTAAGAATAGTCGCTATTTAACAATTATTTGCATAATTTTTATAAACAAATATACAGTTTTCGTCTGAATAGGCTCAATGAATATGCTCAACTTTTTTTGTAGAATCAACCAAAAATGTCTCGCCAATGATTCCTTGCCGTCATTTTTTTTTTTTAACGAAAACTTTCAACTATTTAAACAATATTAATAAACAATGTCACATTTACAACATTATTCCACGAATAGGCCCAATTTTTTTGCGAAGCCACCTAAAAATGTATTGCCAGTGACTCCTAGCTGTCATTTTGTTAAAATTGATGAAAAATATTAATTATTCAAACAATTTTTAGGATAAAATGTACATTTTGATGATTTTACCAAACATAGGCTTCTTTTTCTCAACGAAATCTACTAAGAATGTATTTCTTGTTGATGATTTGAACAATATTTATAAACAAATAGCCATTTGACAATTTTCCCATGATAAATATTAATTTTTTTGCGGAATCAACAAGAGATGTCTGGCCAATTATTTCTACGTGACATATTTTTCTAATTAAGAAAAAGTGTTAATTATTTAGACAATATTTATAAAAAAGTTCACACTTCGACCATTTATCCATGATAAATATTTTTTTTGCGTAATGATAAAAAAACTACGGTTATTATATGTTTTAATCAACGGTGTGATGGGTTCTTGTTTATTGGGTTATTAGGTTATCAAATTATCTATTTATTCGGTATCATATCTTAACGACACCCGAAAATTTAATAATCTATTCCATAAAATATCTTGATTGTTCCCGAAAAGTTGAACTGCTTTTGGTCCTAATCTTTTATCATAGAGTCATTACTATATGGATATTTTATGGTTGTCTTCAAGATACGATACCCAATAACTAGATGATTTGATAACCCAATAACCCAATAAACAAGAACACATCACACATTTGATTAACCCATATATAATGAATGACCTGGGGTTTTTACTTCATTCCGCAAAAAAAATAATATTTATCATGGAAAAATGGTCAAACTGAGAATTTGTTTATAATTATTGTTTAAATAATTACCCATTTTTCCTAATTAGAAAAATATGACAAAAAGGAACAATTGACAAGACATTTCTTGTTGATACCTCAGAAAAAATAATATTTATCATAAAAAATGGTCAAACTGTAAACTTGTTTATAAATATTGTTTAAATAATAATCAGGAAGACATTTCTAATCTACTCCACGAAAAAAATAAGCCTATTCATTGTGATATTACGAAAAGTTGGTATTCGTTTATAAAAATTATTTAAATAATTGTCAAATAGTAGCTATTCTTAATTAATTGCAATCAGGCGTTAATGTCTCTCATATTTTGTATCAAAGCTATGCATTTCAAACAATCATTGCGAATCACGAACAAATTATTTTTGTTAATTAATTTGTTTAAAACATTATACAACATTTTTTATTCTAACCTTGTGAAAATTATTGCTAGATAGTTATTACACTGAAATATGCTCTTCTTTAGTCAATTTAAAGATCTTAAAAAAAAGGTACATGTTAAAAGTTAGGAAAAAAATATTGTTTATTTTGTTGTTAAATAAACAAATTTTGTTTAAGCAAAATGAATGTTCTGCAAAGACTTACGGTCATTTAATAAAAAAAAAAACATCAAAATCCATTGAAAATTAGCTTGCAGACGGATTTTTTTCCACTCTCTTAAAATGAACCAGTGAAATCTCACTGGTTGAAACAGCCAGAAGTGTGTCATTGACAATCAGTGAAACTTCACTGGTTGACTCAGTGGAATTCCGTCACTGGTTTAATCAGTGAGGTTGACTGGTTGCTCAGTACCAGTAGTCATCTGGTCATCAAAAATGAATTTTTTTATGTGGTTGGATTCATAATGAAAAGACGAATTTAACTATGCTAATCATTATTACAAATTGTAATTAAATCTCGAGATAATTAGGTCTCAATTAGCATATCTACAGCGATTTTTGAAAATTCCTGATGAAGAAACAATACATCTGCAGAAATTCTAGTTTATCTACACAAATTTCAGGATTTGGAATAGTGCTGAATATATGTATGGTGATATACATAACATATGTAGCAATAAAGTTCCAATAAAATTTTATGTCAAACAAAAACCGGGTCCTCTATAGAGGTTTTTTGTAGCACTATATATATTCAAAAATAAATATAAATTGTGTCCTATAATATATTATTGTAAATAATTCATTTTTATCGCTAGTCTTTGTAACAACATAGTTTTTTATATTCTTTCATATAAAGAAGAAATCAATAATTTTACATAAAAAATTGGGGAAATGATCATATAAAGTACATTTTCCAGTATATTTAGAAAAAATGGAAAGATTCAATTCAAAATCGAGTTGGGGAATAATTTTTTAGATATTAGTTTTTTTTAATGAAGAATTTTAACCTCAATGTATATTCAACTGATAGATATAAGATCATTTGTAAAAAAAAATTTTTTACTTGGTCTACCGAACCACTCCAAATAATAGCCGTTTTTTGCCACAAACCATTTTTGATAAAAAGAATTTTTTTTTAGTTAGAAACTTAGTGACCTAAGCTTCTCAATATTTCTGCCCCAGAATTTTAAAATATTTCTGAACGTTGAGCCCAAATATAAGATCAAACTTCGTGGCTCTAACATTTCAATATTTTAGAATCATTTTTTCCAAATATTTCCAAAGGTTTGGGTCCAATCATAAAACCAACCTTAGTGGCTTCAACATTTCAGTATTTTAGACTCAACATTTCAAAATATTTCCAAATGTTGGACGCCAGTTATAAGACCAAACTAAGTGTTGACAAAAATTGGAAAAAATTCTAGTATGCTTTACTGCATTTTCGGAATACAGTAGAGATTTTGTGATAAATTATTTAAAGGAATGGACTCTTTTTTCCACACTCTTTTCTAATACTTTAGCAAGCGAATTGTCTCATTAAACTCAAGATTATTCTGAGTGATATTTATCCTTGAAATGTGAATACTGTCTTTAATTTTCTCAAGTTTTCGAGAAAAATATAGCAATCCGAGTACAACAACCTACATCTTAAGTCAATAAACGGCGCGATAGCTTCTTTTAATTATTAAATACTTGTAAATTTAAAAACTCTTACCACATTCGAAAAATATTTTAAAACATACCTTCTGATGTAATCTAACGATTGACGCCCAACATTTGGACACATTTTAAAATATTGTTGAGAATAATAAGTTTGTTTTTATAATTGGTGCCCAACATTTGGAAATATTTTGAAATGTTGATGCCGATTTTTTGGAATCGCATTAGAATAGCTTGAAATACTTCTAATATTCTGAAGCCTCGCGATGATTCTAGTGGACATCGAGTTTGTAACATTTGATTTTGCAACATCTCTTGGCTCCTAATGTTAAAGCTTCTGAAGCTAGATATCTTAGATCCTGGTGTCTTGAAATCTTCAACCACAAAAATAAGCCTAGTATTTAAAAGGCTTTCCAGCTGTAATAAATCCTATCAAGATGCTACAATATTAGGCTATTTTCCAGATATGATTAAATCTGATTCAGTAACATCGAGAATAGAGATCTAGATTTATTTACGAGGTTGCAGGAACCGGATCAAAAATGAAAGATACCCACCTCGGGCCTCTCCTAAATATATGGTACAGAGTCAATGACTCCAGTGCTTTGAGATTGTTCTCCGGATAGAGACTATGGCTATGTTTAACTTTTGACGCTATCGAGTAATGCCTCAAGGTTTCCCAAAGACTTCATGACATTTATGTTTGTCAAGTAAAGCCTTTCCTGTACGGGGATTTGTAAAATCTTAAGAGTTTGAGAGTTTTTTGAGAGTTTTTTCCCTTATCTGACTTGCCAAATAATGACGCTTCCACAACCTTCCTTTAGATCATATTCCCTTCTTTAGGTAAGCATATTACAGCATAATATTTCACACCGATACTCACGTTCGCTGGCAAAAAGCGTCATCAGGATCAGGTAGATTGTGATCGCGATTGGCTTTTCAAATATTTAACTAAAAACCTCACGTTCAGAGGTTCACGCATTTCGCTCCGACTAGCGCGATAGTTACTTTCATAATACTTTTTTAAATCCATTTATTTGTACTCCAACGCGTACGTGGGAGTTTTAAAATTCTGGTACCGTTAAGGGCTTCCCTTGTTCGTGGAATTGTAGCGGACTAAAGCTGGGCATGTTACAGTCGCACATGATTGTGTAGAGTGTAAAAAGCGGGTAATGGCACTGACACGCATGAAATGAGAAATCGCATTCTCGACTGGAATGCCTAGGGGATTACTTGAATATCGAATATGGCGTCTGCCGAAATAGAACAGAGCCTCGCTTTATATGTAGTTCACAAATTACTGCTCGATTGGTCAATTTGATCATCAAAGGCTGCTTTGTTTTTGGCAAAATGGAATCGCCTCCATATGGCAGATAGGTATTAAAAATAACAGTTTGATTCAGGAAATTCGCGGGGCGCCTTAAAAAACAAAAGAAAACAACCAGAAAAGGTAGAGTGTCGCCGACTTTTTGAAATTGAATTAGAATAGCTTGAAGTACTTCTATTATTCTGAAGCCTCTGGATGATTGAAGCATCTTCCGGCCTTTAGTGTCCATAAGCTTATATTATTGCTTAGGCTATCAGCTTCTAGTGGACATCCAGTTTGTAATATTTGATGTTGCAACATATCTTGGCTCCTAATGTTGAAGCTTCTGAAGCTTATGATCAAGATGCTACAATATAATGCCATTTTCCAGAGCTGATGCTAAATCTGATTTAACAACATCGAGAATAGAGATCTAGCTTTATTTACGAGTCTTGGTTGCAAGAACCGGATCAAAAGCTGCCTTGTTTTTGGCAAAATGAAATCGCCTTCATATGGCAGATAGGTATTAAAAATAACAGTTTGATTTAGGAAACTTCAGGTGCGCTTCCAAAAACAGAAGAAAACAACCAGGAAACGTAGAGTGTCGCCGATTTTTTGAAATGGCATTAGAATAGCTTGAAGTACTTCTATTATTCTGAAGCCTCTGGATGATTGAAGCGTCTTCCGGCCTTTAGCGTCCATAAGCTTATATTATTGCTTAGGCTATTAGCTTCTAGTGGACATCCAGTTTGTAACATTTGATGTTGCAACATATCTTGGCTCCTAATGTTGAAGCTTCTGAAGCTTGTGATCAAGGTGCTACAATATTACGCTATTTTCCAGATCTGATGCTAAATCTGATTCAGTAACATCGAGAATAGAGATCTAGCTTTATTTACGAGCCTTGGTTGCAAGAACCGGATCAAAAGCTGCCTTGTTTTTGGCAAAATGGAATCGCCTTCATATGGCAGATAGGTATTAAAAATAACAGTTTGATTCAGAAAATCTCAGGGCGCTTCCAAAAACAGAAGAAAACAACCAGGAAACCCTAAATGTTGCCGGAAGTGCTTTTATGGTTTGAGACTGAGGTGGTCTTGTTGGTGAAGAAGCCAGAGAGATAGAGCGTGTAAGAAGGAAAGTGGTGGTGCAGGTGAGGGGGAAATAGTGGGGAGGGGAAAGCCCACGATAAACTGGTCTAAGAAGAAGGTAAACAAGCCCTGGAATCGTGCCTTCAACCTGGAAGCTTCAGTGGCTTCCAGGATCCCACATAACACGTGCCTTGGTGCAATAGCTTTTTGCTAGACTCGGTGCATTCTTCTTCACCACTCGTTCTCTCCATTTACGTCTGTGTAGATTGTAGAGACCTCGGCTATAATTACAGGGAAGGCAAGAACGTGAGGTGAGGTTCTACGTTTTCTTCATCAGAAAAGTCCAACTTCTTTTTTGAGAAAAAACAAACTGTAATGTTTTAAATTAATCCAGTAATTGTGGGACCAGTTAGAAGACACTTTTGGTTCAATCAGCTTATACTTTTTATACTTCAAGTTAACGACTATGGAGTTCTGTGTGAACAATGGTGTGATCAGGGTTTTAGAAGATAGAGGTTTCAGATTCGGATTTAAAAGAAATTTGAAAAAATACCTCTTCCATGACAGAATTCGTCACCATTTGAAAGTTCCATTTTCTAAATTTTAGAGAAAGAAAGTTCTTCAAGCAGTTTTTAGAGTAGAAGTTGTATTTCAAAGAAGAAATATTTCTGAATTATAATAGAAATTTTTTTTACATAGTTCGTTGCGAATTCATCTTTTTTTAGTGAAAATTCAACTGCTTGGTTCAAAATTGAAATATTTTGTTACAAATTAATTTTCTTGGTTGAAGATTCATCATTTTAATTTAAAATTCATCACCGGTTGAAAATGTAACTACTTTGTTGAAAATCAATTTATCTTTTTTTGGTGAAGATTCAACTATTTGGTTGAAAATTGATATTTTGTATTTGAAAATTAAAATATTTGTTTAAAAATGTATGTATTTTGTGGAAAATTCTTCTTTTTTGTAGAAAATTAATCTTTATGGTTCGAAATTCATCTTTTTGACATAAAATTCAACTATTCCAGTTAAAGATTCATCATTTTAGTTAAAAATTCATCAGTTTGGATGAAAATTAATTTCTTTAACGGAAACTTTAACTGTTCCATTTTTAGTTGAAAATTGATCTTTCCTAGTTCAAAATTTAACAATTTGGATGAAAAGTCTTCTTTCTTAATTGAAAATTCAACTATTTAGTTGAAAATTCACGTATTCTGTTGACAAATCGAATTTTTGTAGAAAATTTTCTTTTTCTTTTAAAGTTAATCTTCTTGTTTAAACATTCTTCTTTTCGGTTAAAAATTCAAGTATTCCAGTTAAATATTTATAATTTTATTTTAAAATTCATCACTTTGTTTAGAAATGTAACTACTTTTTTTAAGTAATTTTTTTAAATGAAAATTTAACTTATTCCAATTGAAAATTCCATAGTTGTAGTTGAAAATCCATCTTTGTGGTCAAACATGAATTTTTTAACTTGAAATTTAATTATTTAAGCTTTGGTTGGAAATTTATCCCTTTTAGTCAAAGTTAATTTTTTTGTTTGAAAATTCAACTATTTTAGTTGAAGATTCAATATTTTAGTTGAAAACTCTTATGTTCGGTTTACAATTATTATTTTTTAACTAAAATGTTACTATTCCATTTTTGGATGAAAATTATTATTTATCAGTTAAAAATTCAACTATTTGGTTAAAAATTTGTCTTCTTTAATTAAAAATTAATGTCTTTTGTTGAAAAATTGTATATTTTGGTAGAAAATTAATCTTTTTATTTGAAAATTAATCTTGTTATTCAAAAATTAATCCTTTTTGGTTGAAAATTCAAGTATTCCAGTTAAATATTCATCATTTTAGTTGAAGATTCATCTTTTCGGTTTAAAATTTAGCTATGTATTCTAGTTGAAGATTTATAATTTTATTTGAAAATTCATCACTTTGGTTGAAAATTGAACTATTTTGTTGAAAATCCGTTTTTTTGTCGCAAATTAATGTTTATAGATCAAAATTCATCTTTTTGACATAAAATTCAACTATTCCAGTTGAAGATTCATCATTTTAGTTAGAAATGCATCAGTCTAGTTGAAAATTAATTTATTCAGCTGTTCCATTTTTAGTTGAAAATTGATCTTTCTTAGTTAAAAATGCAACAATTTGGATGAAAAGTTGTCTTTTTTAATTGAAAATTCAACTATTTAGTTAAAAATTCACCTATTTTGTTAAAAATCAATTTTTTCTGGAAAATTATATTTTTCTTTGAAAGTTAATCTTCTTGTTTAAAAATTCTTCTTTTCGGTTAAAAGTTCATGTATTCCAGTTAAATATTTATCGTTTTAATTTAAATTTCATCTTTAGGTTGAAAATAAAATTATTTGGTTGAAAGTTGAACTCTTTTATAATTTGTTGTTGTTGTTGAAGATTTATCGATTTAATTAAAAATTCACCTCTTTGGTTGAAGAAATGAGCTGTTTGATTGAAAACTTTTTTTTTCATAGGAATTCATTTTTTGGTGGAAATTAATCTTCTTGGTTGAAAATTAACCTTTTCAGTCAAAAATTCCATGATTCTAGTTAAAGAATAATCATTTCAGTTAAAAATTCATCTTTCTGGTTTAAAATTCAAACATTCCAGTTAAATATTCATAATTTTATTTGAAAATTGATCACTTTGTTTAAAAATATAACTATGTTTTTTAAAGTAATTTTTTAAAATGAAAATTTAACTTATTCCAATTGAAAATTCCATTCATCTATTTGGCCAAACATTAATTTTTTTAACTTGAAATTTAATTATTTCAGTTTTGGTTGACAATTTATATTTTTTATTAAAAGTTAATTTTTTTGTTTGAAAATTTATCTGTTCGGTTTAAAATTTAACTATGTATTCCAGATGAAGATTCATAATTTTATTTGAAAATTCATCACTTTGGTTGAAATATGAAGTATTTTGTTGAAAATCCGTTTTTTTTTGTTGAAAATTAATTTTTTCAACTGAAAGTTTATGTATTCCATTTTTTGTAAAAAAGTGGATATTTTTTAGTCAAAAATTTAAGTATTTGATTAAAAATTTATTTATTTTGCAATGTTTTGATAACTTAATAAATAAGATTGTAGGATATACTTAATTTTAACTTAATATCTTCCTAAAGTAAGTTTAGATTTCTATCTTGAATATTAACAAAAATTATTATTATTATTATACTAAATACTAACGTGTAAATTCATTTTTGTGTTTCAGGTACGTATGCCATACCGTGGATTATATTCTATTTGAAACTAGAATTTGATGATCTTATTGGTATGTAAAAGATGATATTAAACAATTCCAAACCCCTCAAATTAACATTTATTAATTTGAATGAGTGTTTTTAATTTTAATTTTTAAATGAAAAATCCGGGTGTCTACTCTTCTGAAAACACTCTAATTGCCAGGGAATTTTTATATACCCGGAAAATCCTAGACATATAATGGAATTGTTTTTAAAGTCAGAGGCGATTGTAATTTCTAGGTGTTTTTTTACCCTGAAAAAACTCCCCTTAATAATCTCCCAATGAGAAGAATTTTTAAGTGTGGCAATGCTAAAGCTGCTGTGTAATACAAATTGTAGAAATCAGCATGTAAATTAGAACTGAAATTAATTTTATAGCCGGCAATACGTTCGTAATCACTGGGTATTAACATTAATATTTTACTCATGCATGGGTCATTTCTAAAGTTGGAATATTGACAAATTGATATTAAAACAGATATTAAAGTAGAATATTCTAGATGGTGAATAACAATTCACCATTATTGACTTTTCTGACATTTCCACCTTGCAAAGTTGAAATCGGCAACTTAAATTAAAATTTATACTAAAAATACTAATATTAAATTTTTTGTATTAAACACGAACTGAAACGGATAATTTGATTTCTAATTTTATACCTTAATATATGTAGAAATAGTGATTTTTAATTCAGAATTAAATCAAATGATTTATCTCTCAGTTCATCTCATCTGGACCGAATTCACGAATTCGAAATATCCGGACCAACTATTTGATTGATGAGAATCGACAACCAAGAGAGGACCCCTAGGCTAAATTAATATTTGATTGTAAAAAATATTCTGCCACTGGAACAGAAACGAAGAACTCTGTAAACTGACAGAATATTTTATATAATCAGAATTCAATTTGGAAATCAATCTTCCTGGAACATCGGATCCGCAATGTTGGATTTAAATCAAATTTTAATGGATTTCTTTTTTTAGCTGGTATCAGATAATGTAATTTTAAATTTGAAAATTTCGAAATCGAATAATCTAGAATCCAACCATGCAAAAATGGTCTCTTTCAACATTTCAATATTTCAGCCTCATCATTCCAAAATGATTCCAAATGTTTGACCCCAGACTTAAGATCAAACTGAGTGGTCTGAAAATTTAGTATTTTAGACTCAATATTGCCAAATATCTCCAAATTTTGGGTACAAATATAAAACTATAGGTCTTTTAGCGTCTAGAAGACAATTAGTTGAACAAAAGCAAACTTTAGACGCTCTATTTGATCTGAAGGAATCAACATTTTGGGATTTTTGACAGTCTCCAAATGCGCTTGGTGTCCTGGCTTTTTTTGATGTGCCTCAATTTTTAGCATTCGATGTGGCAACATCTTTTGGCTGCTAATGTTGATGATTCCAAAATTTATGACCTTGGTGATCTAATGTTTAAAGGGCTTTCAGGTTCAATAATTCCTTTCAAGGTACTAAAATATTGTTGTTTGTTCCTGATCTTATGCTACAACGGATTGTGTAGCATTGATAATGAAGATCTATCTTAATTTACGAGCCTTAAAAATTTTGCGAAATTAAAATTCTGTATTCAAATTTGACAACTGGTTTTCGCTCTACTCGTTATGACTTACAGTATCGTTTTCTAGTTAAATTGCATAATATTCCCGTTTGCAGTTTTCGCGACGATTATGAGAAATCATAATACTGGTATGTGAAGGGAACGCGATTAAATATTGAGAGCTTGATTTTGTTTGGGCGATTATTTAACCTCGTTCATGGATCGTATTATTTTCCGATAATTTGACTGGTTCTCCTCTGTCATATTTAGGAACGAGAGTAGTAACCGCATTGGCGTAACGACTCTCATAATCCGATCAGCTTTGATGCGTCAATGGGTTATTATTGATTTAACGGCAAGACTCGGTAAAAACATGGTTTCTCGTTCAACTCGACTCTCATCGACTCATTATCGGGTGAAATCTAATCCTATGGACATTACAATGTGTGCCTGAATGCATTTCCTGCCACACCATGTACGCTTCTATCGCGAATATAAGCGCAAAGCGCGGGTAGGAGAGGCTAGGCCGGAACGAACGGATCGGCTTACGTACGCTCGTCGCCGTAGTTACAACATTAGGTATATATAATCATGCACAGAGTAGATGATAATTAATATGAAAAAGCCTCCAGCCAGGTCGGTATCGATATTACCAACGTAATAGCGTTGTGTCAATGTTGAAACAAAGCTTAGATGTTTTCAGGTTTACCTAAATATTCAAATAAGCTTAGTCATCTAAAGAATTATAATTCATATGAATGTCGTCCATGGAGCACGCCTAGTAGACACGCCCATTAGCAACTCTTCCAATAACGTCCACTAGGCAATCCCTTCAGAAAAAATTTCAACAACGCCTACTAGGCACGCCCATTGGCAACTCCCCTAGGTCTTCCACACCCACTGGATATCCATCTAGGACGGCTCATCTCACGCACTTTCTTATCACAACCAATATAAACATTGACAGAAATACCGATATGTCAGGCCTACAAGAAACTCCTCTAAAAGTGCATCTAAACATTAATAATACGCATTAGTAACTCTATAGGGATGCACACTAGCCACGTCCTTTGGAAATTCTTCTAGGGACCCCATAAACACTAGAAACTCATATAGGACTGACTACAATTAACGGTCATCAGCCACGGTCATTAGAAACCCATCTAGAACCGCCCATCGCCCATGCTCCCTAGCCAAGCCCACTATAAACATTTCCAAAAATATCTATATGCCACACCTATTTGACACTCCTCTAGAAGCGCATCGTAAAATTATCCAATCTTATTAGGAATTTCTTCAGATACACTAGGTACATCCTTTAGAAATTCTTCTAGGGACCTCCACGTCCACTATAAACTCATTTAGGACTGGCTACAATTAATGGTCATCAGTCACGGTTATTAGAAACCCATCTAGAACCGCCCATCGCACATGCTCCCTAGCCACGCCCACTATAAACATTTCCAAAAATTTCTATATACCACACCTATTCGAAACTCCTCCATAAGCGCATCTTAAAATTAGCAACACTTATTAGCAATTTTTCCAGATACACTCACCAGGTACATCCTTTAGAAATACTTCTAGGAACTTCCACTAGAAACTTATTGACAATTGACTATAGCTGACTCTCTCTAGCCACGATTAATAGAAGCCCATTTAAGTCAGTGTATTTGTTCGCCTCCTTAAGACGCATTGATTGACCTATTGATAAAAAATGTATGACCCACCAGTAGTAGTAAACTATTCATGAATTTAAAAAAATGGTTTATTCTGTTTATATAAGAAACTTTTCCTTGATATTCAACAAAGAGACAATATTACATGTATAGTATTTGTTCGCGTCCTTACGATGCATATATTGACCTATTAATGAACCTTTTATGACCTACTAGTACCGATTTTTGAAGTTTAAAAAAAATGGTTCATTTTGTTTATATGAAAAAAACTTTTTTAATATTCAAAACACGACAATATTATATTCAGTGTATTTCTTCGCCTTCTTAAGACGCATTGATTGACCTATTGATAAAAATTGTATGACCCACCAGTAACTATTCATGAATTTAAAAAAATGGTTTATTCTGTTTATATAAGAAACTTTTCCTATTGGTTCATGTCCGTGCTAAGTTTCTAGAATAATCTCGATGGGTCCTGATGACGTCATGAAGTAATATTTTATGACGTCACCAGAATATAATATAAAAATAATATTTTATGACGTTACCAGAACCCATTCAGAATGTTCTAGAAGCTTAGCATGGACACGAACCACTACAGGCTAGAAGCCTCCTGATGTCGTTCATAAAATAATATTTTCTTCGGCAATGTTCTAGAAGCTTAGCACGGACGTAAACCACTACAGGTTAGAAGCTTCTCGATGTCGGTAAAATGGAATCTTGAGTTAGAACCCGCCTTCTAGAAGCTTAGCCTGTCCGATTGGTCAGAATTATATTTCTCCTAGAATTCCATTCCCTCAACTGAAAATTATAATTCTGTACTAAAGATCCCTGCCGCAAAGTAAACACTATAATTATTCATGGGAATTCCATGTCCAAATTTTCCAAATATGATTCTTTAGTGAAATTCCCTGTACTAAACTCAAAATTGGAATTCTTTACTAAAATTCTCTGTCCCAAAGTAAAAATTATAATTCTTTATGAAAATTTCTTGTCCAAATTGTCAAAAGATATTTCTTCACTAAAATTCCCTATCCCAAATTAAAAGTTATAATTCTTTACTACAATTCTAGGTGAAAATTGTGATTCTTTTCAGTCAGCATCCTGGTATTAGTCTCGTCGAGAACTTTTTTATGAGCTTCGTGTTTTTCTTGTTTCTCAATTCTGCCTACGTCCAATAACTTTTCAAAAAATGGGGTAAATACGAGAGCGTATCTGGAAATGAAACAATGGGACTAGGCTAGATACAGAAAAATAGAATGTTAAGCGAAGAGCAGAGCGTTGAGTATAGGGGATGGAAAGAAGCAAATAGAAGAACTATAGTATGAGGGGTGGGGGTGGGGGTTGAGTATAAATACACTTATGCAGCATAAACTGCACGACTGCAGGGGTTGGGCGTCGCGGAAAGTAATAATATGAAAATCCGACTGCAATATTCGTCCTGCGAAGTGGTCTTGCGAAAGAAAAACAAGTCGTAAATATTCACGGTATACCGCCAACAGAATCAAACATGCATTTTTTATTCAAAAAGGAGTTTGCTTTCTTTCAGCATCTGTTAATTTCGACTTTAAAATAGTTCTCTTGTAAATTTTTCCAACACGTTATTAAAATATTGCTATCTCTACACTTCTGTAGCGATAATGGACATTTCGCCAGGTTAGCTCAATATCGTGCCTATTCAGGAAAGGTAGGAAGAAGGTGCTAATTTAAGAAAAGTGGCAAGAATGTACCTATTTAGAAAAAAATGAAAGAATATAGTAGTTTAGAAAAAGTGGCGAGGACGTTACCAAGAAGATGCCGTTTCAGAAAAAGTGCCAAGCACGTACCTATTCAGGGACAGCTCCAAGAAGGTGCCTATTTAGAAAAAGTGGTAAGAACGTACTTATTCAGAAAAAGTGGCAAGAACATACCTATTCAGGAACGGAGTCAAGAATATGCTTTTTTTGAAAAAGTCGCAAAGTGTACTTATTTAGGAACGGGAACAGGAAGGTGCCTTTTCATAAAAAATAGGAAGAACTTATCTATTTAGGAAAAGAATGTACTAGTTTAGAAAAAGTCGTAAGGACGTGCCAAGAAGATGCCGTTTCAGAAAAAGTGCCAAGGACGTACCTATTCAGGAACAGCTCCAAGAAGGTGCCTATGTAGAAAAAATGGCAAGAACGTACCTATTCAGAAAAAGTGGGAAGAACGTACCTATTCAGGAACCAAGTCAAGAATATGCCTTTTCAGAAAAAGTCGCAAAACTTACATATTTACCAACAGGGCCAAGAAGGTCCCTTTTCATAAAAAGTAGCAAGAACGTATCTATTTATGAAAAGTGCCAAGAACATATCTATTCAGGAATGGGGCCAAGAAGATGCCGATTCAGAAAAAGCGCTAAGAACGTGCCTATTCAGGAACAGCTCCAAGGAGATGCCTATTTAGAAAAAGTGGCAAGAACGTACCTATTTAGGAACGGAGTCAAGAATATGCTTTTTTTGAAAAAGTCGCAAAGTGTACTTATTTAGGAAGGGGGACAGGAAGGTGCCTTTTCATAAAAAATAGGAAGAACTTATCTATTTAGGAAAAGAATGTACTAGTTTAGAAAAAGTCCGGGGGAGATATGGTCAAATTTTCTTATCCCGAACGCGAATCTTAAGCAGGAGTTTTGCACTCTCTGAATCCTGGCCTATCCTGGTAAATCGATCTTTTTCAGTCGAAAATTCCATTTTTGTTTGGAAATTTGAATTTTTTAGTGGAAATTACGTTTATTTTGTTGAAAATTGATATTGATAGGTTTAATTCAACTGTTTTTTTTTGTGTTTTTTAAAGCGCAGGTATACGTGCAATAATGAATTTTAATTTAATTAGACTAGAGTATCATAACCAGTAATCAAATTAACTTAATTATTTAACAAATATTAGTATTTTTAGTTAATGATTATCCACTGTAGGGTGGTTTCCCCCACTCCAAATTTTGTATATTTTTATTGCTTCATATGAATATTAATGAATTCACAATAATTACCATAAATTTCCAAGTACTTTACAATCATTTTTATAATTTTTCTGTTACCTTTACATAAATTTTTCGCTAAATTTCAAGGTATTTTTTGTAAGTTTCAGATAATTTTCAAGAATTTAATTTCCTATTTTAGAGATCAAGTCTGTAATTTTTATACCTAAAAGAAAAATTTAGAACAGTCACGAAAAATGAAAAATTGGTCAAGGAAAAATTCAGGGAATTTTGAAATTGGGATTTTATAGCAACCCTGGTATTATTTCGAGCTAAAATTTCGAGTTTATATATTTGAACATTTTTTTATGTTTACAAGAGAATATTCATTTAGGAACCGAAATCTTTTCTACTTGTTTTCTATTACAGCATCATTTTCTTATTGAGTTATCATAATAAAATAAAATTTAATCATCTCTAGAATAGAGTAATTTAAAGCTTACTACAAAATCACTGTTTCCCCCTTTGGTTACATTCTTTTTAAATATCTACTTTAAAATTTGGTCACTTTTAAGAAATTTAAGATTTGTTGTTCATCTTTTTGCTAGCTTTCCTCTTTCATCTTTTCGAAATCATTGCAACTATATACTAATAATTGTGCAATTTTAAGTTTAGTCGTTTGAGGTTATTGATGAAAATCTTTGCATAAATTTATTAATTTTATATTCTCAGAAAGTTAAATTCATTTTTACAGAAAAGGTTTGACTGAAAATCCGAATGCGTTTGGACCACTCACGAATTTACCAGATTATTCTTTCAAAGACGGAAGACCAACACCCTATGGAGTTAACCAGAAAAGGAAAATTGTCAAAAATCGAGAATATGCAGTAAGCATTTAAAATATTTAATTCTAATAATGCTATATTTTCTATTAATATCATTAGTCTATTTGCACACATGTTAATAACCAAATTTTTTCAGGCGAAAATTGTAAGATTGGTGGGACAAGTAGATTATGCCGTTGAAAGATATAACCGATTAATCAAAGAGAAACAAGAGGAACAGCGAAGAATTATCAACAGCAAATTGAAAGCAAAAGGCGAATTGCTATTAGACCAAAAGAAAGATTCTTAGTTTATTTGTACGATTAGTTGTGTAGAGAATAAAAATTACGCTTTAAATCATGTAATGCTATTTTTCTCTTATTATGTTAAAAACCTCACATAAGGAAATAATTTAAGCACCTTTTTCAAAGTAAAACTTGTTTTTGATCAAGTCAGACCTCGGACTCACGGCATTATTCACACTATTTGAGGCATTTTTCAAGCGATCACACTATTTTGCTATTATTTCGAGAAAAATTATACTAGACACTATTTTCTCAGAATTGTCTGCTTTACCTTTCCTTACAAAATATTGTTGAACTTATTCGCTAATTGGCTTCAAATTGTCTCAATGGCTGATTAGGATCCGTCCAAAATGTTAAATTTTCAAGCCAAAAAGATCAGCCGATCAGCCTTTAACAAATCATCTGAATTTTCAACCAAATTGTTAAATTTTCAAAAGAATTCTCAACAAATTACATAAATTTTCACAAAGCAGTTGAATGTTCGAGTTAAACAGATGAATACTCTACAAAATAGTTAAATTTTCAACCTGAAAATACCAATTTTCACCAAAAAATATATTAGTTGATATTTTTATTTTAAATAAAAAAAAGTTCAATATAACCACAAAAAGGCGATCTTACAACAAAATACTTGAATTCTCGACTAAAATCGATTAATTTTCAACTATACAGTTGAATTTTTTACCGAAAAATTGATTTTCTACCAAATAGTTAAATTTTAAACCAAGAAGATTAATTTTCTATCAAAAAGACGATTTTTAAGGAAATAGATGAATTTTCAACGAAAGAATTGAATTTTCAACTAAAAAAGATCAATTTTTGGCCAAAAATCGAATAATTACATTTACAGTTTTAAAAAAATCACTTTCAATAAAAAAAAAGATGAATTTTCTACTAGACTTGATTTTTCAAGCCGAAGAGACGAATTATCTACAAAATAGTTGCATTTGCAACCTGGAAACGTTATTTTTCAAAGAAAAAAAAAAAAGTTGATATTTAAAAAAAAAGATTTTAATTGAAAATAAAAAACAGTTGACTTAAACCAAAAAAGATGAATTTGTAAGAAAATAGTTTAATTTTCAACCAATAAAATTATTTTTTTATCAGAAAATACGAATTTTCAACAAAGTACGTAAATTTTGAACCAAATAGTTGAATTTTCAACCTGAAAATACCAATTTTCACCAAAAAATATAATAGTTGATATTTTTATTTTAAATAAAAAAAAAAGTTCAACTTAACCACAAAAAACGATCTCTCAACAAAATACTTGAATTCTCAACTAAAATAGATTAATTTTCATCCATACAGTTGAATTTTTTACCGAAAAATTGATTTTCTACCAAATGGTTAAATTTTAACCCAAGAAGATTAATTTTCTATCAAAAAGACGATTTTTAAGGAAATAGATGAATTTTTAACCAAATAGTTGAATTTTCAACTAAAAAAGATGAATTTTTGGCCAAAAATCGAATAATTACATTTACAGTTTAAAAAAAATCACTTTCAATAAAAAAAAAATGAATTTTCTACAAGACTTGATTTTTCAAGCCGAAGAGACGAATTATCTACAATATAGTTGCACTTGCAACCTGGAAACGTTATTTAAAAAAAAAAAAATAATAATAATAATTGATATTTAAACAAAAAAAGATTTTAATTTGAAATAAAAAACAGTTGACTTAAACCAAAAAAGATTAATTTTTAAGAAAATAGTTTAATTTTCAACCAGAAAATACGAATTTTCAACAACGTACGTAAATTTTGAACCAAATAGTTGAATTTTCAACCAAGAAGATTAATTTTCTACCAAAAACACGAATTTTCAAACAAAGAACATAAATTTTCAACTAAATATTTTGAACATTGGATATGATGTTAGTCCAAATTTTATTTGAATAATTTTATAGTTTATATTTCTCTCGTTTCTAAAAACTTTTAATAAATAGTTGAATTTTTAAACTTAAAAGATCAATTTTTAACAAAAAATGGCTTAGTTAAATTATAAGGGAGAATTAATTTTCAATAACATAAAACAATATTGTACAAAATAGTTGATTTTTAAACCAAACTTTGGAATTTTCAAGCCCAAATAGCGAATTTTCTATAAAACAGTTGCATTCGCAACCTGAGAATATGAACTTTCAGCAAAAAAGTTAATTTACAACCAATCAGTTTAATTTTCAACAAAGTAGTTAAATTTACAGTTAAAAAAAATTAACACAAAAAACAATTTTCAACTAAAATTATGAATCTTCAACAACCACAAAAATGAACTTTTAAGAAAGTTCAACATTTAACTAAGGAGTTGAATTTTCAATTTAAAAAGATGAATTTTCCATGGAAAATGTAATGTTTCAATTAAAAATATGAATAAAATATTTTTTTACTTGAATCCTCAACTAAAATAGATTAAGTTCCAATTAAACAGTTGCATTTTCAGCAAAAAAAAATTATTGCCTGCTAAAAAGACGAATTTTTGAACAAAATACCTAAACTTTCAACCAAATAGTTAAATTTTCTACCAAGGTGTTTAATTTTTGGAACGAATTTTAGACAAAAGAGTCGAATTTTCGACCCAAAAATTGTGACATTTCAACAAAAAAGTTCATTTTTGACCAGAACAGATCAATTTTTAACTATAGACAGAGTTGTATTTTTATCAAAATAAGATGAAATTTCTAGAAAAAGATAATAATTTTCAAACCGAAAAGATAAATGTTCAACAAAATAGTTGAATTTTAAGTTAAAAAAAAATTTCTTCTAAGAAAGAAACAAAACGTCAATCAAATTTTTGAATTATCAAGCCAAATAGGTGAATTATCAACAAAATAATTCAGTTTTGAATCAAATAATAACATTTGTAAATAAAAAAGATGATTTATAGTCTAAAGAATAACATTTTAAATAAACATTGAAGTTAATTTTTAATACTTGAAAAAAAAACCTTTTCCAGAATTTAGAAATATACCCAAGGCAAGCAATGATTCGATCAACTTTTTCTGATACAATCAGTAATTTGGAAAGAAAAAATTAATAAAAGTTGTATTATTAACGCTAATACCAAAAATACTATATCTGAATTTTGAAAAAGCGCGCCTCTGAAATCGCGCATATGCCTTTGACAAAGATGGCTGATTTTCGTCTGCTCGGCGTCATTTGCGTACGTTGAGTTTAAAAGTTTCTCGACAGTTTGGTTTGAATGTAAACGATGTAAACAGTTTTATATGTACTCCATTTACTGTTTTTAATTGAATTACTGTGGACCAGTGAATAAATAGAATTCATGAAATGAATTATTTCGACAAACTAAGATTAGAGGGAAAGAAATTGGACGAAGGAATCCATAAAATGACAGAAATATGGAACGCACCTCATATTCATATTGGCAGATCCTACACCAGATATACAGAAAATACAGAAGACATGCAAGAAGCAGCAAAAGCAAATGCAGCAGCGGAAGCTTTATCAAAATCTGTGGCTGAATTAAAGGTTAGAAATTTTGTAAAATACTAAAAAAAAAATACAGGTGAAATAATAATTTTATTTTCTTGGTTAGGGGAACACACGTTTGTTTTTGAGTCTACAAAATTGAGATATTTACTCCTTATTTAGATTTTTCATTCCTATATTATACCAGTTTTTATATATTCGGAGTGTTTTTAATGATGCCTTATGTTTTATTCGATCCCAATCATTTAGAAAATAAAAGTATTTAATCTGGCAAATATATTTTTAGTTGAACCTATACGAAGTTTTTTTCGACATTTTTCCCCATAATTTGATACATCTCCAATTAAAAGTAATAATACTATTAAAGTTTAAAACTTACCCAAATAAAGTTATTATAAATTATTAAAGCCTGAGGTGCGAAACCAGTTCAACATTTTTGAAAAAGCTAAAGATTCTATTTTTTTTCAGGAGAGTTTGATTGTCGATCTCGAAAAGAGTGAACAAGAATTATCAGAAATGCGAAAGTTTATAGAAGAATCCTGGAGCACGTATGAAGATATGGAGCAAAAAATTAGCGATATAGAAGTACTTTTTACAGAAAATGGATACGTGACGGAAAACAATGAGAATGAGATCATAAATAATAGGTGGTAATAATATATTTCTTGCATGTGTTTGAAGTTCTGAACGTTCAAATGAACGAAATTTTGTACAGACCATTTTGCAAGTTACAAAAAAAAAACTTAAGCATTATTTTTAATTGTAGTTGGAACAATATTTGTAGATCAAATATAATTGGAAAAAAATATTTCGTTCATTTGAACGTTCAGAACTTCAGGTACATATTGGTTGCAAAGACTTGGATTAAATTTGTAATATTTTCAGGCCTTGGACTCAACACACAATTCACACTATTTTACACTTTCTTTTTTAATGTTGACACTATTTTGACGTTTATTTCGAAAAAAAGGACACTAAAGACTATTTTCTCATCATCCAAAAATAACTTTAGATGATTGGGGGGGGGGTCTTATTTTTTCTTATGAATGAACAAAATGGTTCCATTTTCAACCAAATAGTTGAAGTTTCAACGAAAAAATATTTATTTTCAACAAAACAGTTGAATCCTTCACCAAAGCATATTAATTGTCAACCAAACAGTTGCATTTTACCTAAATAGTTACATTTTCAACCAAGAAGATTTATTTTTTACCACAAAAGACGAATTTTCAACAAATTACATACATTTTCCATTAAATAGTTTAGCCATGGATGTGATGTTTGTGCAAATTTTATTTGATTAATTTTTGTTTTTTACATTTTTTTCCTAACAATTTTTAAATAAATAGTTGAATTTTCAAACTAAAAAAGATCAGTTGTTAACAAAAAATGGAGTTGTTCCATTTTCATGAAAGAGAATTTATTTTCAATTTAAAAAACGAATTTGGTACAAGACAGTTTAATTTTGTACTAAATAGTTGAATTTTCAGGCCAAAAAGGTGAATTTTGTACAACATAATTGAATTTTTAAACCGAGAATATGAATTTTCAACAAAATAATTACGTTTGTAACCAAACAATTGATGTTCTGCCAAAAAAGACGAATTTTTACCAAATATTTAAATTTTCTATTCAATTGTTGAATTTTGAAACCTAAAGTAAGAATTTTCTGCAAAATTTTTCAACTAAAAAGTTAATTCCCAACCCAAGTAGATTAATTTTTAACCAGACAGTTGCATTTTTGACCACAAAAGGTGAAATTTCGACAGAAAGGCATTAATTTTCAAACAAAAAAAAATGAATTTTCAACAAAATAGTTGAATTATAAACCAAACAAAATATGTTAGCCATGAAAGATTAAAAATTGTAATCAAATTGTTCAATTTGAAGCCAAAAACACGAATTTTCAACAAAACAGTTGAATTTGAATCAATCACTTAAATTTTAAGTTTAACAAGAAATTTTGAGTTTAAAAAGAAAAGTTTAAACAATCTAATTTCCACCTAAAATTATGGATCTAACAAAAAAAAAATTAACTTTAAAAAGAGTAATTCATCTTTCTACCAAAGAGTTTAATTTTCATCACAAAAAGACGAATTTTTAATTTTACATTTGATATTTCAACAAAAACAAATTTTAATTAAAAATAAAAAGCAGTTGGATTTAACCGACAAAGACAAATTTTCAACAAAATACTTGAATCGTCAGCTAAAACAGAATTATTTTCAACCAAACAGTTGCATTTTTAACCAAAAAAAAATTTATCTTCCACCAAAAAAGACGCATTTTGAACTAAATAGTTAAATTTTCGGGCCGAAAATACGATTTTTCTACAAAACAGTTGATTTTTTAACTAAAAAGTTCATTTTCAAACCAGATTAATTTCTAACAAGACAGTTCTATTTTTAACCAAAAAGGGTGAAATTTATACTTGAAGGGATTAATTTTTAAACTAAAAAGATACGTTTTCTACAAAATAGTTTAATTTAAAAAATATATATATATTAGCCAAGAATGACAAAAATATAAATCAGATTGTCCAATTTCAAGCCAGAAAGACGGACTTTCAACAAAACAGTTGAATTTCAACAAATCAGTTGAATTTTTAGTTAAAAAAAAAAGAATTTTGAACAAAAAAATACCAACTAATTTTCAACTAAAATTATGAATCTTTAACCAAAAAAAAAAAATAACTTTCAAGAAAGTAGTTCAACCGTCAATCAAGGAGTTGAATTTTCAAAGAAAAAGGTAATAGTTGATATTTCAACAACAAAATATTTTAATTTCAAATAAAAAACCGTTGGATTCAACCAATACAGAAGAATTTTCAACAAAATACTTGAATTCTTAACTAAGACAGATTAATTCTCAACTAGTTTATAATTAACCCTATAATACAGTTGCTAATTACCCTGGCAGTTGATACGACTATAAACATTTAATTAATAATAAAAATAATAAATAAGACGAATTTTTAACAAAACAGTTAATTTTTCAACAAAACATTTAATTTTCAGCCGAAACTGATTAATTTGTAATAAGACATTTTTTACCACAAAAGGTGAAATTTTTTCACTAGACTTTACAACCGAGATGAATGAACTTTCAACCCAAAATTGTTATATGTTATTATTGGGTTCTATTAATTCAGTTCGCATTTAAGTGGAAAAAGAGAATAGGGAAAAGACTGTTAATCCTGCGATAAATAAATAGGAATTTTGATAATTTATAGACTAAAGAATAATATTTTAATATGCATTGAAGTTCCTTTTAAATATTTTAAAAATAACATATTAGGTTAGTAAACTGGAAAATTTGCTTTAAAAAAAAGTTAATTTTCCATTGCACACTTTTGGAATTCAGACTATATACATTTAAATTCGGACTTCACATCAACTTAATACATACTTGAAAACTTTTAAGACACTATTTTTCAAATTTGTCACACTATTTACACTATTTTTTATCCCTGAAGTGAGCTCGAGGCCTGTATTTTTTAATATTGAATTATTTACATTACCACTAGTAATAATTCAATACACACCTGTTTTTCGAAAATTGTAAAAAATGGTTTAAAGATAGATAATATGAAGAAAATATTTTATATTTCAAAGAAATTTGATAGAATCGCAGGAATTTTATAGAAGAAATGCTGTTCTCTAAAATCGCTGCGATTCTATCAAAAATTTTCGAAATACAAAATCTTTATTTATTAATTTATTCGTATATGTTATACTAATATTTGAATCATTCTTTTCAGAGGAGAAAAAGAAGATTTGACAACGAATTCGACGAATTCGGATAAGCCGGAAGTGGAATGCACGCCCTACTTATCCTGGAAATCAAGAATGAAGACATTCGATGCATCAACGCCAACAATAAACGGATTTTCTATAAAAAAAGAAATTAAAGAAGAACCGACAGTAAAATCTGTGAAGGATTTGGAAATTTCCATCGCTCAGAAACTGCGTATGAGCAATAATATAATTCAAACACCTCATCGGCACAGTCCACGAGAACCTATTTTATCTCGACATTACTATGAATTAGTGAAGAAAAAGGAATGTAGGGACGAAAAATTATAATAACAAATCAGGTCCAGTAGATCAATCAATTTTCAACTCTTTCCATGAGAATTCCACAATGAAATTCATGGAATCAGATTGGCAAATAAGAGTTTAGATTTATAAATTTAGAAATCTCTTATGCAATATTTTCCTCTGATTCTCATGTAAAATTGTAATTATTATAAGGATACTGATCTTATTTATCGTAGTTATATTGTACATGTGGTGTGATGTAAGGAGTAGTTATTTTTAATCCTAATGACATGTTAATACTTCTCACTTTTAAAATAAATGTTTTCAATCAAAATTTTTCGTTTTTTTTTCAATATTAATTAATTCATAAGGAAAACGAATATCTTGATTTTTATTTCTTAAATTTTTTAATTCAATTCTAGATTTTGTATCTCTTAAACAAAGAGATGATTGCCTATCTTCCGGTTAGTGCTAACTAACTTCTGGTTAATTTTGTATAATAAATAAACATTGCAGAATTAATTAAATTAATTTTCAAATCACAAAATAGCCGTTTAGAGTGAAAGGTAAATTAATTATTTGATTTTACTCTTTACAAATGAATGATTGATTTTAAATTCAAAGGTAGGAATATCTTTTCTCATTAATATAAATTTTTAATCATTCATAATATTTTTTTGTACTTTATAATGATTATATATTGTAAACAATTGATTTGCATATTTAACCAATTCAAAAAGACGCGCGACCAGCATTCAATGAGGTTGCTGGTACGACGCATGCGCAGTGCGATAGATGGTAAACATAACCTAGAAATAACATAAACAAGTGTGAAGCGCCAGATTGTACTGATTTTTTTTGCGTTTTTTCGAAGTTTAGAGTAGAATAAAATTAATAATATATTCAATTTTGAAATGAGTAAGTTTAAAATTTCATATAATTAATAGAAAAATTTTTAATAATTTAGGAGATAAGAATTTTTAGGTTTTTTAGAGTTCACATCTCGCGTTTAGATCGTTAAGATTTCATCATTTAATTCATGTCAATGAATTTAAGGAAATTAATTTTATTAATTAACGATTATATTTTTCACATTTACAGACCAGCTACCGAACAGTTGTCAAGGAAAAGACGTTTTTGAACGAATGAATTTTTTGTATCAAGTAAGTATATAGAAATATAATTGTTTTTATATATATTTTTTGCACTTTACTTTTTCAATCAAAATAATTTAAATCCGAGGGGTTGATAACTCAAATTTGGTATACACTGCACAACCTTTAGTGAAATTTTTAATATCTCAAAATCTTGAATTTTCATAATGATTTTAAATATTTCAACAATTGTGGTTATTTACGTATGAACAATTTTAAGTTTTGTTTGAAAATGTATATTTTTATATTTTCAATAATAATTATCGAGAAATATATAAAACTATTCGCAGATTTATTGAATCTATTAATTTCTTGTAAATTGAGACGGCAAAATACCATAATTTTCATAAGCAGATAAATATTTTATAAATCTAAACAACATTTTAGAAATTTCAAGTTCTAACATAAATATAATTTCAAACTAGTGCGTCGGAAAATTTGAAAAAACTTCAAAATTGACGAAACGTCGACCATTTTTAACCAGATAGTTGAATTTTTAACCAAAAAGATGAATTTTCCACGCAGAAAATTAATTTTCTACCACAAATATGGATTCTTAACAAAATACATAATTTTTTAACCAAATAGTTGAATTTTTAATCATGAAAATGAATTGTTTACCAAACAAGACGATTTTTCAATAAAATACATACATTTTTAACCAAATAATTGGATTTTCAACCAAGAAGGTTTTTTTTCAACCAAATGAAGAATTTTCGACAAATTAAATACATTTTAAACTAAATAGTTTGAGCAATGGATGTGATGTTAACCCAAATTTTATTTGATTAGTTTTTAGTTTATATTTTTTAGTTCCGAATAATTTGCAACTAAAAAAGATCAATTTTTAACCAAAAATAGATAAGTTCACTTTTCATTTTAGAGAATTAATTTTTAATGAAAAAACAAACCATTTTTCTACATAATAGTTTATTTTTTACCAAATAGTTGAATTTTCTACCAAAGTTTTGAATTTTCAAGCTAAAAAGACGAATTTTCAAGTTCAATTATGAATGTGTAACGAAAAAAATTAACTTTTAAAAAAGTAGTTCATCTTTCAACAAAGGAGTTTTCAGAGTTTAAGACATTTCAAAGATTTACGAAGGATTGTACTTTCTATAGAACTGTTTTAGACGTGAAAACTTTTATTTGAACAATTTTTCGCACCTTTCTTTGTTTCTGAGAAAAATAATCAAATTCGATTTTATAGAAAAGATACTCTACTTGTCACAAAAATTGTTTAGCCTGCGTAAAACTCACCGGATGTCTTCCTTACATAAGGCAAAATTCAACAAAAGATTGGCAAAAAGTATAAGTTTTGGTTTTTTGTTAAAATCGGCGGTTATCGAAAGAGGAGGTAAAACTAAGCAGAATCTTGCAAGAAAAGTGAAATATCTGAATTATAATAACTAGATTCAACTATAGAAGATTTCAGAAAAAATTTCTGTCTTTTTTTTAAATACATTCCAAAATTCAATTACTCGTAACTTCATGGAAATTTTGTTTTCTCAAGTCCGAAAATATAACATAGATTCGATCTGAGTAGCTTTCAAAGCTTTGTAAAATCTTTATATATCACTGTAAATCTTTAAAAATCTTTGTGAAATCTTTTCAAATCTCTCGATATCTTCTGAAATTGTTGTAAGCTTATAATTAATGCCTGATTTTTTAAAAAGTGTCTTTAAAATATTTAAACAATTTTCAGGCGAGTCAAAGCGTCATTAATAAGAATCTGGCTCTGGCTTCACACTACAATTCCCTAATGATTGGATGTGCTAAAAAAGGAGTCCTTCGAATGTAAGTTAATAAAAAATATGAAATACAAACTAAATTCGAAATTGAATACAAAAGAATATAAAATAATCAATATTCGTTTCAGGGAACCAAGTATAAAAAGAACCATGTGCAAAGCCTGTCAATCCCCTCTCGTTCCTGGGAAAACAGCGAGAGTACGATTGGTATCAAAGCCAGTAAAAGCTGTAAAATGGACATGCCTAGCCTGTGGTGGTAGCAGAAAATTTCCAACGAAGGAAGGATATAAACTCTGGTGGGATCAACCGGAAGCTGTACGCTGTGTCTTCGATTACACACCAAAGCCTCAAATAGAATCATTAAAGTCGGGAATTGAATCTTCTGCATCCACCTCGAGAAAAGAAATCGAGGTAGTAGATTCGTCAAAAAATAAGAAACAAAAAGTCGATAAAAGTTCAACTCAAGGTCCGTCTTAGACAAAAATGTCTAGTTTCAATTTTTACGTAACTCTGTGATATTAGATTTTTCATCGGTTTTTTAAATAAATAGAATATAGGTTTATGATTACATCTGTTTTTAATTCAATTAGATATTTAAACCTGGTGTATCCTCTTCTAGAAAATCTGGAAGTGTGGGGGATTTTTTTTTAATCCAGGAACTTTTTCGAGAGCGTGCCTAGTTTCTTTTTTAAATTGTAATATAAAATTAAATAATATTTTTTCATTTGTAAAAGCAACTTTATTATTATTACTGTACATAAAGCTTTTGTTGAAAATTAGTTATTTTTATTTGAAATTAATCTTTTTAACTGAAAATTTAACTATTGTATTTTTGGTTGAAAATTTTTCTTTTTTAGTTGAAAATTCGTTCTTTTTGATAGATAATTATTCCTCTTGGTTTGAAAATTCATCTTTATGCTTGAAAATTCCACAAATTGATCGCAATTTTTTTTCTCTTTCGACTGGAAAATCTTTCTAAGTTAAGAATTCAGCTTATATTGAGAATTCATCTTCAGTGGCTGTTTATTTATTCATTGTTTATGATTTAAAATAAAATCTTTTTGATTGAAATATCAATTATTACATTTTTTGTTGAGAAGTCATCTTTTTTGGTTAAAAATTCATCTCTGATTGAAAATTGAAATATTTGGTTGGAAATTCATTTTCTGCATTAATTTTGACTGCAAATTTAATTCCGTTGAATATTCCGTTAAAAATATATCTCTGGTTGAAAATTTTTTTTTTTTTGAAAATTTAACTATTCAATTTATGGTTTAAAATTGATATTTTGTACTTGAAAGTTCATGTTATTTGGTTGAAAATTCGTCTTTTTTGGTAGAATATTAATCTTCATATTTGTGGTCGAAAATTCATCTATTCCAGTTGAAGATTTATAATTTTAGTTGAAAACTCATCACTTTGGATAAAAACTGAACTATTTTGTTGTTGAAAATTAATATTTTCAACTGAAAATTGAACTGTTTCATTTTTTGTTAAAAAATTATCTTGTTTAGTTGATAATTCTTTATTTTGTTGAGAATTCGTTCTTTTTTTGTGTAGAAATGTTATTCTTTTTGGTCGGAAATTAAACTATTTCAGTTGAAGATTCATCCATTTAGTTGACAATACATCTTAATTAATTGAAAATACTTTTTTTTTTTTTTAATTCAACTGCTTGGTTGAAAGTTAAAATCTTTTCTTAAAAATTCGTTATTTTAATTGATAATTCATCTGTCTGAAAATTGATTTTTTTACTAATCCAGTCAAATATACCACCATTTTAGTAATTTTAGAAAAATTGACCTATTTTGTTGAAAATTGATTGTTTTGTATAATCCAGTTAAATTTTCCATAATTTTAGTCAAAAACTCATCGTTTTCGTTCAAAATAAAATTTTTAAATAAACATTCATACACTCATAACGTTCTTTAACATTTATCACTTCAGTTGAACATTCATCTTTTTGGTTAAAAATTCAACTATTTGAGTTGTTGAAGATTCATCTATTTAGTTGGAAATTCATCATTCTATTTAAAAATTCACCTATTCCCTTTTTGTTGAAAATTTAACTATTTGATTCAAAATTGACCTTCTTTAGTTGAAAATTCAAGTATTTAAATAGTTAGAATCATTTATTCAAAATATCAATATGTTAAATATGCACTGAATTTTAAGGATATAAACATAAAGTAAAAATTGATTCATGGACTTTAGGGGAAAAATTTAAGAAATTAATAATTATATTTTTAGTATTATTTTCTGATTTAATGAATCGATGGTACAATGAAAATTTACTTATCCTTTGATAAAGCTAGTGAAAAAAAACAGTTATTTATTTTTACATATGAATAGTACTATTTTTACACATTTAGATATTTACAAGGACTAAAAAAAGCATTATTTATATTAAACTCATGAAATTGTATACATAATTCCGAATCGATTGTTTTAAAAAATACGAAATTTACGATTTTGCAGAGTTTATAATTTAGAATTGGAAAAGATCGTAAAATAATTGATGACAGATACATACAGTATGAATATTTTATATTAATCACTTACATAAAATATGTTACAATATTACAATCAGTTCATGATTAAGAAACAGACAATTTCTTCACTACCAATGATAATGATAACCATCTAACAATAATATAATGACAATGGATTGTACTAAATGTTCTAATATGATCGTGTTACTTGTTAGAGTATGAACTATTCGTACGGTGCGAGCCGTTCGCAGTAACCTTCGAAAAGCGAATCGCTTTTGAACGGGGACGGCACGAGTGACAAAGTAACATAAAAAAACAAGCATAAAAAATCAGTTTGCCCCTTTGATTCTAGATAATCGAAATGGTTTCGATTCTCTCGTGAAAAACGTAAGCACTCGAGATTCATTGCGAACGACAACATCCTTTTACTTAACTATGATATGACTATGTCCGCCCATCGTTTCACCCAAAGGTTCAAGTAAAATTAACCAATAATTACGCTTCCTTAATAAGATTCAATCACAGATTTGTCAGGTTAAAACAGACGCTGAATCTTTATTCAACTAAACAATGCACGTAACGACTAATGAGTAACGGTAGATATTTTCCTAATTCGGCAGTGATCACCACAGTTGTAAAAAATATAACTTAATATAGAATTATATATATAGTTAACTTAATATATAACTTAACATATTCGTTTGCAAAGTATGTAAAGTTACTATACATAACGAGGAAATAATCGGAAAGTAGAATGGGCTGGACGGAATCTACACATTTAACTATACCGGTGTCACTAGTAACTGATTAAATTGATCATCGCCCCAAAATTAAAATCCAGGACGAAAATGCCGAAAAGTGAAAGAAAAGATGTGTCGAATTTGTGCGAATTAAATTTCTCTAGTGCAACTTTTATATTCTTCTCTTTCACTCTCGAGTCTATCTTTCCCCTCTTCGTAAAAGTTTCGCAAATCATAATTTTCCTAAGATTCGTGGATTTCACGAAACTCTTACGAAAGTAAGCAATTTTCAAGTCAAGTTTTCAAGTTTCCAAACTGAAAAACTTGTGCCAGCGTGGAATCAGTTACTGGGACAGTCCTGTATACATATATTTGTCGTGCCAAGCTTCCGTTTCACGAATACTGTCTTTTGAGCTTTCATTTTTGCTTCCTCTTTTCACAAACTTCAGTTTGGCATCGTACACATATATACATGTACATAATATTGGCTACAAGGAATGTATACGTATGGTTTCATTAATATCAACTCTTATCTTTCTCAGTTTGAGTCATTCTTACAACTGGCGTTTCACCTTCGCTTAAAAGTGATGATTTCGTATAAAAACGATGATCGAGTTACTGTGATGATTACTGTAATATGCTTGAAAGTTAATATAAGAGTACGTCAAAAGCAAACTTGAAAAGTTTCCAATACTTTTCGGGCACAAACATTGACGAAAATGTTAAGCGAAGGTAAAAGCAGATTTTTAATTAATTTTCTAATGAAACATGAAAAAATGCAATCGAATTCATTGAAATTGTTTTCTAGAAGCACTCTACAGTTTCTGGAAGCTCAGTCTTCTCAGAATAATTAATTGAGAATGTAAATAATGAAAAATTGAACGCAAGTACTTACACGGCAGATTAACCATACTACCCGGTTATTGTCAAAGTGGCACGACCGTGTAAGTGCAGGCGTTTTATTTTATTTTTTTTTCGCAAAACGCATACGAAAAAAAGGAGGAAGAATGGAAAGCGAATGGAGAGCTCACGACGAGGAAGTGGAATTAAGTTCTCAGACGAGCCCAGAAACAAATTGGGGCTGGCCATCGCGATCGAGAGTGAGTTGTGGCATTACATTTGCCGATGGCTGGAAAGTGGAACCTTGGAAACCCATCGCAGCTTCATACATCTGAAACGAGAGACCCTTCGTTGAAGATAAGATTCCCTTGTTGATAAGAATCCGAGATTAAAAAATGTGGCTCACGTTGCGATTTCCAGGGAGAGTTGTGTAGTCAGGAGTCGTGGGACGATGCCTGTTTGTTGGTAGCGGATGTTGGATCGTTGCATACGTATTGTCTTGAGATGTATCGCCCATGCCAATACTTACGTTGCTTCCACGTCTCTCGGCTCCGAGACCACCTTCTGGTTCACTAAATACCTGCATTGTCAACTCCTGTTCTTCGTACAACTTTAATTTCCTACAAAATTAAAGAAAGATTTAAGGATCTAGGATTTATCATCTTTGGGATGCGAGGAGTTGATCACTCTTGAAATCTGGTGAAACAGCCTTCATCAAAGCTTTGAAATCGTTGTGAAATCCTTTGAGATCTTTGTAAAGTTTGTGAAATCTTTGTAAAATCTTTTGAAATTTGTGTGCAATCTATGTGAAATATTTGATATTTTTGTGAAATCTTTTGAAATTTGTATGCAATTGTTTGAAATTTGTGTGCAATCTTTTTGAAATCTTTTGTAATCTTTATCAAATTTGTGAAATATTTTTAAATCTTTGAAATCTTTGTGAAACTTTTTAGATCATTGAAATCTTTGTGCAATTTTTGAAATCATTGAAATCTTTGTGCAATTTTTGAAATAATTGAAATCTTTGTACAATATTCGTAAAATATTATGAAATCTTTGTAAAATTATTAAAATCTTTTGAAATATTTGTACAATCTTTGAAATCTTTGTGAAATCTTTGTGCAATCCTTGAAATCTTTGTGTAATTATTTGAAATTTTTTATAACTTTATGAAATTATTTAAATCTTTGTGAAATCATATAAATATTTTGAAGTTTTGGTGCGATCTTTGTGAAATCATTGAAATTTTTGTGCAATCTTTGTGAAATCATTGAAATCTTTATGAAATTTTTTTAAATCTTTGTCAAATTTGTGAAATCTGGTTAAAATCTTTTTAAATCCTTGAAATCTTTGTGAAACCTTTTGAAATCTTTGTGAAATCATTTAAATCATTGTGCAATCTTTAAAAACATTGAAATCTATACATTTTGGTACAATGTTTGTGAAAACATTAAAATCTTTTGAAATTTTGGTGTAATCTTTAAAATCTTTGTGAAATCTTTGTCAATTTTTGTGCAATCTGTCCTAAATGATTGACATTTTTGTGCAAACTTTGTGAAATCATTGAAATCTTTGTGCAATTTTAAGAATCATTGAAATTTTGCGAAATATTTTGAAATTGTTGTGAAATCTATGGAATCTTTGTGAAATAATTTAAAATCTTTTATAACTTTATGAAATTATTGAAATTTTTGCGAAATCTTTGAAATATTTGTGAAGTCATCGAATTCTTTTGCAATTTTTTTGTGATATTTGTGAAATCCTTGAAATGATTGTGCAATCTTTTGAAATCTTTGTGAAATAATTGAAATTTTTGTGCAATCTTCGAGAAATCATTAAAATCTTTGTGCAATTGTTGAAATCAATGAAATCATGCACAATCTTCGTAAAATATTTGGAAATCTTTAAAATCTTTGTGAAATCTTTCAAATCTTTGTACAATCTTTGTAAAATCATTGAATTCTTTGTGCAATTTTTGAAATAATTAAAATCTATGTACAATCTTCGTAAAATATTTAGAAATCTTTAAACTCTTTATGAAATATTTGAAAGCTTTGTGAAATGTTTGTGCAATCTTTGTGAAATCATTAAAATTTTGTGAAGTATTTTGAAATTTTTGTGCAATCTTTTGTGAAATCAGTGAAATCCTTTGAAACATTTGTGCAATCTTTGAAATCTTTGTGATATCATTGAATTTTTTATGAAATCACTTGAAATTTTTGTACAATCTGTCTTAAATAATTGGAATTTTTTTGCAATCTTTGTGAAATTATTAAAATCTTTTGAAATCTTCGTGAAATCTTTTTAAATTTTGGTACAATGTTGTGAAATCATTGAAATTTTTGTAAAATCTTTTACATCTTTGTGAAGTTTTTGAAATCTTTGAAATCTGGTATACACTCAAAAGTCCAGTGGTCAACTCCACGGTGTATAATTTATAAACTCACTGTTCGATCCAGAGAGGATTTTCTGTTGTATTTAACTCGTCTATGATCTGCTTTTTGATTAAACCGTCCTTCTTTCTGATGTCATTTGGAACGGTGATAACCCTAGAATTCATATGATAAATTAATTGCTTGATTTCTAGAAAATTGAGTAATCTATACTTGTTTAGAATTTAGGAAATCAATGACGTTAGGCATTATTAAAAGCCAATTTCGTTCCTGAGAAACTATTTTATCGAAATCGGCGATTTAAAATTGTTTAAAGTCTACATCAATTCTTCGGCGTTTCAATTTATAAGTACCAGTGACGTAGACAGCAGCAAACAACTGTAACTGTTACAGCACCGACTAGAAGAACGACAAGGAGAGCTATCAAAGCAGCTAGAGCAGGATCAAAAGGTTCCTCCTGAACTCCTGCATACGCCGGCTGTAATAAAAATTGTCTGTGAAATTTCGGGGAAATAAATTCAAATTTTTATTTATCACTAGTTTTAAGTGGTAATTCAGTTTTAAGGAAATTCAGGGTAACCACTCAATACTTTTAAAAATCCCGGGTTTTTCAGGTTTTCAAACGTTTATTTTATTTATTTAAATTTTAAAATTAAAACCTCAAAATTAAGAAATCAAGTAGAAAAAATTATAAATTTAAAGCGTTTAGAATTGAAAATTAGACATTCGAAATTCAACAATTTCAAACTCAAAATTAGACAATCTCCAAATGTATTTGATTCCAAAATAAAAATAATCAATTGAACATTTTCTAACCAAGTTTATTCCAAATTAAATCATTCAAAATTGATTTGAAAAAAAAACAACTGAAAATTGTTCAACAGTTAAGGCTTTAAATTTTAAATTGTACAAGGTCAAGATCGAGATATCAACTGACATTATTTTAAAGTGAGTGGATATGTTTTCCCCATTTCCGTCTCTGCCATTACAAAAGTTAATTCTTAAACCACTTTTACAAAATTTACTTCAATTTATCAAAAATTAACTCACCACAACATTCTCGATCGCAACACCAGCATAGTAATGTTTGAGGAAATCGTATTTGGCATCAATGACTTTCAGAACATGTGAAATCGGGAAAATCGTTTGCGTCTTTGGATTCACAACGTGAAGATACATGTCGCACCTAAACAGAATTTAATTTTAAAATTCCATTACCGTTAAATCTAATGCTCATCAGGTTTTTTTAAAAAGTGTTTTCAAACTAATTTCCTTCTTACTCACCAATCCCTTCTTATATGACCAGATCCATCGACATGATATCTAATATCATCCACAACAACTCTACTTTGTGTAGCATTCGATAATTCAGCTACGATTTCATCTCTTTCACGATGAACTTCTTCCGGAGGTCGAGATAAAATCACTCTTATCAGCTGCGAAGGCTCAAAGACCCAAACCTTGAAAAATATTTTAAATCATCTCCTATTCCTAAATTTCAAATGAAGATATGAGAATGACAACTGGATAAAGACCAAAATGGAATTTTACAGGATGAACAAAAAAAGTTTTCTGCTATAGGTTTTTAAATATAACATTATAGAACCAAGTGTTCCTTAAGAAATTTACACGGAAGATGTGAAAACTTTAGGACACATTTTTTTCTGTGTGGTAGGGGGGAAACAAAACGGTCCTTATCCAGTTTTCCATCAAGTAAATGTTTAAACTGCGTATTTTTTTTTACTGAATCACGATTTTTTTGGGCCCGTTCAATATGTCCATTTTTTGTTGCTCGCACTCCCCCTCATTGCCTCTCATTTAATCACCCCCCCTCCCCACCTCTAATTTTCCCTCTCCTCATTTCCCCTTACTCTTCCGCCCCTATTTCCCCTACTTCCCTTCCCCTCATTTCTCCTCACACCCCCTTTCATATTTTCCCATCATTTCTCCTCACTTCCTCACCTCTAATTCACCCCTTCACTTCCCCTCCACACGTTTCTGTGACTGATAATAAGCTTGGCACGTGCAAATAAATAATTCCCAAATTACAAAAAGACATCCTTAAATTGGTCGGGCAAAAAAATGTGGTCGGGGAAAAACAGGTATTCTAAATTGACTAATCATTAGACACCCTAAAAAGGGACTGTACTTAAATTACGTAACAGCTTAAGGGCGGGAGGGATTTTTTACGATTTGTTACGGAAGGGTGGGGGGGGGTCATTAATTCATTTACGGAATTTTAGGAAATTCGCAAATGAAACAAATAACTCGCAGTAATTGAACAGAAAGTTAATTTGAATTAAACTTTACGCTCCAAAGAAACCTGGTGAGTGAAAAACGAACCTAGTCAAGAACAATTTAAAAAAAAAGTTAGGGAATTTTATTGGTCAGGGAAAATGTCAGGGATTTAGACAAAAAATCTTGCAAAAGTCAGGGAATTTCTATCATTTTAATTACTGTCAAGCAGAGTAAATTCAAAAAATTTCTATTTTAATTTAAAATTGTTTTGTTCCGTTTGTGAAAGATTCTAGGTTAAAAATATTACCAGTTTAAGATTCTGATCCTTGAATAATAATGGTCAGGGAAAATAAAAAATTTATATTTCTTTTTCTGGGCGTTGTTTCCGCCTAAAGTTTATCCTTTTAGTCACAAATTTTATTACTTGTTTGAAAATTCAACAATGTTGTTAAAGTCAACTTTTTTGGTTGAAAATTCGTCTTTTTGGGTTAAAAATTCAACTATTTTTGTAGAAAATTTACTTTTTGATTAAAATTCACATTTTGGTGTTAAAAAGTCAACTAAAATCTCTTGCATGAAAATTCACATTTTTTAAAATTTACCTTTGATTTAAAAATTCATCTGTTTTAGTAGAAATCGCATATTTTTTAAATAAAAATGCAACTGTTTGGTTGAAAATTAATTTTTTTTGCTTGAGGATTTAACTATTTTGTTTGAAAATTTTGATTGAGAAACTTTGTAAAGAAATCATTTTTTTGTTGAAGATTCATATTTTTAGTTAAAAATTCATCTGTTTTGTTGAAATTTTAAATATTTTATTGAAAACTGTTCTTTTTTAATTGAAAATTCAACTGCGTGGGTAAAAGTCAAACTACTTTATTGGAAAACTATTTGTTTGGATGTGGGTTTATCTCTTTGATTGAAAATTGAACTATTTTGTTGAAAATTAATATTTTATTGTCGAAAATTCATCTTTTGGCTTGAAAGTTCAAAAATTTAGGTGAACTTTTTTTTCTTTTATGACTGAAAATTTAAGTATTTTGTTAAAAAGTCATCTTTTATGGTAGAAAAATCATTTTTTGATTAAAATAAATAAACAGTTTTGAAAATTTTAAATATCTATCTGAAATATTGTTTTATTCTGTTTATAAAAGATCCTATGTTAAAAATATTACAAGATTAAAATGCTTGTATTTGAATGTTATGGTCACGAAACATGAAAAATTGGTCAAGGAAAAATCAGGGAATTTTGAAAATGAAGTTTTCGCCCTGCAAAGCATGCATTATCTTAAATACAACAAATTTCCATTAGCTTCAAGTTTAATATCTTATTATTTCTGGAAAATCGAAGCCCAGGGCAGAAACCCTTATACAGTGAAGTCTCACCTATTTCAAGTCCCCCGCACACTGCTATTTCAAGCTGCGCAGTTCCGTCACCTCCCACCAAGGTCCCTGTACGGTCTCGTCCGCGTCAGTGGCTAACTAATTAAAAAGAGGCCCGAAGAGCAGGAAGCCCTCGTTGGTTTGAATTTATTATTTTAGCATGACGTCATGGAGAAAATATGCCAAACTTAAAAGTAAGTCATAAATGTACGAATAGTAATATTTTTCAAGTGCAGAATGTATTTTCTCAGTCATGTTCTATTCTTTTGTCGATTGAAGACCTTTCAGTGTCACGAAATAAAATAAAATATCCAAAAATTTCAGGTTACTGTATCAGATCGGGTACTCTAATCTCAAATTTCGGATAGTTGATTGTATTTCGTTAAACTGATAGGCCTCGAACCGATAAAAGGATAGAACCGAATTGCGCGAATGCATTCTACACTTGAAAAATATTAATATTCAGACCCTTATAACTTACTTTTCCGTTTAGAATACTTTCTCCAAAAAGGCGTATGCCGTCCTATGTCAAGAACTATGCTAACCCTCCACACATTTTCACCTATCCTAGCACGACCAGGAAATGTTCTATTTGTCACATCGTACGTCAACAAAAACTCTAACATGCATGAAGGCTAACGGACCGCGACTTTTTCAACTGCGCATGTACCGAAAAGCATTAATATTGATAGTATTTATTGATTTCGAATCGACCCGCGCTTTTCGGCACATGCGCAGTTGAAAAAGTTGCTTACAGAGCCCTCATCGATACAATGCCGGAGCAGTCAATGAATCGCGTTTAACAAAAATTACATGAAGGTCGCGGTAGAGGTGGGGGGCCCCTCCAAAATTGAAATTATCGAATCTTTACGTTTCGCGGCCCCTGAAATAGGCGAGACTTCACTGTAATTTCGGTTGGGTGTCAGTCCGTCGCACTTTTTTCCAAGAAGGAGAAGTGAGGGGAAATAATGGGGTGGGGCGAGGGGGAAGTGATGAGAAATAAGGGGACGGGACATATGGGAAGTGAGAGCAAATGAGGGGACGTAGGGGTAGCGAGGAGGATTATGGGAAGTAAGTGTAAGTGAGGGGAGGTAGAGGAAATGATTATAAATTAGGGTGAGTATAGGAGGGGAAGGGAAGTGTTAGCAGGGGAAGCAAGGAGAGGAGGAAGTAGAGGAGAAAGTTGGGGAAGGGAACGACTTAATTAAAATTTTAATAGGCTGCGAAACTCTTTTTTTGTAGGCGCGCTACGCCTACTTTGAATAATTTTTCTTCTAAAAATTGATAAATTCCCGGTCGAAAAATAAATTCTCTCATTTCTAATGAATGCAGGACCAAGTTTGAACTTACGTGGACTTTCGCAGTCGTGAATCGTACAGGAGAAGCAGTTTCCTGTGCCACAACCTCAACGATAAATCTATCCTGATTATATTCCGCCATATATCCACTCGTGACCAATTTTCCATCCTGAGTGACGTTGAAAGGACTCGGAACAATCGAGCCACTCGGTCTCTCCGATCCGTATTTGTAGAGATTCGCACTGCGTACATAATACTGGAGTGTTCCATTGTCCCCAAGATCCAAATCCGAAGCTGTAACTTTCGCAACGAATTCATTGATGTTCGCCATAGAATTAATTCCGGCGTAATAATCACTGCGCTCAAAGACGGGAGGATTATCGTTTTCGTCAAGAATAGTTATCGTGACGTTTGTGTGGCCATGTTCTGGATTTTTATTCGGATAATTCGAGCCTCGGGGATCAATATAGAGATCTGGATCATTCGCTGCGAGGATTGAAAGCACGTAGCTATCTCGCTTTTCTCGATCAAAGGATTTGTTCGTGTAGATGCTGCCGTCAGATTTGTCGATGTAAAATGCACCATCCATATTTCCTGAAGAAGAACAAGTTTACAATTTTACAAAATCTTAGATAACAATCGAATGATAATTCCAAGTTTTTTCCAGATATTTCTAGATTTTTCCAGGTATGACTTTACATGGACAATTTTTTTTTAAAAATCATATTATTCGGGTTAAAAATTCAGCTGTTTTGTAGAAGTCATCTTTTTAGCATAAAAATTCAACTATTTGGTTGAACATTACCTTTTTGATTGAAAATTCTTCTTTTTACCTCGAAAGTTCAACCATTGGGTTTTAAATTAACTTTTTTTGTTGAAAATTCATTTTGTTAGGTTGAAAATTCATCTTTTTGGTTTAAAAATTCATCTTTTTTTGGTAGAAATGTCGTTTTTTTTTTGGTTGAAAATGCAACTATGTGATAGAAAATTAATCTATTTTGGAGGATTCAACTATTTTGTAGACAATTCATCTATTTTATAGGGAATCAACTTTTTTGTTGAAAATTCAACTTCTTTGTAGAAAATGCATCCTTTTAGCTTAAAAGTTCCACAATTTGGTAGAAAATTCAACTATTTGGTTATATATTGAATTCTTTTGTGAAAAATTAACTTTTTAATTGAAAATTCATATTTTCAGAATGAAAATTTAACTGTTTTGTTGAAAATTAGTATTTTTGGTTTGAATATTCATCTATTTGGTTAAAAAATTAATTTCCAACTTGAAAGTTCTACAATTTGGTATAAAATTCAAGTATATACTTGGTTTCAAATTAACTTTTTTGTTGAAAATTAACTTTTTTATTGAAAATTAATATTTACAGGATGAAAATTCGTCTTTTTCGATTAAAAACTCTTCTCTGTTGGTAGAAATTTAATCTTTTTTGGTTAAAAATGCAACTTTTGGATAGAAAATTAATCTGTTTTGGTTTAAGATTTAACTATTTTGTAGAAAGCTCAAACTATTTGGTTCAAAAAATTAAATTTTTGTTGAAAATCATATTTTCGGGTTGAAGATTCAACTCTTTTATTTAAAATTCATCTCTCTTGGCAAAAGTTTGATCTTTTTTAGTTTAAAATGCAACTGTTTTATAGAAAATTAACCTGTTTTGATTGAGTATTTAGCAATTTGGTTGAAAATTCAACTGTTTTGTTGAAAATGTACTTTTCTGTTGAAAATTCATATTTTCGAGTTAAAAATTCAACTGTTTTGTAGAATAATCGTCTTTTTGGCTTGAAAATTCAACAATTTAGTTAAATTTGTTTAACCTTGACGAAAAAATGTTTCAGTGAAAAATTCAACACTTTTATTGAAAATTCGTTCTTTGGGTTTAAAAAGTAATCTTTTTGATTAAAAATGCTACTGCTGGGTTGAAAATCGATCGGTTTTGTGGAGGATTCAACTAATTTATTAAACAATCATCTTCAATTCAGCTAGTTTTAATTTAAGATAAAAATATTTTTCGTTTGAAATATCAACTATTACATTTTTCGTTGAGAATTCATCTTTTTTTGAATGAAAGTTAATTTTTTAAACTGAAAATTCAACTATTCTGTTTCTGGTTAATAATTAATATATTTCGTTGAGAATTCATATTCTTTGTTAAAAAATCCAACCTTTTTGGTTAAAAATTTATGTATTTTGTTGAAAATTCGTCTTTTTGGCTGAAAATTACAGTTTTTTCGTTAAAAATGCCATTGTTTAGTGGAAAAGTAATCGGTTTTAGTTGAGAATTCAACTAAAGCTTTAAAAGTTACTTTTAAAAATAAAAGAAACTTTGTTATTTAATTTTATATTGCAATTTAAAGAGTGTTTTAGCAAGCTCGACAAACTTCCCTGACTTGAAATAAAATTCCCTATCATTCCCAGGTTTTTCCAGGTATATATATAAATTCTCTGACAAATCCAGGTTTTCCACGTTTTTTCAGGCGTGTAGACACCGGGGAATTACAGAAGAAGCTTAAGAAGTAAAAAGTATTGAATTTGTTTCTCACCAGCTACGATGTAATAATAAACTTTAGCATGTCTTCCTTCATCTTTATCCTCTGCCACAACTTTTCCCACGAAATAATCCTTCGGTCTATTCTCAGGCACGTTGAAGGTGTATTCATCTTCGAATTCAGGGATATTGTCGTTCGTATCGACTAATAATATTGTGAGTAAGCGCAAAGTTTCGTAGGCTGTTGGATTTCCATGATCAGTTGCTACTAATACAAGCTGAAATATATGTAAATTGAATAACGTCCAGAAATTCGAAGAACAATGAATTAAAGGGTGGCCACGAAACTTAATTGTCAAAATTCCCTGTTTTTCCATTACTGATTTTTTATTTTCCATGACTAATAATATTTAAACACCAAAATTTTGAACTTTTGATCTTGCCACATTTTTATTATAGAATTTTTTATAAATGGTATAAACATCCGAAATTTAAATGTATACATTTTCAATTTATTTAAAAAAAATAAATAAAAGTGATTAAAGTGACTAATGTGTATTAATAATACGGCTACTGTTCATTTGAATTTAAAATAATTCAAAATAATTCGATTCATAAGCATTCCGGGTGAGTTCCAAATGACTTCAAATTAATTGCAAAAAATATTTGAAAATCTCTTCAATTTTTGAAACCCAACGAAATCCCTTAATTCTTACGAATAAATTCTTTGAAATCCATTGATATATCATAAAATTCCATAAAATTATATGAAACCTGATATTTCCTCAAATCTTGGAAAATTTAATTATAAATACCCTGAGAGCTCTTAAAATCTTTTAAGACTCTTGAAAATACTCGGAAATCTTATAAAATCCCTTGTAATCTTTTAAAATATCATAAAACCTTATAGTTCTTGTAAAATTGATCCATATCTTCTGGAATTCTAGGAAATTCTTTCTTTAACCCCTGAAAGTGCCTTGGAATTGTTTTAATACCCGAAAATATTTAAAATCTTTTGGAATCCCATTAAATTACTGAAATCACTTGAAAATTTCTTAGACTATTATAAAATACTCTTAAATATTTCAAATCCTTTGAAATCCCTTCAAGTTATTGAAATAAATAAAATACTCCTTATAATATTTTTAAATTCCCTACAATATTTGAAATCTGTTGAAAATTCTTAACCTCTTGAAAATACTTTGGAATACTTTAAAATACCCTAAAAAATTTCAAATATTTTGAAATTCCTTTAAATTATTGAAATAAATTAAAAATTCCTTGCAATCTTTTAAAATTCCCTAAAATATTCCAAATCCTTTGAAATCTCTTGAAAACGCCTTGGAATATTTTTAAATAGCCTAAAATATATAAAATTTTTGGAAATTCCATTCAATTACTGAAATCAATTAAAAATGCCTTGGAATATTTTTAAATACCTTAAAATATTTGAAATCAATTAAAATTTGTTTGTAATCTTTTGAAATTCAATAAAATATTTCGAATTGTTTAAAATCTTTTGAAATTCCTTTGAAATTTTTTAAAGCACTTGAAAATGTCTTGGAATCTTTTAGAATATCCTAAAATATTTCAAATCCTTTAAAATCCCTTCACATCATTGAAATCTATTGAACATTCCTTAAATCTTTTAAAATATCCTACAATTTTTTAAATCCTACGAAATCCCTCAATTCTTATGAATACATTCTTTGAAATCGATTAATATATTATAAAACCCCGTGAAATTACATAAAATCTGATAATATTTCTTAAATTCATGGAAAATGTATTAAAACAAATTCAGAGCTTTTAATATCATTTAAATCCTCGGGAATCTTATAAAATCCCTTGGAATCTTTAAAAATTTCCTAAAACCTTATAGTAGCTTATAGTTTCTCTAGAATTGTTCTATATCTTTCAAAATTCTTTAAAACACCATGAAATTTATTTTAAATTTCTTAAAATCATTAAAATCCAGCGAAATTCTTTGGAAATTTTTTAATCTTTTGAAAATGCCTTGTAATCTTTTAAAATTCCCTGAAATATTTCAAACCCTTTGAAATCTTTTAAAATACTAAAATCTTTAAAATCCTTGGAAATACCTTCAAATTATTTAAATCTATTAAAAATGCTTTGGAATCTTTTAAAATAGCCTAAAGCCTAAAACATTAAAAATCCTTTAAAGTCTTTTAAAATCCCTTGAAGCTTTTTACAGTTCTTGAAAATTCCTTGCCATTTTTAAAAATACCCTAAAATCTTTAAAAATCTTCTGAAATCTCATCACATTATTGAAATATATTAAAGATGTCTTAAAATCTTTTAAAATAATTTAAAATATTTCAAAATAATTCAAGAAAATTCAAAAATATGCATAGACCTGAATTCAATAATGGTTAAACCATGGGTAAATTTATTGAAGGAAAGTGACTAAAGTGATCTTTTCATTGCAAAAAGTGTCTTTAGTTACTTTATCTTAAAAAAGTAACTAAACAGTGATTTGAGAAAAAAAGTGACTACAAGCAAAGATATTATCTAAAAGTGACTGTACGGCTGCCCTGATTATTCTTGCCAATTACTCAAAGTGCTTCTTACAGAAAATCCCTGGTTATTGGAATTTCTTTTTAAATGCCTGACTTTTCTCTTTGTTTCAGGTTTTCCCTGGCCTGCGGCCACCCAAAATTATCTGAACATCTAAATACCTCGAATTTGTTCTTAACTTCTCGATCGAGAATTATCTTTGCACGCAATTCGCCAGTTTCTTGACTGATTACAAATTCTTCCGTTTCCTGGACGTTCTTATTCCCAACTTTCAGATGATAACTTATTTTTCCATTTTCTCCAGGATCCTTATCAGTTGCTTTGACGGTCATTACAAGATAGTTCGGCACTCCTGCGTTCTGAAATCAAACAGTAAATTAATTTCTTACTTCTTTTCGAAAAAAAGAAGATTAAAAATTGAAAACATTTGAAAAATATATAAGAATTACCTCAGGAACTTCGACAGTAGCGTTGGGCAATTCGGGTAAGATAAATTCTGGTTTATGTTGATTGACCGATATCACTCTGATATCGACGTAACATTTATCAGAATGTGGTCCTTTTCCGCCTCCATCTTTGGATTCGACTTCTATCCTGTAAGTACCGGTTCTCCCGAGAAGAGAAACTGCTGGGTATAAAATTCCAGTTTCCGGATTCAAGGCAAAAGATTGGTCCGTATTTCCTCCTATTATTGTATATGTAACTTCTCCATTTAGTCCCTCGTCATTATCGACTGCACGTACCTAAAAAACAACATTTACAAAATATTAAATACAGATATACAGAAATACAGAATACAGACTTAAAATTGAGTTACTATTTCTGGGATCCCAGTCCGCCCCCTTTAACATAGTCCCCTTTGTTTCCCTTTACCTCTTTTTTCCTCCTTAAATGCGAAAAATCCCCTAAAATCGACAATTTTGACACAATTTTTCCTTTTCTTCTTTTTTTTTTTACAAGGTTTTAGTTATTTTTTTTAAGAATCATGAAAGAAAATTCAAGATATTAGGAAAAGAGACGCTTTAAAATAGATTCTTTTCGTTTATACCAATTTCAAATATTTCTTTAACGATTTATTTGCTAATTTTGTAGATTTGAAGGGTATCGATGACAGCGAAGAAATCGATAACGATTTAATCGAGAAACTAAACCCTAAAAATACAACAACTCTTTATTTAAAAACCAAAAACATCTTTACTATAGGGTTAATAGGCTTCACAGGCCAAAATGTTCTAAAAATAAGGAAAATAAAGATATTTTTTTTACGAAAATAGGGGAATGAATTCTTTGAACAAAATTAATGCATGTACTAATATTAAATTCAAAATGAAAGGCTTCAAATTCCTAATATTTCATCTAAAAATATTGCATTTTCAACAACATAGATGAATTTTCAACCAAAAATATTAATCTTCTACAAGAAAAAAACAATTTTCAACCAAAGATATGAATTTCTAACTGAAATAATGAATCTTAACCAAAAAAATTAATTTTTAACAAAATAGTTTAACTTATAACCAAGTAGTTGAATTTGTAACAAAAAAAAAAGATGAATTCCGAAAAGATGACTTTTCACCAAATAGTTGATTTGTCAACCAAATTGTTGACTTTTTAAGCCAAAAAACGAATTTTCTACAGAACAGTTAAATCTTCAACAATAAAGTTAATGTTTAACCAAACAGTTAAATTTTCTATACCAAAATAGTTTAATTTTCAAGACAAAGAAACGAATTTTCAACAAAATGTTGAAATTTTCTACCGAAAAAGACGAATGCTTATCGAAAAATGAAATAGTTGATATTTAACGCAAAAAAACATTTTAAATGTAAAAAAAAACAGTTGAATTTATCCAAAAAAGACGCATGTTCAATAAAATAGTTGAATTCTCAACAGAACAAGATTCATTTCCTACAACAGTTGCATTTTTAACCAAAAAATGAAAATGAAAAAGACGAATTTTCTACTGTAAGAGATGAATTTTGAAACCAAAAGACATTAATTTTTAAACAAAAAAAAATATATATATTTCAACGAAATAGATAAATTTTCAACTCAAAATATAATAATAATGAAATTTATAGTTAAAAAATTAATTTTCAACCTAAAAAATTAATTTTCAAGAAAATTTTTCAATTTTTAACCAAAAAGATAAATCTTCGAACAACAAAATTTTGAAAACTAAATACATGAATTTGCAAAAAAATAGTTGAATTTTCAACTATAAATGATCAATTTTTAACTAAAATTGAAATTATGAAATTTTCAGTTAAAAAATGAATTTTCCAACAAAAAAAAATGAATTTTCAACAAAATATTAACAATTTCAACCAAAGAGTTTATAAATATAATTATGAACGAAAAATGCAATAGTTGATATTTCTAACAAAAAGGATAACTTTTTATTTAAATTATTGAATTTTCAGCAAAATAATTTAATTTCCCAAAAAACAAAACTGTTAACTGAAAAAGATGAATTTTTAACAAGAAATATAATACTAGACTTTTCAACCAAAAAGAATGAACTTTCAACCAAAAATTGTTGTATTTTCTCATATCTATAATATTTCATGTGTATAATAGAAGATGATGAAATATTGAATGCATTTTTGGGAATCGTTCAATTTTGAAGATTAAAAAGTGAAAATGATTCAATTTTGAAGATTTGACATTGACATTTATCCCATTTTATCGATTTGCAATTGAAAATTCTATAATTGTGAACAGATAAAAATGACGTGGAATGACAAACAATAACAAAAAACACTGAATCTTCCTTTTTTAAAGATTAAATTAAAAAGTCCTTTGGAAGGATTATTCACTATCACCCTATTACTCCCTTGAAAGATGGGTTAGGTTACAATTGTAATATTTTCCCGAAAAGTGTCTAATATCAAAGAATTATATTGATATTGGTTAAAAGAATACAAACAATCGCCAAAACTTCATTAAAATCTCATCACACGTTCAAGAAAAAAAATTAGGGGGAAAACTTTTTAGACTAAAAATTGTATGATGTTTAAGTGCGATAAACTAAAAATCTATATGAAAAATTAATAGTTTTTGAGACATACTTTTAAAAAGTAAAGATGAGAATTTTTATTTTATTAACCTTGTTTTCGAAAATCCTTCTCAAACATAGCAACTTGTAAGTGGAGAACAAGAAAAAGTCATTTTTTAACGTATTTAGCGTTTGTTTAATATATTTTTGAGGTAAAATAATCTGGATCTTTCTCATGCTTTTGGTAAATGTTATAAAAAAAGAAGAAATTTCCCAAATTTTAAAACGAATCAATAAATATTCGCCAATATATTACACGGGGAAGAAAACGTGACCTTTATAAGTAGAAATTCCCATATAACATTTCTTTAATAATAATAATAAATAAAATCCCCTTTCAATCCCCTCTTTATACTATCATTTTTTTTACATACCTGCAATATTGGGGCAGGTGGATTAATCGAAAGATTCTCAGCAACAGAAGCTCTGTAACTGTGCTGAGAGAAGATAGGCCTGTTGTCATTAACATCTATCAACTTCACAACGACTGGAACTGTAGTTGACCTTCTAGAATCCAAAGGAGCGTCATCACTTGCCATTACAGTTATGGTAATTTCAGGAGTCACTTCTCGATCGAGAACTGTTGCCGCTCCCACGGTGATCTCTCCAGTTTCATGGCCTAAGAAGATTATAAAACATTCGCCAATTAATTCGATAAGAGAGAAATCAGTTTTTCTTTAAGAAATGAAAGAATAAAATAAATACCGATATTGAAATCCGAGGCGTGTTCTCCAATCAGACTGTAACTGACTTGGCCAAAAGGTCCTTCATCTGCATCCACAGCCTTAACAACTGTCACATGAGTTCCTGGTGGTGAATTTTCCTCTACTGAAGCGTTGTAATATTTTTGTTCGAAGACCGGATCTTGATCGTTAACATTTATCACCGTGACTGTCACCTTCGCAGATGAAGAAAGTTGCGGAACGCCCGAATCGTAAGCAACTACTGTAAACTCCAGCTGTTTCGTTTCTTCATAATCGATCCTCTGACTCGTTCTCACAATTCCTGTAACCAAATCAAAATTTAAAAAATTAATCATCTCTTCTCTGAAGCTGTAAGCGGTTTAAAAGTATTATAAAGCATTTCAACATACTTCAAAGGGATTTCAACGAATTTGAAATCTTTGAAGAGATTTGAAAAAATTAAGTTATTTGAAAAGATTTCATAGGATTTGATATATTTTAGTGTATTTTAAAAGATTTCAAATTTTTAAATTTTCACAGAATTTCAAAAGATTTCAAACATTTGAAAATATTTTAGGGTATTTTAAAAGATTTTGAGAATTTGTCAAGAGCTTTAAAAAATCTCAAGGGATTTCAAAAGATTTCAAATATTTAGGGTATTTAAATCAATTCCAAGGGATTTCTAAAGAATTCTAACTAATTTTATAATATTTCCGACGATTTCAATTATTTTAAGGGTTTTTTAAAGCTCTCAAGGTATTTTAATCATTTCTCCTGGGTTTCAGGAAATATCAGATTTAATGGAACTTCATGGCAGTTTTAAGACATTTCATGATATTTTAACGGATTGAAAATATATGAAGTGATTTTATAATATTTGAAAGAGATTTCAACGGATTTGAAATATATTGGGGCGTTTTCAAGATTTTAATGTATTTTGAAAGATTCGAAGAAATTGGCAAGATCTTTAAAAAAAATTAAGGGATTTCAAAAGATTTCCCAGGATTTGAAATATTTTTGTGTATTTTAAAAGATTCCAAGAAATTTGCAAGAACTTTAAAACTGTTCATGGGATTTTAATAGATTTGGTCGGATTTAAAATATTTTAGGGTATTATAAAAGATTCCAAGGAATCTTTAAGAGTTTAAAAAAAATGTCAAGGGATTTCAACAGATTTTAAAGGATTTGAAATATTTTAGGGTAATTTTAAAGATTCCAAGGGATTTCTGAAGAATTTGAAAGAATTTTATAAGATTCCCAAGGATTTAAAGAATTTTAATCTATTTTTAAAAATTCCAGGGAATTAGCAATAGATTTAAATAATTTTAAGGGATTTCAATGAATTTGTACGGTTTTAGGGCATTTTTAAAGATTCGATGGAACTTTCAAGAGTTTTAATCATTTCTCGGGATTTCAAACGATTTAAAACAATTAAAAATATCTTAGGGTATTTTAAAATATTTCAAGGAATTTCTGAAGGATTTTAATGAATTTTATATTCACAAAAATTTCAATAATTTTATGGGGTTTTTAACCTCTAAAGGTATTTTAATATTTTTTTCCAAGATTTCAGGAAATATCAGATTTGATAGAACTTCACGGGATTTTTAAGGAATTTTATGAGATTTCAATGGATTGTAAAGATTTGAAGTGATTTTATAATATTTAAAGGGGATTTCAAAAGATTTTCAAGATTTTAGTGTATTTTCAAAGATTCGAAGGAATTGACCAGGGAGGGGAAAATTATTGACTTGCCCCACTCTGAAATCGAATGATTAAATTCATCGGATCGTCGGAAGTGAAAATCTTTCCATTCTTTCTTGCTTTGTTCGATCTTTGAAATATATCTGGAATCTTTGTGAATAATAATATAAGTCTTTGTGAAATCTTTTAACTTTATCGGAAATCTTTACGAAATCTTTGTAGAATATTTATAAAATCTTTGAGAAATCATTGCAACCTTTGTCAAATCTTTGTGAAATCTTTACGAAATATTTGGTAATATTTGTGAAATTATTAAAATTGTTTAAAAATCTTTAGGAAATCATTGAAATCTTTTTAATATATCCGAAATCTTTGGAAATCTTTGCGAAATATTTGGTAATATTTGTGAAATTATTTTTTAAAAGTTTTAAATCTTTAATTCATTTTAACTCGTGTGTTTAACAAAAGAAAAACCAAAAAGATTAAATTGACAAACCAACCGACTGCATCGTCGAAAAGAAAGAATATTTAAGAGTCGCATTACACTTCTAGATCCGGCGGTAGGTCAAGGCCGCGTGGCCACTTTGCGTGAACCCGCGCTTTTCAAATAAGCAAAAGAAACTAGTTCGACCGTCATCACACGAATAACCGCGCGACACGGAAACATTGTCCGGCCATTCTTACCCGATTCAAACGGTTCTCATGACTCATTACACTAACTGGTCAGGATCAGTCTCACCATTTTTGATTGCCGATTTCGAGTTGAAATTAAAATAATTCATCCGAGACAATCCTCCGAGGTTCAATTATGGTTGGTAATCTAGGAATATGAATGACACCGATTGGGGTATCGCGTCAAAGAGTGGAGCACGACCATGATGGCTTCTGTTCTCGAACGGAGCTTGTCTATGTAATGCCGGTCATTTTGCGACACCTCGTGGTCGATTTTTACAATTTCGAATCACTGATGTTATGCCGCAAAAGTCGCGCGAATGCTAGATCGAGTTGATTAATTTTTATCCTACTTAACACCGGCCATTCTGCGAGACCACGTGGTAGAATTTTGAATATCCTAATCACTGAATCACTCCCTATGAGCGAGATATTCAAGATGATTGACCTCACCTGCGAGAACCCTTCGTCCCCGTAGGAAACCACGAACCAGTGGCATTTTCAAACGAACAGATCAAGTCTTTTCTTCTCGATCGAGAAAATTAATGCTTAGCCTCCTGAGCGTTGGACTAAGAGTGAGTTTCTCCAAAGATGCTCGTCCCCACGGACTCGCAAGTATACGTTATGTCATGCACAGATGACCGATCACGCCGATAGAGAGAAAATTCGTTCACGACGGGCGGCAAGCATGCGTTGCGTGGCGCGAAACTAAGAAACATACAGCGCTTCAAGCGACTGCATCTCTTGCTCCATTCGTATACCTGCTTAGATCGTACAAGTGAAGAGGGTAGGATTCAACGCAGACAGGAGCAAAAGGACGCTTTAGATATCCTGCGTGAGAAAACAAATCACCTTTTAAATGCATTTTTCGTTTGTTTCACATGATCCAGTAACAAGTTATGATGTTCACGGAGCAACAACTTTTTTCGAGGCGCCTCGGGAGCTTCTTTCTGCCCTGGTCGGACGACTCTTACAGGTTTGTCAGCTGACATTGGTCCTATAACCTCTTATCCTCGTTTTCTCGGATTATTTTACCCCACAGAATGAGAGGTAGTATCGAAATTCATTTAAGTGATCTTAAATTTCAATTCGAGTTTTCAGTCGTTCAATAATAATGATCAACAGGTGGTTGACTCGAAATTTTGAGTGATTGGTTCGTTGAGAGCACATTTTACTCGAACCAATCAACTCCAGTTGCTCGCAGGCAGCTGTCAGAATTTTTTTCCATTAGTCCAAACCTCACGAGTAGTGATTTGAAATAGGATTTTAATAACATTCCAATTTTTTGTATAATTGGCCTAATGTCACGTTACAGTACATAACGCATCGAAATGCTGGATCTCCTCGATCGCGGCGCCAGTGTGGCACAGGTATCGATGGCCGCCGTCATGGTCCGTGTAAATATAACCTCAAGACTCAAAAATACAAAATTTCTAAGTCGTTTAAACAATTTGTTAAGCACAGTAAAAACTGTTATATTGAATTGAAAATTTGATATCAGTTCTGGGATGTGTGAGCGTACACGATTTAAAACTGGTGAGTTATATGCTGCAATTCGTTTGTGCAATAAATTATAAAGTACCTACCTCGTCCATTGCAGGATCACTTCAATTATGCACGTTTCAATCACAGATATTTCGACTCCTTATGTCTATTCTCCATGACACGCAGAATGACTTCAAATTCCATCGAGTATTTTGAATTTATTTTCGAACTCTCTTGAAATCTTTACAATACACCATGAGTTATTTGGAACTTCTCCAAGCCTTCTGTATTTTTTTAATTCTCCTGGATTCTTCTAAATTCTCTGATTTCTTTTGAATTTTCTGATTTTTTCTGAATTGTCTGAATTCTGTTAAAGGCTCGGAATTCTCTGCATTCTTCTGAAGTCTTATGAATCTCCTCAATTCTTCCGAATTCTCTGATTTCTTCAAAATTCTCTGACTTTTCTGACTTATCTTAATTCTTCTGAATCCTCCAAAATCTCTAATTTTTTCTTAATTCTCTGAATTCCTCTGAAATTTTCTGAACTCTTCAAACTATTCTGAATTTGTGAAATTCTTACAACACTGAACTTTTGTTATGTTTTCTAATTATCTGAAAACCATTAGAATACACATTGAGTTGGTTTGAACTCCTTCATATCTTTTGAATCTTTTTAATTCTCTTCAAATCTTTAGAATACACGTTAATTTATTTTAACTTCCTTCGAATATTTTGAGTTCTGCAGAATTCATACGCATGATTAGAAGTGATGTTTTGAAAGTATTTGAAGTAGTTTTTCAAACAGAAATGACATCAGAGAAAGTCTTATTTTGACGACAAACTTTTATCTATTCTGAAATAATAGGCCGATTGCCTCTGAATTTGGAAATTATTTAAACTTTTCATGATTTTCAGAAAATAATGCATTAATTAATTTGGCTTGATTGGAATTGATGGTTTAAAAGTTTTTGGACAGTTTCTCGATCAGGGAAGAAAATTTTAGAAGAATTAAGGTAATTAAAAAAAAACTTTAGATAATACAAAAGAATTCAGATAATTAAAAAAAGTAGAGATTTTAAAAGAATTCAGAGAACTCAAACTAGTTCAGGTGATTACATAGTATTCAGAACATTTTAGAAGAATTCAGTAGAATTAACAGAATTCAGAGGATTAAAAATATTTGAGATAACTCAGAGTACAAGTAAATTCCAAAAATTTATTTAAATTCTACAGAATTCAAAGTACTTGAAGAAAGCCGAAATACTTCTATGCGTATTTTAAAGATGTCAAGAGAATTATCTATTTTCCGTGATTGGAATATCATCCACAGTGTGAAATTCAGAAAATTTGAAAAGAATGCAAAAGAATAATTGAATAAAAAATATTTCAGGAGAATTCATAGTCTCCGTTACAGTCTGCGAGACCAGATATCGTTCTACACGTCTTCGAGAAACGAACTATATTTATGATTGAATACTCGTCTGCGCCCGAAACAATATCACAGCCAAGGAGAAGGAAGAAGAGGAGAGGTATCGAGACCTTATAAGGGAGCTGTAGCGACTGTAACCATAATATACGGTTGAAATTATTGTGCTTGCGATCGGTGCTCTCAGAGGTGTGAAACTATCACTGGTCCCTAACTTCCAAGACATACCCGCGTGCCGAAAATATGCCGAGGGACTTGCGAGGCGGATGCAGATGGCTGTTTATCATTGAGTCGCTCCGTGCCCTCAAGATGCACGAGGGTTTCGCCGGCCTGTTGTCGCGATTTCGTCGTGCTCTGCAGCCACCCATCTCACGGTTGTGAGACCCGGCCATAGGTGTTATCAACCGCGGTTATACTGGGACCCAGTGCTAAACGTCCACCGCAAGTTCCCACTGGGAACAATTGCCATATATGAAAATGACACTGGCTCCCAGTGGAACCGACGTACATCACACCTTTCTACGTTTCGCGACTGTGGAATAGGTAGCCATTATATTATTACTGCATATAGAATTATTTATATATTTATATTTAAGATATTTATAATAAATATACCTAAATGAAAATATAGTTTCAGTTTCAGTATTAGGAACCAGTGTAAAAGCAGTTTCAAATCTGTCAGATCTGGTTTAAGAACCATAAGTGCCATATCAATCTGGATTATGCGAGTTCAAAGAGAAAATCAAATGATTTAAGAATCTCCTAGCATAAGGGCATTTTCTTCACGACACACGTGCTTATACGAAATGGAAAAGAGCATTTTTCGAAATAAACGCACCGTTACGAACAAAGTTCAGTCGTATGATGACCAGTGAATCAGTTCAATTTGCATTTCGTTAGTTCTAACCTTTAGTACTAGGAATTTCTCAAGTTTTGGTTTCGCGAAAGTTCATCGATAAAATGGCGGAGGCATCGGATTTTTCTCAAAACGCGTCGTAGTTTTATAAGGGAACGCAAGTAATGCTTTTGTGCCAGCCGCTAACCTATGAAGTATAACTATTCCGGAGTTTATGAACTGAAGGCGATAACTCCCGAACTTCGTTGCAATCACTTGGCCAATGGCGTGTCTATTCGGGAGCTTAAGGACTTAAAGGAGGCATTTTAAACACTCGGATAATTTTGATTAAATTTATATTTTTGTGGGTGATTTAAATTGAGTAGCCGTGACGATACTAACGATGAATTCTCAACCGTGGATCTGAATAGGTATACGGTCGTTACCTGGAATGAATTACTACTCGTACCGAATGTTTCGACAGCAGGCAATAAAGTAGATATAATCTTGAGCCTGTCAGAGGCTGATTCCTCAAATGCATGGTTGGCAGATGCTGTCAAGATTCTAGAAGGGCACGCTTATATTGACAGCGATTACAGTCCGGGGGAAGATAATAGAGTTGCTGCTTCTGCTGTAGCAGTTCTTGCTATAGCAGGACCTGCATTCAATAAATATTGGAACAGTCAAAGAGTTATTGGGTGCTTTTGATGGAAGTAATATCGATTTTCGTTAGCAGAAAAAACAATTTAAGTTATTTTTTGACGTGTATAGTTTAGTTGACAATCACGGTCGTTTACTGCTCAGAAGTAAACACAAAGGGTAAGCGCTCCAGTATTTCCTGTAAAAACTGGAGTATTTTGGAATGCCAGTTGACGTCCTGCTCACCGAGCCCGCTTCAATTTTCGATTATCGTCCGAATAGGATGACAGTTCGCAAGAGTTTTGAGAAAAGAGTTTGAAATACACTGAAACCTTCAGTGACTATTTTCAAGAGAAATTAATTTTAGGATGCACAGTCCCATTCGAACTAGATGAATTAGTCTAATGTTTAATAGATGGCATACCAGATATGTCTACCAGAAATCAAGCTAGAATTTAGAATTTTATGGAAACGAAAACACTATTAGAAGCCTTTAAAAGTTATACTTAGAAGCGAGAAGAAAACATCACAAGATGTAACGAAATCCGACACAACTTCTTTTTCTTGTTCAAATCACAATATTAAAAACATTTTTAGACTCCAAGTGGAAAATAGGCGAGGCACCGAAAACTCCAAGAAGTGACAGTCGCTCTTTTATTCGTTGTTTTAATTGCAGCAGGCTTGCACATCTTGCGCCGAATGTACCGGATGTAAAAAGTAGTGGGCATAAAGGCATCAAAGATAGTGAGATACAGTTCTTCCGTTTGGTGAGTGCGAATATAAAAATGGATGTCTATATCTGAAAAAAAATATGGCATAATCAGTTGTACTGGATTCGACTATGAAAAGTTTAACTGTTGTGAGCCCTGGTATTATAAACAACTTTGGATTATAATGATTTGCCGTGGTAGCAGTGCCGAAGAACGAGCTATTAAAGAAATTTTGTAAATTAAAATTTGATAGTGAATAAGAGAAAATTACTAAATCTCTGAATATTAATTCTGACATCGATTTTAAAACTCAAACTTTTGTTATAGAACTATTTATAAATCAGTATCTAGTTCGAAAACATAAAGACCTTCATAATGTGAACATGGAACTCAGTTTGATACAATGGCCGTCCTTTTAACTTTAATTCTTGTGGGTCATAGTTTGATGAGAAATTTAATTTATAACTAAATGTAGAGCGACTATTATTATCACGATCATCAGGACGGTTTGATTAAATGCTTACCGAACCATTAAAGCCATCATCCTCTGCTTTTCTGATTTAATAGATTTCCAACTTGAAGATTTAATTTTACTGATAAGAATCCGTAAGCTGCACGGTTTTCAAAGACTTACGTTTATTTAATTTAGTTCCATTATTATTAAAAATTGATTTGTGCCTGTTTTTCCTTTTGTATTATTGTATTTCCCGAGTAATCCGACTATTCTGAAGAATCCTCATCCATCCTGACCTAACAAGAAACTTCAAGAAGCATTTGGGACGACTTTTGTCGATTGAAGTTACTCAAGTTCTTTAAAATTTCCCGCCCAACCTACTGCTGGGTGCCATCGTGTTCCTATCCTTCTAATCGTACCTCAAAACCTATTGAATATTTTTGGAATGCTGTTGGGATTATTACTGCCTATCATTTTTGACGCCCCCTTCAACTTATCTTCCTTGGAGTGGAATTCAAAAGTTCACATTTTGGGAAGGTTTATTGTCGATCCCCGCCATATGCGAGTGGGACCTCTTTAGCTCAGGCCCGGAACATCAATGTTAACGTTCTGGGTACTAGGGATTTGAAACTGGATGTTTCCATAAAGTCCTAGTAGCCGGCTTGGTTGTTTAGATTATTCGGAGAGGATGTCTTCGACAAGAATTCAACATCTTATGGACGAAATTGATTGATTATGATCATAAAACTCAGAAGAGAATATTTTGTTTGGACACAGCATCCCTAAATCTACTTCTAGTCACATCCCTGAGAGTCCTTTTTTGCTGTTTAAACATTCCCTAGTAACACCAAACAGAACACCCTATTTCAACTAATCAGGATCAAGCAGGTTGCCAAAGAAGAAAATAATGCTGGGAAAACCCGTCATCATTCGTCGAGCAGATTGTGGAGCAAAATCACTTTTTTTCCATTAAGATAATTTTGGAGAGTTTTCAAGTATATTTTTATTAATTTACTTTTCGAGTGGTAATAAGGACTATTTCGATTATTATCGAGCGCTGTCACGGATTATATTCAAAGGTATAGTTCGTTTCATCAAATTCAGAAAGGAGGATTTTTACTTAGATTTTGTCATTGTATGAATGTATATTATGTTATATTCGTAACTGATTATTTATTTTCTGTGTTGTTACCCATTTTGTTTTTGACCCTTTCCCTGATTGGTTTTCTTAAGATTCTTTAATTGTATTTAGCCCAATATGTATTCGTTCCCCTCATTGTTGATGACCTTCTGTCACGCTTTTGTTTAATAACCCTATTTTGTTCGAATTTATATATGGGCTTGGAAAACCAGACAAACGATCGTATTTCGTTTTAAAAAACTAGTGAATTCCTCCATTTTTTATCAAATTTATCTTTCCCTTGAATCAATTGTTTCTTCAATTCAATTATTTTTCTAATAACAAAGTTGAAAATGCTATTGCCCGGTAAAATAGAATACTTAAAAATCTAGATACCTCAATTGATTTGAATAAAGCAAAATGATTATTCGATCGATTGATTCCTAACCCTGATGATTTAGACCCCCCTCTTGTCCCAATCAGCAGCAATTCATTTAATAATCAAAATCAAAATAATGAACGTGGTAATTTAGAGAAGAATGACGTGCAGATCCCAATTATTGGATCCAAAATTTCTTCAAATGACTTGATCACAGTTGATAAAGATATATCAAAACATGTATCATTTTTTAATTTTAATTCCGGCAATAATACTAATCCTGTCAGACAAAATGTTAGGAATTTAGACCCTGAAACCCCACAATTTAATGTATCCAAATTTAATGAACAACAATTTAATCAACACAAATTTAACGAACAAGTTAATCAGCAAAAATTTAGTAAACAACAGTTTGATCAAGAAAAATTTTGGAATCAACCATTTTCTGAGTTATTTAGTAGAAATGACACGAATTTTTATCAATCTAATTCACCAAATGAATCGTTATTCTGATAATAGTTTTAATCAATTCTCCAATCCCGTAACTCCTTAGAATAATCCATTTAATAATATTAGTCCTAATGTTCCTAGAAGAAATCCAGGTTATAATCGCCAACCAATTCATAATCGTCGGTTTCCAACTCAAGGTTATTTTTAAAATAATCAATCATTTGATCCCAATACTTTTAATTTCCCCATTATTATCCTAATTCAGACCCACATTTTTCTGAATATCATGAGCCACCATATGTTCATTCCTGTAAGAATGATCCCCAAAGTGCTGCTTCTGCTTTCGATATCATGAGAAATTGGACTTTAAGGTTTTCTGGCCATCGTTCGGAAGATCCAGAAACATTTTTGATGAAAATTATTCAAGGTATAGAAGTTTAAGACACACGTGGGAAAACTTTAATGAATTTATGTCTGCGCTTTGAACTAGGTTTGGGGATACGGATTTTTAGTTTGAGTTCGGGCAAGTAATTCATAAAAGAACACAAGGAGAAAATGAACCGTTCGCGGATAAATTAACATGTATGATGGAACTTTATGATCGAGTCGTTCCCAGTCTAACGGAATCAGATGAGGTTAGTTTTGCTCACAGAAATTTATTGCCAAAATTCCAATTTTTAATTCTATTTTTAATTTTTCCCACCTAGAAAAACTAGCGCTAGCTACTGAGGTAAGTATTAGAGTTGCTAGTCATTTAGACCCCCACCTCCTACAGATAGACCCCTACTACCCGATTTGGCCTATAAAGATAATAAATTAAAATTTTTTGGAAAGAACCGTGCATTAATAGCCTTATTAGAAGGACAAAATTATGAAAATAATTTAACCCCTGATTCAATGGATTAATTCTTTTTATCTAAAGATCCTAACCCTAAACCTCAGAATTTACTACCCAATCAGAAAAATAATAGGCATAAGAATTCTAAAATTAACAATCCTAAAGATTCTAATCAGAAGGATTGAAGTTCTAATGATATATCCAGAAATTCATTTTTACCCTACGTAGATGAAAGCCAAAACAATTCTTTTCAAAATTTATTATGTTGGATTTGTGACAAAGAAAGTCATAGATTTGGTGAATGTAATGAAAATAGAATTGTTTTCTGTTATACATGTGGAAGAAAGGATTTACTCGTTTATCTTGTCCAAAATGTTCGGGAAACTAGATAAGGAGTTATTTAGTGAATCCGAAATTCCTCCTAAATTTCCTTCTGACCCTATTTTTGAATTTGATAAAAAGATTGGTAATTTAATTTATTTTTCCAAAATGATTAAGGACGAAAAATCTAATCGAATATGGGTTAAAGTAGATATTCAAATCAATAATCCAAAATCTCAGTCCTAATAAAGACCCTATTATTGACCTTGAATCATTTCTGAACCCAAATATCCTTGCAAATTCATCTCACTCCTCAGAAAATCCAAATGATATAGCTAGATCAGCAAAAGTTGAAATATTTCCTATTTTTAATTTATCTGAAATTTATTATAGCCCAAAACCCTTTTCTGGACCTGAACCTCTCATGTATGTTACCGTATATATTAAAGACCATCCAATTAAGGCTTTAGTAGATGGAGGAGCCTCGAGATCATTTTTTGGACCAGAAGGGTTAGAATGAATTAGTAAGTTGGGGTTGAAAACTGTTAATCAACATGGTTTAGTTCAAGTTGCCAATAGCCATATTGAATTAGTTTCTCAAGAAATTGTGGATCCAATTACTTTGAAAAAAGAGACAAGAGAAATGTTCATACGAGTTTTACCTTCACTTCCTGTTTCTCTTGCGATAGGTTTAGATCTTCTTAAAGATTTTGGAATGGATATTGATTTTGAGGCTAGAACTTGGATTTTTAAAGAAGCCCCTTTTACTGTTTATAATTTTGAATTAGAAGAATGGAGATCTGATTTATGTTACGGGAAGAAATTGATTTTAAAATAGATCTTTAAACCTTAAGACCCAAATCCTTTCCTTTTACCAGATATGCCCAGCTCGGGGAAATTTCCTTCGGGAACACATGCGAAAATCACTACTCTGTGATGTACCCTGCAAGCGTTTACCACCATTCCCGCTCTCTAGGAGAAAGAGTGGTGGACGCGGAACATGTGTTTCCGAAGGGAATTTCCCCGAGTTGGGTATGTGTGCCTTACACTAACAGAACTTTTGTTAGTTAATTTGGAAAATTAGCGAAACCGTCCCTTTTGAAGTTTTTGATTACCTAAGGGAGAAATATCAAAATGAAGAGAAATCCTATAAAAGACTTGAGGCTCAATACAAGAAGGATGCAATTACCGCCGAAGTAGAGTGGTCTAAGGAAGATTCAGAGAAGGAAGAGCCTCATCCAAGTTGGAGGAATATTAGACCCTTTATAAGCATCATCAACCAAATTAGTCAAAAATTTCCGGGATTCTCCAACTCGCTAATTGATGGTTTTTATAAAGAGTTCGAGATGATGCACGTGAAGTTCGAAGAAAGATTTGATGAAGTGACTCAATATATTAATCCCAAGAAATATTGTATTAAACAATTATCTTTTTTTTTTGGCAAAATGCCCCCCAACTTCTCGTAATACCTTTCTTGTTTGACATTAAAATTCCTCCTCCCAATACTGAAGATAAAGAACTTAGATCCCCAAAACGAAAGACCATCCAATCGATAAAAGAGAATTCTCGTCCATTCTGTTACAATTGCCATGACCCTCTTAATTCGTTTAATCTCCTTCCAAAACCGCGATTCAGAATTTTTTGTTTCAATTGTGAATTTCGAAAATTTACAGTATTTGATTGGCCCCAATGTAAAGGTTTAATGATAGCAAAACAGTGTTAATCCCGAATTCGATTATAATAAAGTTTAGATCCTGTTTCCCTTACAATTGAATACCCCATTCTTCTCATCAGATAATTCTAGACCCTTCTGCCTTTCCTCCTCCTAAAAATAATTAAAATTCAATTCTTTTCGATCGGATTATTAGAATATTATACTAAAGACAACGAAATTTATATTATTATTGTAAGAAGAAAATATCCAGTATTAAAGTTATTTTTCTCATAAGTTTGAAGCTTTAACAATTGTAGTAAAGTGATACTAATAATAATAATGAACTGAATAAATATAATGCAGATTAAATATTTTTATTATTTAATTCAGTCAAGGAATTCCGTTTAGCTTATTGTACCAAGAAGCTTCCTGCTGAATTTTGAATGAACTTTACCTGGTAATTATTGAATTATTGAACTCTGAAGTTTAATTTTGAATTTGGTTTTATTGATTTATATGCTTGAATGTAATCTCCTTAATTGTAGCCCGTATCATGTGAATATTTAACCACAATTATGTTCCTGTAAACTCAATTTTTCTTTTTAATTTTCTCTCTTAGTTAAAGACATTTAAGGTCTTCCCTAAGGGGGGGAATTTGTGACGTTGCAATTTTATTGCAAGTCACAAGAACTTAATCATCAGTAGTTCAATAATTTATTAATATTGGATTTAATATATTTCCAATTTAAAGATTTGATTTTACTGATCAGAATCCGCAAGCGGCACGGGTTTTCAAGACTCGGGTCTATTTAATTTAGTTCCTTTATTATTGAGAATTGATTTTCCCTGTTTCTCCTTTTTTGTTTATATATTTCCCGAGTAATCCGACTATTCTGAAGAATCCTAATCCATCCCGACCTGACGAGAAACTTCAAGAAGCGTTTGGGACGCCTTTTGTCGATTTTAGTTACTCAAATCCTTTGAAATTTCTCGCCCGACCTACTGATGTGTGCCATCCTGTTCCTATCCTTCTGGTCGTACCTCAAAACCCATTGCATATTTTTGGAATGCTGTTGGGCTTATTACTGCTGATTATTTTCGGCGCCCCCTTCAACTTATCTACCTTGAAGTGGAATTCAAAAATTCCCATTTTGGGAATGTTTATGGTCGATCCCCGTCAATGCGAGTGGTTTGATTCCCGCCTCGCACTCTGGAAGAGCCTCGGCAGCCTATGCGGTGAACACTAGCCTAGCATGGGAGTTGTTCATCACCGGAGAGTCGTGGAACCGTTACCTCCAGAGAAAAAGATACTCTAAGTCAGGGGTCGGCAGCGAGGGGAAGTCAGTGGAGTCCAGCTCATTTAACACATGTCTCGTTACCACCACCCCGCCTCCTCCCTCAGCTAAAAGAGTGAAACGGAAGTTTTCCGTGCTGAGAGAGGAGGCGGAGTGGTGGAAACGAGACATGTGTTAAAATAACTTCACTCCACTGATTTCCCCTCGCTGCCGACCCCTGCTCTAAGTACTTAAAGCCGTTGTTCTTGGTGGTTCTGAACCCATCTTAAACTGTAGGTCCTCCTCCAATTACCAAGTAAGTGTGTGGGGTGTGTGTAAAGGAATAGGGGAGAGGTACGAAGAAAAATTAAACCCTTAGGACAGGCCTGCCCAGATAGGATAAAATTTCTCATTTGCCAGGTGGGATTTTAACATCACTACAGACCTCTACTCATTCAAATTCACGAGAGCAACCACCCCCAAGCCTCTAGCCTGAGAAGAGGGAAGTGGTGGTGGAACTCGAACGTTTCCCGATTGAGACGATTTCCCCTATCTGGGCAGGCCTGCCTTAGAAGACACATTAGAAACATATAGTCCACACAGAAAAAAACATGGTGTGAATCTAAGGCTAATTTCAGGGTACCATTTCCCGGCAACGAAAATTCGTCTTGGTAATGTAAATGGTACCACTACACAATGTATCGTTTCCCTCGGATTCGGGGTACGAAACGTCACTTGCTGTCAATTTTTTTGACAGTTTTGCGGTGCAAGAAGATTCTAAGTATCATTTTAAGTAAGTTTAAGCAGTCATGAACTTAGTGGCGTATATTTTAAACTCTAAGCTTTAGGCATGCTAGAAAAAATATATATTTCAGAAAACTCGGGAATAAAGCAGAAAAAACTTAAAACCCTTACGCCATGACGGATGAATCTAGGACTCAAATTTTCATAAATGAAGACAGAAAGCAATTTTGCCTAATTACTAGGATGTTTTCCCATGCTGAAAATTAATCATTATTCATGAAACAATCATTTGAATGAAATTTTACCATTTATTTTATCATTTACTTGGCATGGCGTTTACTCGTTATTGACAACATCGACATCGATCCAGTGATCACCAACAAGAGTAACCGATCAGAAAATTGGATTCATTATAGTTGGGTAACCCAGGATTTTGACAAAAGTTGTTTACAACACGTACAACATTGGTTAAATAAACAATTACCTATAACATGTGTAAAAGCACGTTCTAAAAAATAATTTTTCATTATTAATCTATAATTTTCTTATAGTTCAAATTGAAAAATAAAATCGGACTTTCTTAACCTTTCAACTTGACATTCATTCATTAAAAAAAAAAGGAATTTCGAATTGAAAGGCTTAATCTTGTGCAATTTAAAAAACTGGAATCATGGCGATGTCAATATTTGATTCGATTAAAAAAAAGAATTGTTTGAACAATTTATTTTAATATTCATAATATTCTGTAGGCTTAATGGTATGTTTTCTCTAGGAAAGGAGGCGGGGGGGGGACTAATAATAAAATATTTGCAATTCCAAATTTTTCTTTTACGCTTTGCAATAAACTTCTTGTTGTAATTCAAAACGAAAATTTTACAAGTAATTTACAGACCTAGTCCACCCACGTGTTCCCAATGATTTCATTCTATGTTTTTGTCTGTTGTGCAATTTAGCGTTTTTGTTCAAATTATTTTTTTTAAACATTGGGAAAAGAGCAAAAATAATTTACCTCAAAAAATACAATACTAATTAAAAAAGGATTTTTCTTGAGGTTCACTTATGATCTGTTCGTAACTAAAAAGTCAAAGCAAAACTAAAGATTTCCGAAAAAAAAATTTTCTACCATGACTTTAAAAGAAAATAGTTATATGCAATAACCAATTGTTTGAATAAGACTGTTTGTTAACTCGCATTAATTATTACCTCACCAAGTGAAAAGTGAATAAAAGAATAAAAATTTAGGAAGAAACCGCAACTATCTAGCATTAATAAATAAGAAGATACAAAATAATAATTTGTTTAAATAATTTTATTTAACGAGGATATTTTTGAAAAAAACTGCAATTTTCTAGCATTACACTAAGAGAATATTAGTAAAGATAATAATAAGTTCTTTAAACATGATTGTTTATTTTATTATTTTTATTTAATTCAAGATTGGACAAAAAGTGGAAAATTTTTGAAAAAACCGCGACTTTCTATTTCTATTCTAAGAGGAAATTGTTAAAACCAATTATAAATATACGCATATAATAGTCGTTATATCATTATTGTCAAAAAATATAATCTGAAATTAACTGGTGAAATGCAGAGGAATGCTATTTGCTATCCTCACTATACAGGATCTACACGTGGCAATTGGAAACGAATTTTCACCATATACGAATTTACGTGGGCACCCGCTGATTAAGAATGTCGGTTCACGATCAGATTTCAGAAAAAACCTTTTTGAACATTTCAAAAGGTTTTAAGATACTAATTAACAGAATTTTTGGTAACATATGTTTCAAAGATTGTACTCACATCTATTTCCTTCCGTCTCTGAATTTGACAATGTTGCCCAGAAGTATGAATTTAAATTAATTTTATAACAAATTATAACATGCAATTTACAACAATTATTATAACGATTTTTTTGCATACCTAATTACGTGGCAAGATTGTGTACTTATAATTATAATGAAATGTGCTTTATGGAAACTAATTTTTGAATATAATCGGTATTTGGAAATTAGATATGTTTATGATTAATTCGGTAATATATTATACTGACCAACAAAATTGAGACAAATCATAGAAGTGAAGAGTAGGTTGTAAATTAAAATCCTCATCTTGCTAGAGACAGTGAACTGTGTTTTGAAGAATTTTTTTAGCTGTAACTGAAAAGAGTTTAATTTTTTTGTACACATATATAATACCCGTTATCTTATTATTGCCCAACATAATCATCTAGCTTTTGGTGGTGGGATGGAATGAAGACAATGAGGCTTTCTGTCAAGTGAACTTTCATGGCTGTGAAATAAGCCAACTATAATAATTTTTCTCAAACATGATTGCGTCAGAAACTGTCGTCTTTGGAAAAGTTGGATCGACTTTGAGCTGATCATACGTTTTCTCAAACTTATAATATAAACATTATACCAATTCGGACAAATTTTTTCTTAACTTAAGTTCAACATTTTCAAGTATTTTTTCTACTATCTCGTACTTGGGATAAATTTTTTTTTTTTAAATCAAAATTTAAAGTTGTTTCTTATCAGTAACGAACTGGAATGCATTGCCAGACAGGAAACCTTGGCTGTCTTCGCGCTTCCTAACCTATGTAAAGGCGCCCCAAAAATATTTCCAAAATAAATAAATATATCCTTAGATATGAAATTTTGAAATGTAAGCTACTAACTTGTTTTTGTGAAAATTTAGACTAATAAGTAGTCATCATAATATAAAAATTGAGTGTAAATTTAAGAATTACTAAAATAATAAAATACAGCTAATTAGTTGTCGACATTTTGTAATAAATTAAATTAGTTGCCCAATCGCATGAAGAAGGAGATTTTCTTTGTCTATGTACGCACTTTTTGTCTGACAAAAGATTAATTTATTGTTCTGATTCATGATTTTTGATTTCTTATACTCTTCACTGTCTGAATTTAAAATTGAAGAAATTTTAATATTACTAATTCTGCACTGTTTCTTCTTCCTCGTTCTGTTACTCTTCACTGTTTTTCATAAATCATAGCGTAAGTGAATCGATTAAAAGCTTTAAGGCGTGACGAGTAGGTCACGTGACCGGCTTCCTACCTTACCGACACTTTTTTATTTGCAAACTTATTTTCACACGAATGTTCCGTTTTTACGTCAAACGATGACAGATACGCGCAAAAAGTTTAAAATAATAATTGAAGCTCTTTAAAATAGCTACAATTTTTGTTTTAACTATTTCTCGATAGGACTCGTTTTTTTGGTTTTATTTATCGAAAATACTATGAAATATAATTGAAAATTCACATTTTTCGCCAAGCGACGTAAAATATAAGAAAAACTCTCTGAGGGTAAAAAATTATTGATATAAAATCAGTAAACGTAAACACCGAAATTCCGTAAAAAATATATTTTGTACAGAAAATATAGGGAACAAAATAACAACATAACCTCAAAACTGTCAAAATTACGCAAATATTTTTAGCTGTTTTTGACAGAATTTTCATTCTTCTCTTCTGCAATTGCATTTAAACCGTAAAATTTAATTCAATCACTAACTTGCAATTATGTTCCATCATTATTAAATAAATTACGAAACATTATAAACAACGTAATTGTTTGAGAAATATTTTTTTCAGAGAAATTAAAAAAAACTGGATATATTTTAGAAAGGAATCTGGTGGTGTCCTAGAATCTTTTTGCGACTTTATTCTAACTTTTCTTATCAGCGCAATGTTTTTTCTTCTACAGAACTTTTATATTACCTTCTGACTTTTCTTTGAAATTGGATCCTTTCTAAAAAAGTGGGCTGGTCCTCAACTAAAGCTTAGGATATTTATTATCGAAGAGCTGAAGGACGATATCGTTTTTTTTTGTTGGTGTTGTCTAGTTTTACAACGTCAAAAAAAGTCTTGCTTTTAAGAAATAAGTATCCACAAAAAGAAACAGTAGTTTAATATACATGATAAGGAAAAATATAATTCTATTTCGCCTGCAATTTCATTCAGAAGAAACTCGTTTATTTAATTAAGATATTCTCAACATATTTCGATGACAAAATTATCTAAAAATTCGCAATACACACATGCTTATGAAGCTGCTCTCTTGAAGGGCATTGGTGCTCTAAGTGACAGGTAACACAAATTAGCATCAAATACAATTTCATGTTACTTGCCACATTTTAATCCTAGTTCGGACCACAAAATATATTATCTTCTAGTTTCACATTCATTCATATTGATTTAATGGTGTGTGGAGAAATGTGATTTGCACGTGGTATACACTTTCCAAATCTGAATCATTAATAGTGATTTGATTCCCTGATTGAATGCAGTGACGATTGTTTTCAAGTCCTTTGGTAAGACTCAATGATTTTTTAGTGTGAAAAATAAAAACATCAGTGGTTTACTAGGGAAAAACTGAAACACTGATTGAAATAGAGGATATCACTCTGATTCAAGGTAGAACAGGAACGTGCAACAGTTTGTAATTCTTTTTGAAAGAATTGTATCTGTCTACTGGACTGTCCTGTTCTTCCTTTTCTGACAATCGGGTAATGCTGCTATTCCGCATGTTTATTTTCACCCGTTGTCCATGCTCATTAAATATTCCAGTGATATAAGTATTTTTCTCAAATATTGCAAACACTTCACCACCTAATGTAGATAACACATATTGTTCATCGGTTGGCAGACGCTCATTGTTATCTTGTCTCAATTGCGATCGAATTGGTTCAAAAGAAGGAAAAGTGTATCTTCGAAGTTCGAATAATTGGTTTGGATTACTATGTGGAGTATATCGAATCATATACTCTTTATTTCCAGGTGGACTTAGAATAAGTGTGCTATAATGGGGAATCGTATCAGGAGAAGGCTCGGTAGAAGTACGCCTGGCAGATCGTGGCCTGGTATAAGGTAGCCTGACAGAAGGATTCCTAAGATAAGAAGGCCTGGCAGGAGGAGCCCTGGGTGAAGAAGCGCTGGCACAAGTAGACCTGGAAGAAGAAGCGCTGGCAGAAGGAGACTTGGACCTTCTACGATCAAGAATCATCAGACCATCATCAGAGTCAGACTGTGAACTTGATTCTGCAAGAGGAAACAGAGAAATAAATTTATTTTAAAGCATGACAGAAAAGAAAACAAAAGTTAGCATTCGTTGCAGATCCATTTTGGGACGGTGAAAAATTTACGTATTCCGGAGAAAAATTCACGGTGGTAAGGAGAACAATTTTGACATAATTTACTACTATGAATCAATTGACACACGTGAAATCACCATTTTGATATGGTTTAATGAACTAAAACGACGTCGAAATTATCTTCGTTTCATGTCAAGTGTAACCAAAAATGTTAATTTTTGCTGCAGCCAATGTTTCACCTGGAATCGATGTAAGCTTGATCTTTTATTTTGTCTGTAGCGAGTAAAGTTTCGTTTGATTAAAACTGCATATTCATATAATTTTTTTTGATCTAAAAAGAAGACGATGACAATACGTATGTTATACTATCAATGCATATCATGATTGTAATAATATACACTTATCAAAGTGATACATTTCTCTGGGTAGCTGAGTGTTACGTACCCGACGAATTCCAAACCAATTAGATATGATATCATACCAGACATTTGGCAAACGAAGTGAAAAGATTGACATTAACTCGTCACTGGAGTCATTGAATTAAATTTTTTTAAATACTTCACAAATGGACTCCCGCATTCGCCTGCGCATTCACGTTACCAAACTTTCGTATGGCATTTCTTCAGCTAAACCTGGCCGGAAAAAACGACTTGCTGCAAAAAACGTCCGGCAGGAGTCTTACATACTTATATTACACCAACTTTAATATAAATCATGGTACACTGTGATTAAAGATTAATGCAAAACAAGGCACAAATATTAGAATCATGATGAAAAATAAAATTTGTACTTTATTTTGCAATATCTTAATAGGAAGTCCATACTTTTTGGACATATTTCAATCGAATAGGAAGCAAGAAACACGCATTGAGAATGTATTCGTTAAAGCCGAGGAAGCTTTGACAAAAGGGAATTTGCAAATTATTAAATTACAGTTGTTGATGGTTTTACCTTGAACCCTTTCAGGGGCACAAGTATTTGATTTTAGATTCTTAAGGGTTCATGTAAAGTAATTATCATGAAAAAGGGTGTAAAATTGTTGATTAGCAATTTGTTATGAATAAATGAAATCGAAAAAATCACTTTTTTTTTTAAAATAAAATCGGCTGTTTATAAAATACTAGTGCTATAGCTGTGACAAATTTTTTCCAGCTCGATAACACGTTGAACTGTAACATATATTTTTTGTTTCATTTTTGGAATACATAAAAAATTACGATTTTGGACGAATTTTCGACATCAGGGCATGTAATGTACCGTATTTGTGATCGATTATCAAATCGTAAAAAAAAATGTTTTTCGGGCCACTGATTGAGAATATAATGTCAAAATTGCAGAACTCAAAATGGCGGATTCAAAATGGCGGTTACATTAGTGCGAATTCGCAATTCTTTGCAATTGCTATGAAACTTAAAGTATGGGGGTTTTTGAGGTCACTGATTACAAATCTGACGTCAGAATTGCAAAATTCAAGAAGGCGGATTCAATACAGCCTGCACGGCATTGGAGTGGGGGCCGTCCAAGTTTCGTGGCAAGTTTTGTGTCAATTGTTCGAAAACATCAAAATTAGAGTCACATAGACGCCATCTTGGATCCGCCATTATTAATTTTGCAATTCTGATGCCAGAATCGTGATCAGCGACCCCGAAAACCCCTAAGTTACCATTAATAGCAAGAATCAGTACAACAGAAAAATGTGCCCCTGAAAGGGTTAAAGGAACCCGTACTCAATACATTGAAAAAGGCTCTTCGTGAAATTGGCTTAAATTTTGCCATTTGGATCATCTTTTCATGCTGAAGAAAATATATTAAGGCCAAAACCTAATCCTATGCGCTGTTTTCACGATACATTGCGTCAAAAGTCGATAGTAAACGGTGGGTGCAAAAGTGTGTGGGGAGATAGGTACAAGCTGAATAAATGAGTCATTGAGTGACTGAGTAACAGAGATAAAGAGAGAGAGCAAATGACTGAGTGAGTCATGTGAAAAGTGAAAATAATGAAGTGAGTTATTGAGTTTGGGATCGAGTGAGTGAGTAATCGAGTGACTGGGTGATCGAGCGAGTAAGTGTTCGAGTGAATGAGTGATCGAGTGAGTGAGTGATCGAGTAAGTGAGTGATTGATTGAGTGAGTGCGTGATCGAGTGAGTGAGTAAGCGATCGAGTGAGTGAGTGATCGAATAAGTGAGTGAGTGAGCGAGTGAGTGACGAATCGAGTGAGTGAGGGATTAAGTAAGTGAGTGAGTGAGTGAATGAGTAGTCGAGTGAGTGAGTGAGTGATCGAGTTAGTGAGTAAGTGAGTGAGTGAGTGAACGAGGGATCGAGTGAATGAGTAATCAAGTGAGTGAGTACGTGACCGATTGAGTAAGTGAGTGAGTGATCGAGTGAGTGCGTGATCGAATGAGATCGTGATGGAGTGAGTGAGTGAGGGATCGAGTGAGTAAGTGAGTGAATGAGTAGTCGAGTGATCAAGTGAGTGAGTGAATGAGTGAGTGATTTAGTGAGTGAGTGAATGAGTGATAGAGTGAGTGAGTGAATTAGTGATCGCGTGAGTAAGGAAGTGAGTGAGAGAGTGAGTGAATGAGTGGTCGAGTGAGTGAGTGTTCGAGTGGGTTATTGAGTGAGTGATCGAGTTATTGAGCGAGTGAATGAGGCATAGAGTAAGTGAATGATCGAGTGAGTGAGTGATCGAATGAGTCAGTGAGTACGTATTCCAGTGAGTGAGTGAGTGAGCTATCGAGTAAGAGAGTGAGTGAGTGATCGAGTGTGTGACTTAGTGACCGAGTCAAGGAGTTAGTCAATGAGTAAGTGAGTGAGTGAGTGAGTGACGGATCGAGTGAGTGAGTGAACGTGTGGTCGAGTGAGTCATCAAGTGAGTGTGTGATCGAGTGAGCGAGTACGTGATCGATTGAGTAAGTGACTGAGCTATCGAATGAGTGAGAGATCAAGTGAGTGAGTGAGTGAGTGAGTAAGGGATCGCGTAAGTAAGTGAGTGAGACAGTGAGTGAATGAGTAGTCGAATGAGTGAGTGAATAAATGACTGAGTGATGGAGTGAGTTGGTGAGTAAGTGATTGAGTGAGTGAGTGAATGAGTGATCGAGTGAGTGCGTGAATTAGTGATCGAGTGAGTGAGTGAGTAAATGAGTGATCGAGTGAGTGAATGATCGAGTTATTGAGTGAGTGAATGATCGAATGAGTGAGTGCGTATTCCAGTCAGTGAGTGAGTGAGCTATCGAGTAAGAGAGTCACTTCGTGATCGAGTATGTCAGTGAGTGAGTTAGTGAGTGAGTGAGGGATCGAGTGAGTGAGTGATCCAGTGAGGGAGTTAATGAGTGATAGAGTTAGTGGGTGTGTTAGTGTGTGAGGGGGTGAGTGAGTGAGTGAGATACGTATTTTATTAATGATAGAGTGAGTGAGTGAGTGTGAGATGCAGACAGAGCATTATCTAATGTGGAACTATTATTAGTACATAATCTGCATTTATTGCTCCAGTCAGCAAGTCACTGAAGAAATTGGTAGTAAGGCTCAGTACTTGGGCTGGTAAAATTAGCCACTCCTTCAATCACCTAAACACTCACTCATTCACTTATTCATTTACTCACTCACCTACCCACTCACACACTCTCCACTCACTCACTCACTCATCGAATTCATATTATCACTCATTCAATCATTTGCACAATCATTAAATCGTGAAATCACTCACACACTCATTCATTTACTCACTCTGTCGATCACTCACTCACTCACTTCATCACTCACTCGACCACTCATTTACCTACTATCTCACTCATATATCTTATCACTTATTCACTCATTTACTCAAGCATTAAATCCTGCAATCACTCACTCACTCGCTCACTCACTCATTCACTCACTCACTTATTCACTGACTCACTTCATTAATTAACGAATCAATATTCACTTGCTAAATAACTAAATCACTGAATCGCTCCCTCAATCAATTATTTATATTTCCCTTCTGCCTGACGTGCATACTTCAACTATTTACTGTCAACTTTTTACGCTGTGTGGCGTGAAAACGGAGCAGAGGATTAAGTTTTGGCCTAAATATATTTTGTTCAAAATGAAAAGATGTGCCAAATGACAAAATTTGAGTTTTCCACTCGGGACACCCCTACCCTTAATCTTCACCCGAAGAAGATGTGTTTTTTACATCCAGGACATTGGTTCCATCTCGTCTCCTCGAGGAACTTACTCCAGTGATCCTAAAGTACTGTAAAAACAAGACTGCCCCGGAGAAGATGGGTTTTTTATACCTGGGGCATTTGTGCAATCTCGTGTCCTCAAAGAACCCGCTCCAGGGAACCTGAAGTACTGCAAAAATCACTTCCGCGAAGAAGATTGTTTTTTTTTTTTGCACCTGGGACATGGATTCAATCTCGTGTCTTCGAGGAACTTACTCCAGGGAGCCTCATGTATTATAAAAACCAGACTTTCCTGGAGAAGATGTGTTTTTACACCTGGGGCATTGTTGTAATCTCGTTTCCTCGAGAAACCCACAATTGGTGCAGGGTTTTGACGTAGGTAGCATAATTTTCTCGAAGAAGATGTTGTTCGCTTAACTGGTGCAAGGGAGTTGTCCGGAGTGTGATTTACGAGAGCGCAGCTTATCACCGGAAGTCAAACTTAGCCCAAAATTAGTTTGTAGAAATGTTTGTAGAATTTCTGTATGGAATTTACATGTGGAATTTCCACATGGAATTTCCGTAGAGCGCTTTCCGTAGAATTTTTTCACGTGGGAATTAGTTTTGTACAAGACTGTCTTTCTCGACAGAAAGAGATAGTGACTTATGAGTAAAACATTTTTCTAATAAATAGAACGAGACCTACACCTTACGAGTTTATGCAACTAGCTGGACGATAATTAGTAATATATTCACCAATAGAAATAAAGATGATCACCAAGGTGAAGACCAGAGTACAAATGATCTTCATCTTTTCCGAGCAGAGGAAAAACGGATTACAGTGTTTTTAAAGAATTTGGTTAATAGCGAAACGAATGCTTATTCTGATTCTTTGTTCAAGTATATGTAATGTAATCGTTATCTGATGGATTATTTCTAGGAGGCAAGCTTGTTCTTCTGAGATATTTGTATTGCATACATCATTATCAAGGAGAAACATTGTGTTACACAATTCGTTAAAACTGATATCACAATCTTTATAATCATTTAAGTTTGAGGAAAAAACCTCTTTTACTAGGAAAAAAAGTCATATGAACTCTTTCCAATATGTTTTAAGTATTTAAAAATTGATATAATTGCTTCGTATTTTTTATATAATCAATATTTATATAATTAAAAATAAATCAATCAAAAGAACGTGTTAGAGGAATTACAGTTCAAGTGTCATTGATGCGAGTGTGCGCAAAAAAGCTGATGTCGTGTAATCTCAAATTTGCAGGAGATTGCGAATATGAATGGTGCAACTTCACGCGGCAACTGCACGACGAAATATCAAATCTCAGGAAATATATGTTCCTTTTAGAATACACGTTGAATGAATTTAACTTCCTTTGAAGATTTTTAATTCTATTTTAAACTCTCTTGAAGTCTTTACAATACACCATGAATTATTTTGAATTTCCCCAAGTCTTCTGAATTCTCTGAATTTTCTGAATCCTTTTGAATTTTGTGAATTCACTGAATTCTTCATAATTCTCTAAATTCTCTTAATTCTGCTAAAGTTTCGTAATTCTTCTGAATTCTCCTGAATTACTTTGAATTCTTCTGAATACTTTTGAATTTTCTGAACTCTTTTAAATTATCTGCAATCTTTCAAATTCTCTGAAGGCTTTTGAATGCCCTGAATTATTTTGGATTCACATGATTCTTTTAAAATTCTCTGAATTCTTTAAACTGTTCTGAATTTGTGAAATTCTCACATCACCCAATTTTTTTTATGTTTTTCAATTATCTTAAAATCATTAGCATACACATTGAGTAACTTTGAAAATTCAGGACAGTTTAGAGAGTTCAGAAAAATTCAAAATAATTCAGAAAATTCAGCAAATTCAGATAATTTAGAGGTATTCGAAAAATTCAAAAGATTTAAGAGAATTAAAACTAATTAAGAGAATTTAAAAAGAATTAAAATAGTTCAAAGGATTTCAGATAATACAAATGAATTCAGAGAATTTTAAAAGAATTCCGAGAATTTTAAGAGAATTCAGAGCATTCAAACTACTTTAGGTAATTCCAAAGAACTTACACAATTTTAGAAGAACTCAGTGGATTCAAAAGAATTTAGAGAATTGGAAATATTTGAGAGAATTCAGCGTGTACAAAATACTTGGAGAAATTCAAAATAATTCACGTTGTATTGTAAAGATAACAAAAAGAGGTGTTTCGGGTTTGACTCGTGTGCAAAACTACGAATCTTGCCGACGTTTCATGCACATTGCAGTTCACTTCTTCTGGGCTACAATGCCTGTGATTGGCCAGAGCGCCCCACAGCACCATGGAGACTGGTCGAACTTGATTGGCCAATCAAGTCTCATACGGTGTCCTCGTGAGGCGCTCTGGTCAATCACAGGCATCGTACAGAGTATATATAAGAATAACATAACCTGATACTTTAGTTTCAGGTTAGCCCTGAAGAAGTGAACTGCAATGTTCACGAAACTTCGGCAGGATTCGAAGTTTTGCACACGATTGAAACCCGAAACACCTCCTTTTATTGCATATAATGAATCATCGAGATTCATTTTATCAGTCTCTGTTGCAGTCTTCGAGATCTGACTCTGGCTAAAATTATTGTACTTGTGATCGGTGCTTTCAGGCGTGCGAGGTTATTATTGGTTCGTAAGCTCAAAGCCATACCCGCATGCCAAAAATATTCCGCGGGACTTGCCAGATGGATGCAGAGGGCTGTTATCGTTGGGTCGCTCCGTGTCCTTAAGACGCACGAGGTTTACGCTGGCTTGTCGTCCGGATTTTGTCGTGTCCTGCGGCCAACCATCTCACGGTTGTGAGACGTAGCCATAGTTTGTTATTTACCGCGGTTCTCCTGGGAGCCAGTGTTAAACATCCACCGCAGGGACCCACTGGTCAATGCATATAGAATTATCGATATAATCATATTTAAGATATTTATAATAAATATGCCTAAATTAAAATATAGTTTCAGTTTCAGAAGTGGAAACCATGATTGTTAGCGTCCCCAACGCGCGCCAGGCTTTCTGATCATTATGTCTCACTAATGATGTATTGTTTTGTAAAAGCGCTATCAAAAGTGTCAGATCTGGTTTAAGAGCCATATGTCGTATGATGACCAGTGAATCAGTTCACACTGCATTTCGTGAGTTGTAACCTTTAATTTCTAAGAATTTCTCGAATTTCGGTTTCGGGAAAATTTATCGATAAAATGGCGGAGCCATCCGATTTTTCTCCAAACGCGTCGTAGCTCTAAAGGAAACTCGAATAGTGCTTTTATGCCAGCTGCTAAACTATGAAGTACCTATTGCGCAGTTTATGGACTCGAGGCGATAACTGAATCACTTAAGTGGTACCAGTGTCGTGTCTATTCTATTTTGATTTTCGTGGCTGAGTCAAATTGAGTGGCAGTGTTGACACTAAAGATGAATTACCAATCGTGGATCCGAATGGGTATATGGTCGTTACCTGGAATGAATTACTATGCGTACCTAATCTTTCGACAGCAGGTAATAAAGTAGAAATGATCTTGAGCCTGTCAGAGGCTGATTCGTCAAATTAATAGTTGGAGATGCTGTCAAGATATAAGACGGGCATGTTAATCCTCACAGCGATAACAATCCAGAACAACACAATGGAGATTATGCTCCTGCTACAGCGCTTCCTGCTATAGCAGGGCCCGCATTAAATAAATATCGGAACAGTCGAAAAATTATTCGGTGCTTTTGAAGGAAATAATGTCGATTTACGTGAGTATAGAAAACAATTTAAGTTATTTTTTGACGTGTGTAGTTGAGTGACCTGCTCACCGAGCCCGCTTAAAATGTTCGATCACCGCCCGAGTAGGATGCATTAATCATTACTTCACTAAGTAAAAAGTGGGTAAAAATAAAAATTTCAAAAGAAACCGCAACTATCAAGCATTAATAAAGAAGAAGAAAGTTATAAACAATAATGAATTGTTTAAATAATTATTCTTGCAGAATTGGATTAATTATTAACTCACTCCGAGTGAAAGGTAGACAAATCGTTAAAAATTTCAGAAACAACTGCAACTTTCTAGCATTATTTAAATTGAATATTATTAATAGTGATATTAGATTATTTGAACAATTAATTTTGTTACCTTTAATTAATTATTTACCTAACTCTAATCGAAAATTGGATAAAAAGAGAACAATTTGAAAAAAAATGAAATTAGTTAGCATTATTCTAAGAGAATATTATTGAAAATAATAATAAATTGCTCAAACAATTATTAAGTTATTAAATATTATCTAAAAGTAAGTGGTGAAATGGAGAGGAAGGCTATTTACTATCCTTGAAAAAGTTAGAGTCGGGACTAGACCAGATCTACACGTGGCAATTGGAAACGAATTTTCACCATATGCGAATTAACGTGGGCACCCGCAAGTTAATAATGACGGTTCAAAATCAGATTTCAGGCAAAAGAAGCTTTTTAAAAGTTTTAAAAGGTTTTAAGCCACCGATTAACAGAATTTTTGCTAACATATGTTTCAAAAATTGTACTCATATCTATTTTCTTCCGTCTCTGAATTTCAAAATGTTGCCCGGAAGTATGAATTCAAATTGATTTTATGACAAATTAGAACATTTCATTTATAACAATTGATAATATTTTTTTCCATACATAATCACGTGGCAAGATAGTCTACTTACAATTATAATAATATATGATTTATGAAAACTAATTTTTTAATAAAGGCGGTACTTGGAAATTAGATACGTTTATATATATATATATATATATATTATTAATTTGATATTATATTATACTGACCAACAGAATTGAGACATATCATAGAAGTAAAGAGCAGGTTATAAATTAACATTTTCATCTTGCTAGGCATTCAACTGAGTTTTAGAGAATTTTCTTACTTGTAACTGAAAAGAGTTTGGTTTTCTTGTACATATATATAATACCAGTTATCTCATTATTGCCAAACATGATTATGTAAATTTAGGTGGTGTGATGGAATGATGACAGTGAGGAGTTGTGTAAAGCGAACCTTGATGGCTATAAATCGAGCAAAACTCTATTTGTTTTTCTTAAGCATGATTGCGTCAGAAAATTGCGTCTTTGGAAAATTTGGGCCGACTTTGAGCCGCTGGAAAATTCCACATTAAAAAGAATACCTAAATTGTTACACATTAAATTGAGAAATATACCTAAATCGATTGATAAACATGAATTCAACAAAAATTTGTCTCAATTTAAGAAGGTCAATACCTGCATTTCAGAATTCAATCATACGTTTTCTCAAGCTCATATAAAAATTATTTCAATTCGGACAAATTTTTGCTGAATTTAAGTTCAACATTTTAAAGAATTTTTTGTACTATGTCGCACTTGGGATAAATTATTTACAAATCAAAATTTTCAGTTGTTCCTTATCTTTAGCTGACTGGAATGTATTGTCAGCCAGAAAACCTTGGCTGCCTTCGGGTGTGCGCAAGCCCTGTCATCATCAATAAACCTGCGAATGACCCTGAATTAACATTTGTAGCAAGATTGTGCAAGTGAAGGTTTTGCAATAACGGCAATTCAAGTTTTAATTCTACATAAGAAGCTTCGGGCGTTCCCGCGATATTAAACATTTTAAAATTTTGTCAAATTAAATCCTGTCTAAAAGGCTTATGTTCAAAACTTTAATATTTGAACTTCCAAATTTCACACAAACGGTAACAGAGATAGATTAGACTTGGAAGTGTAATTAAGGGGCCAAAAATCATTAATTCGGAAATGCCTATCCCTTTTTAACAATTGCAATTGCTTTATTAATTCAAAAGTTATACCTTTGCAAGTTTTGAATCTCCTTGAGCCTGCATCTCACCCCTTTCATTTTATTATTTCTATTCAAAATCATCATCGCTTGATATCGAAACGCAATTTTCAGTTTATGCTTTAACGCAAAGTTTTTATTTTTCTTGCTATCAAGTTTTGTAGCACAGTTTAATTTATTCCTTAAAAGCGTGAGCTGTCATAGCAGAGCTACGATGATATTTCGGTGGTCAAAAATAGGGCATTTTTTAAAAAATAGTTGGAAAGCTTATGAAATTCCACGTCTAGTGGTACCAAACAAATATTTTTTGACCTTCTGAAAATAATACAGCACGTGAGAAGTTGTAAAACAAAATTCAAGATTTTCTCAAATTTTCTACCTCAACTTCAACTCTTAGCACGACCTAGGGAAATTTTTTCAAAAACTTCAAAATTATAAGGCATCTAGCCTGAAATCTTATCTTTAGGTTGAGCCAAGAAAACTTAAAAAATCTTCATGGGTGCCCGAGATATGATTAAAAATGTTCAATCGTATCTGAGCTCAACTACTTACAATTGATACAATTAATTACAATTATTAAATAAATTAATTAATAAAAAATTAATGAATTATAAATTTTACTATTATCCGTGATGTTTACGTGATGCCCAAGTCCAGCACAGCGAAAGCAGAAACTTTCTCTACTAGAACTGTTAAGTACCAGAGCGTGTAAGGATCGCGATTGCTCTGTTTCTCGGTGCTATTTTCCTCTTGCGCAATAGATTATTATATTTCTTCTCCGGGATCGTGATTATTTTCGACATACCTCATGAACGCTTATCACCGCGAAATTTTACCCCAGCTTTAGGATCATCAGGACGGCCTGATGGAATGCTTATCGTGCCAGTAAAGCCATCATTTCCCGTTTTTCTGTAACCTGGTTTGCATTCCGTGCGGATACCACCTTCTCCACCATTCTCTCGACTGCACACGAGTTCCATCCAGCGCCGCGGTCAGAAAAGCTGTCGAATTCCGGCGTAGGGAACATTTGCCTTGTATCCCCTCTCCACATCTAGGTCTTGGTTATTGTGGTGAAAAGCGTACGGGGTGACAACAAGGTGAGCATGGTAGGAAGTACTAGGGATGGGTAGTGATCGGCGAGATTTGAATATCATACTCAAGTCTGTTTCTCGACCGAGTACTAGAAGCCTCGAGTCCGAGACTCGAGTCCGCCCTTAATGCGCATGTACCGTACGGCCCGCGCTGATTTCAAATTATTAAATATTAATTAGAGAAAATCGAGAAAATTATGAATGAATAAATGCAATAACAATTAAATAAATAACTATTAGGTAAATGAAATGATAATTAACTAAATAATATGGAGACTACGAGTCATTTTTCAAAACTGAATTGCACCTCAAACTTTTTATCGGGTTGAAACTCGGCTAAATGATAGTCCTAGTGGACCTATATTAATTCAACAAACAATAGGTCCACTTATCAATCGGTGGTCAACCTACAGAGGTCTGAAGTTTTCACTTGTTCATGTGTTTTTTCACCTTCACGTTTCGGTAGTGTAACTTCTTTTAGAATTATCTGATTCGACTCTTATTACAGTGTTTTTGCCCTTTTCGTCTCTTTTCATGTACTTCAAGACTATCGTAACAAGCTTTTTCATTAAGAGTAAAAATCTCAATTTGGCCATGAAATTATTTCGATCCCACTTTGTCTTTTGCATGACTTGAAAGAGGCTCCTCCTCCAACAACCGTTTGATAAATGGCAGTATGGTATGGTGAATTATTACAGGTCCACTAGGCCTATAATTTAGCCAAGTTTCAATCCAATCCAAAAAATACATACAAATTTTAGGTGAGATTTGATGTATTCTGCCTCATATATGCAATCTGGCAGACATGAGCAGTGTTCAGGTGAGCATGCGCACATTTATTTTGAAAATTGAAAAAATAGTTTGCATACCATTTATTTTTGAAGTTATAATATTTTTTAAGGTCAAGCAGGTCATCCGATAGGGTGACAGTTTTGGGCCTCACATCCCAAAGTAAAAAGCGCTAGGTAGCAGCCTGGCAACTTCGGGCAGATCTTCCTATAAGGTGGCAGTTTGACCATCACTCCCCGAAGTAAAAACAGTTATGTAGCAGCCTGGCAACATCGGGTAGGTCTTCCCACAGAACGGCAGTTTTGCACATCACTAGCCACAGTAAAAAATGCTAAGTAGCAGCTTGGCAACATCTGGCAGGTCTTTCCACATGGTGGCAGTTTAGGACATCACGCCCCAATCTAAAAAACGCTATGTAGCAGCCTGGCAACATCGGCAGATATTCATATATGGCGGCAGTTTTAGGCATCACTCCCTAAAGTAGAAAACGCTACATCACAGCTTGACAACATCAGGCAGGTCTTCCCACAGGATCGCAGTATGAGGCATCACTTCCTACAGCAAAAAAAAAAAAACGATGAGTAGCAGCGTGGCAACATCCGGCAGGCCTTCTCATAGGGAGACAGTTTTAAGCATCAGTCCTTAAGTAAAAACGCTAGTCAGCAGCCTGGCAACATCGAGCAGGTCTTCCTATGGGGAGGCAGTTTTGGGCATCACTCCCTTAAGTAAAAAAAGCAGCTAAGTAGCAGTCTGGGGAAATCGCGCAAGTCTTTCATAGGATGGCAGCTTTGTGCATTACTCCCCGAAATAAAAAGGCTGCGTAGCAGTCTTGCAAAATCGGGCAGGTATTTTCATAGTGTGGCAGTTTTTAACATCACTCCGTGAAGCAAAAAATGTACGTAGCAGCCTGATAACATCGGGCTGGTCTTTCTACAGAATGGCAGTTTTGCACTTCACTATCCACAGTAAAAAAGTGATAAGTAGCAGCCTGGCTAATTCTGGCAGGTCTTCCCACATGGTGGCAGTTTAGGTTGTCACAGCCCAAACTAAAGAATACTACGTAGCAGCCTGACAACTTATGGCAGGTCTTCCCATAGAATGGAAGTTTTGCACATCGCAGCGTGGCAACGTCGGGCAGGTCTTCCCACAGGTTGACAGTTTTTGGCATTAGTTCACGCAGTAAAAAAATGCTATGTAGCAGGCTGTAACATAGGGCATGTCTTCTGACAGTGCTGCAGTTTGAGGCCTCACTCCCCACAGTAAAAAACGTTGAGTATCAGCATGGTAACATCGAGCAGGTCCTCCCACATGGTGGAAGTTTAAGACAAGAAGTGCCAAACTAAAAAGCGCTGAGTAGGAGCCTAGCAACATCGGGCTAAACTTTTCATAGGGTGGCAGTTTTGGGCATCACTCCACAGTGAAAAATGATAAGTAGCAAATTAGCAACATCGGGCAGTTCCTTACAGAGAGTGGCAGTTTAGGACATGACGCTCCAAATTAAAAAATGCTACGTGGCAGCCGGGCAACAACGAGCATGTCTTTTTACAGGGTGACAATTTTGGGCATCACTTCCTAAATTAAAAATCGCGACGTAGCCGCCTGACAAAATCGAGCAGATCTTCCCATTGGGTGACAGTTTTAGGAATCACTTCTTAAATTGGAAAACGCGACGTAGCAGCCTGGAAACATCGAACAGTTCTTCCTATACAGTGGCAGTTTGGGGCATCACGTCCCAAAGTAAAAAACGCTATTTAGCAACCTGGCAACATCCGGCATATCTTCTGACATTAAAAAAAATGCTAAGTAGCAGCTTGCAAAGTTGGGCATCACTCCCGAAATCCCTCTTCAATGTAAAAAAGGGTAACTAGTAGCCTGATAACATCGTGTAGGTCTTCACACAGGGTGGCAGTTTAAGATGTCAATCCTCAAAGTAAAAAATGCTACGAACCAGCCTAGCTACATCGATCAGGTCTTTCCGCACGGTGGAACTTTTGGGCATCACTCCCAAAAGTAAAAAACGATGTGTAAAAAATGGGTATTGACCCGGGAAGACCTGTCCAAAGGTGCCTTAAAACAACTTGTGTTTTTTGGAAGTGGCATGAGATTTCCTAGGGAGTCTAATCTTGGAAAGACCTGTCCAATGGTGCCTCGAAGAATTTCTTTTTTTTTTTTTTAAGGTGGGAAGTGTTTTTCTGGGAAGACTTGTGCGGCGAAGACTTGTCTAATGGTGCGTCTAAGCATCTTATATTTTTTTGAAAGGCATTTCTTGGGAAGACATTTTCCAGGAATACCTGTTCAAAGGTACCTCAGAACATCTTATATTTATTTTGAAGCGGTAAGTCATTTCCTGAGAAGACTTTTTCCGTGAAGACATGTTCCGGGAAGACCTGCCCTACGTTTTCTTGCAGTATTTCCTATTATTTTTTAAGTGGGGACTGATTTCGTGGAAAGACTTTTGTGGGGAGACATGTCTCTAGAAGACCTGTCCAATGGTACCTTGAAGCAACTCCTTTTCTTTGACAGTGAAAAGAGATTTCCTAAGAAGAATTATCCCAGTAAGATCTTTTTAATGGTGCTTTGAAGCAACTTCTATTTTTTGAATATGGAAAGAGATTTCCTAAGACGAAGTATCCCGGGAAGATCTGTTCAATAGTTCCTTGAAGCAACTCCTATTTTTTTAAAGTGAAGAAAGGTTTCCTGGAAAGACTTGTCTCGGGAAAATCTGTCAAATGATGCCTTAAAGCACCTCATATGTTTTTGGAAGTGGGAAGGGATTTCCTATGATGACTTGTCCCCGGAAGACCTACCCAATGTTGCTTTGCAGAAAATCCTATTGTTTTATTGTGGGAAGTTATTTCGGGGTAGACTTGTACAAGAAAGACGTGTCCAATGGTGGCTCGAAGTACTTATCTGATGGTTTTTTGGAGGTGGAAAGTCATTTTTCGAGAACACTTATCTAATATTACCAGAACTTAAACGACTCAATTTATAGATGGGGTAAGGGATGTCCAATAATGCCTCTACGCAAGAGTTATCCAGGGAAGCCTTGTCATTATGAAAAAGATGTCCCAATTTTCCTTTAAAAAGTGGACTTCAAATTTCTTATTTAGAAGAGATTTCCTGTGTGGGAATTTCCTTTATGAAGTTATGTCCAAAGAAGAGTGGTTCATTGGGATGTGATGTCCTGAGATGACTTATTCGGTGTGGCTCCTCCCGTCCACTCAGAGATTAGTATATACAATTTAGATTCTTGATGGAGCATGAGAAAAGACACCCAATCACCGTGAGCCTCGTTATGCGGGACTTAATTGTCACTCGCGCGACTCACTCACAACTCAATCTTCAAAGTACATATTCATTTCAATGGATAAAAAATACGCGCTCACTATTTTGTTGAAAATTCATATATTTTAATAAAAATTCTTTTGTTTTTGGCAGAAAGGTTCTTTGTTCAGAATATTCTTCCTAGCTGATAATGAATCTGTTTTATAACAAATTTTAATAATTTGTCGAAAATTTAAATAGAATGTTGAAAATACAACCATTCGTTTAAAAGTTGAACTATTTAGTTGTAAATGCTACTGTTTCGTTAAAAATTAATTTTGTTGTTGTTTAAAGTTCTTCTCTCTTGATTAGCAATTAATTTATTTGTAGTAAATTTTACTTCTTGGGTTTAAAATACAATTGTTTTTGAAAAAATTCTAATTTTAAACTTGAAAATTCAATTAAACATTTGGTTGAAAATGAAACTGATTTTGACTGAATTTTAATATTTTTTGTTTAAGAACTCGACTATTTTGTTGAAAATTCATCTTTGTTGTTTAAGAATTCGACTAGTTGCTTGTCAATTCAGTCATTGATTTGAAAATCTAAGCACTATATCAAAAAGTCATCTTTTTTAGTCGAAAGTTCAACCGATTTGTTGCACATTCGTCTAATTGGACGGTAAATTCGTCCTTCTGGTTAAAAAATGTCTCTTCTTTTGTAAACATTCAACTGTCTTCTAAAAAGTTCCATTATTTGGTGTAAAATGCAACTTTTGTCGGTTCATGTTTTTATTTATTTATTCTTAAAAATGTTACAAGATTAAAATGTTGGTTTTTAATTAATAATGGGCAGAGAAAATAAAAAATGATCAGGGGAAATTCAGGGAATTTTCAGGGAATATGTAAAATTGTACACTTTATCTACCCTTCATATTTCACATACTCTCACGAGATTTATATATAGTAGGACTCGAAATGAAAGAAATCGATTAATTTCACGTCTTATTAACTTTAAAAAAATCATTGACTGTTAACTGATCGGCGCTGCTCCTCCTTACCCTATCTATCTTTTGCGGAAACATTCCAAACAGAAAAATAATTATGTCTTTCTTTCCTTTTAAAGATTAACTAAGTGTATTTTTCAAACATTTATACATCAAATTGAAACGTGATTACAATGTCATATCCTAAATATTTATTACTAACATGAACACTGTTTACTTTTTGCCATTGAAAGTCTTTCTATTTAATAATATATTTAATATTCCAATAAGTTATACAATTGTTATAAATAAATTCAGTTTAGTGTACATTTCTGACTTTATATTCCCCCCAGGAAAGACTCTACTGATTCTATCACGAGCTTGCCCGACAAATCTGGGAACTGGAAAGTAGGTTCGCCTGCACGTGGCCCACACACACGCTCGCCCAAATGCGCGGTGTATGTGTGCGCTCGTGTGTGTACTTCGAGCTCGTCGGATGAGTGGCTAGAAGTTTTATAATATCTGTTTTGCTTGGCCTCGATGGCTGCGCGTGTTTACGCACTTCTGGTTTATGTTTACAAACTGCTGAGTCAACAGTCTTCGATGGTTCGAATCTTCTGAGTTGCGAATTTATAAATTAATATAAATTAAATGGCACAAATACAATTTTTCCTCTTTATATTTCAGTCTGAAATTTTCAGGAACTGTTCGTAGGAAATTCGAACTGTTCGTGAAACACTTCGAAATCTAGCCATACGTTTCTCATAGAAATGAGGATGTAATGTTTCATTTTTTTATCTCGTATCCGAGATCTAGCTACAAGTTCGTGACTTATTCACGGATAAATTTTTTCCGTGTTGATTTTTTTTTTTTTAAGAAACGCTAGACACCCTGTATTAATGAACCTCTTCGCACATTCATCCAGGGAAGGTTAATTTACCGTGAATAAATTTTTTATTTACACTTTGTCGATGTACGTTCCGGACGAGACCGGAAGAGCATATGAAGGTTAAAGTACGGAGAGTAATCATCGTTTGTCACACTCTTATCGCACTTTCGAGATTCCAACAGAAGATCGATGAAGGTAGCGAGAGGAACGTTACTCATCTGCTGGCGACAACGAATGGAGGAGGAGAGGAGGTTTCCTTGCAAAAGGGTAATGAGTGTGGACGGTAGCTTAAGTTCTTCGAGGAGGTCACGCCTTCTCAAGAAACCGGTATCATATCGTGTATCGTATTTTTTTATTTCATTTTTTATTTTATTTTTTTGCTATGTATACCCTCTTTTCCCTCCTCCTCGGAACATCGTGGGTGTGAAAGGGAGACTTGGCTTAAGGTGCGATCGATAATATACTGTCCATACAAACGTCATTAGACTCAGAAATACGTCCTTATACGTATCCTGCAAAGCCTACATGTGCATTTTCATTCCTGAAATAAATGGTTGCTTGGTGTCCCGACAGACCCAGCGGGATTACTCCCAAGCGCTTCGCGCAAAATAAATGGCACCGAGGTGAGATTCAAACATAGAAAAGCGTACCGCCAATAATTTGGCATTAAGACTTTCAGGACAGTTCCTCAATTCGCCTTAAAGAAATTAATCCGCCTTGAAGAAACTAATCCGCCTTGAAGTTCCAGTTTTATTGTCCGCCTAACGAAGAGCATGTTTCAGTTTTCAATGAATGCGAGAAATAATTTTAAATAATATTGTGAATTATTATTAGACAGTAGCATTATTTCACGCTTAAGAAATATTACATTTTCAATTAATCAGGGTGCACTGTATGGGAGCTGTCGAATTTGGTGAGGTCGCGTTTCACCAGAAATTGTAGTATAAGCTGCGATGCAGTTGTCAAAATGAAGAATCCGGTCGCCATTTTTCCACAAATCAGGTAGTTTTCTTCATACTGCGTCTGGAACAACAGTTTTTTGGAATTTTATTAGTTTGTTGAAGATTCAACAATTTTGTTAAAAATTGCATCTTTTATGGTTAAAATTCAAAACTGTTTGGTTGAAAATTAATCTGTTCTAATTAAGGATTCAACTATTTTGTTGACAATTCATTTCTTTAATTCAACTTTTTTGGTTTTAAATACAATTTTTTTTTACTGAAATATCAACTATTATTATACATTTTTTCATGGAAAATCCAGCTTGTTTGGTTGAACCTTAACTACCTACTTGAAAGTGGAATTCATTTTTCAGTTGATAATTCATCATTTTAGTTGAAACCCCTTCTTTTTTTGATAAAAAATTAACTTTTTTTGTGAAAAATTAATTTTTTTTATTAAAAAATTTATTTTTTCTTAAAAATCTAACTATACCATGTTTTGTTGAAAAATTTTCTTCTTCAGTTGGAAATTAGACTATCAGGTTGAAAATTCCTTTGAAAATACCAGTATTTGATTGGAAATTCATATATTTTGTTCAAAATTAATCTTTTTGGTAGAAAATTAATCTTGTTGTTCAAACATATATTTTTTTCATCAAAATTCATTTGTTTCGTTTTTATTTGTTTTAACCGAAAATTAATTTTATAGACTGAAATTTTTGGGATTCCATTTTTTGTCAAAAATTCAAATTTTTTGAAAATTCATTTCTTTAGTTGGAAATTCAAAAATTGAATTAAGAATTTATTTTTTTGGTTGAAGATTCATCATTTTTATTGAAAATTCACTTTTCAGTGAAAGTTTGATTATTCCATTTGTTGTGAAAAATTAATCTTCTTCGATAGAAATTGAATCTTCTTGATTAAAAATGCATCTTTTCGGTTAAAAATTTGACTATTTCGTTGAAGATTTATTTTGTTTCCTTCAAAATTAAGTTTTTTATTGAAAATATAAATTTTTGCTTGAAAAGTTATCTATTATATTTCAAAATTCATGTATTTTGTTGAAAACTAACCTTTTTTGGTAAAAAATTAATCTTCTCGCTGAAAAATTGTGTTTTTTTTTTAAATTCATTTGTTTGGTTGAAATTTTTTTTTTCAAATTGCAAAGTAATTTTTTTCAACTGAAAATCTAACTAGTCTATATTTTGTCGAAAATTGGAATTTTTTGAAAATTCATCTGTTTGATTGAAATTGAACTATTACTTTGAAAATTTATTTTGTTCAAAATGAATCTTCTTGGTTGAAAATTCGTTTTCTTTTTGTTGAAAATTTATTTTTCTGAATGAAAATTTACGTATTCTATTTTTGGTTGAAAATGTATCTTTGTCAGTTAAATATTTATGTATTTTGTTGACAATTTGTTATTTATGATAGGAGATTAATATTTTTGGTTAAAAATTGAAATATATCTTGGTCGAAAGTTCAACTGTTTGATTAAAAACTTAACTATGCCGTTAAAAATTTACTTCATTTGGTAAAAAAATTAATGTTTTTATTGAAAATTGAACTATTCCATTTTTGCTTGAAAATTTATTTGTTGAAAATTCCACTTTTTGGTTTAAAAAGTAGTGTGTTTTTGTTGAGGATTCAGCTATTTTGTTGAAAACCCTTTTTTTTTTGTTAAAAATTTCACTATTTTGTAGAAAATTACTTTTTTAATTGTAAATAAATTTTTTTTTTAATTTAACTACTCCATGTTTTATTGAACATTTTTCTTCTTTAGTTGAAAATTAAGCTATCAGGTTGAAAAGTCATTTAAAAATGCCAGTATTTGATTGAAAATTCATATATTTTGATAAAAATCAATCTTTTTGGTAGAAAATTAATCTTGTTGGAACATATATTTTTTTGGGTAAAAAATAATTTTTTTCATTGAAAATCAATTTTATAAACGGAAAATTTAACTATGCTATTTTGGATAAAAATCTTTAATTTTTTGAAAATTTTCTGTGGTTTAAAATTGAACAATTTAATTAAAAATTTATTTTTTTGGTTGGAGATTTATAATTTCACTTGAAAATTCACTTCTTCTACTGAAAATTTAACTATTCCATTTTTTGTGAAAAATCAATCTTTTTTCATAGACATTTAAACTTGGCGAAAAATTCATCTGTTTTGTTGAAAAATTGACTATTTTGTAGAAAATTACTTTGTTTTAATTGAAAATTAATTTTTTTCTTATAAATTTAACTATTCCATGTTTTGTTGGAAATTATTCATTTCTTCAATTGAAAATTAATGTTATAAACATAGCTATTCCATTTGTTATCAAAATTTTATCAGGTAGAAAATTAGTCTTCTTGGTAAAAAATTCATATCTTTTGTTAAAAAATCCATTTCTTTGGTTAAAAATTTAACTATTTTTTTGAAAATTTGTTTTTTTGTTGTTGAAAATTTATTTTTTTGGTTGAAGATTCATAATTTTAATGAAAAATTCATTTTTTTTTTACTGAAAATTCAACTGTTCCATTTTTTGTGAGAAATCTATCTTCTAGGAAAGAAAGTTAATCTTCGTGGTTAAAAACTATTTTTTTTATTGAAAATTTAACTATTCTATTTTTGCTTAAAAATTTATGTACTTCAGTCGAAAATTCATTTATTTGGTTGAAAACTCGTCTTTTTTAATTTAAAATTCATATTTTTTGTTAAAAATTAAACTTTTTGGTAGAAAATTATTCTTTCTGGTAGAAAATTAATCTTGTTGCCTAAACATATATCTTTTTGGATAAAAATTTATTTGTTTCGTTGAATTTTTTTTTCACTTGAAAATTAATTTTATACATTGAAAATTTAGCTATTCCATTTTTTATCAAAATTTTAAATTTTTTGAAAATTCATTTCTTTGGTTGAAAATTGAACAATTTGATTAAATTTTTTTTTTCGTTGAAGATTTATAATTTCAGTTGAAAATTCACTTCTTTTACGGATAATTTAACTATTCCATTTTTTGTGGAAAATTAATCTTTTTTGATAGAAATTTAAACTTGGTTATAAGTTTATATGTTTTGTTGAAAAATTGACTATTTCGTTAAACATTTATTTTATTTGCTTCAAAATTAATTTTTTTACTGAAAATTCAACTATTCAATTTTTGCTTACAAATCTATCTATTTCTTCTAAAATTTATTTTATTTGGTTGAAAATTCATATTTGTAGATAAAAAATCAATTCCTTTTGTTAAAAGTTTAACTATTTTGTTGGATATTCATTTTGTTGTTGTTGAAAATTGATTTTTCTTGTTAAAGATTCATCATTTCAATTAAAAATCATTTTTTTACACTGTCAATTTAACTTTTTAACTATTTTCATATTAGCTATTTATTTTAGTTGAAAATGCATTTATTTAGTTAAAAACTCGTCTTTTTGGATTAAAAATTCATATTTTTGGGTTCTAAATTCGACTTATTGGTTGAAAATTCCTTTTTTTTTGGTTTGAAAATCAGTCTGTTTTGATTGAGGATTCAACTAATTAATTTAACATTCTCATTTTTTTGGTTTAATTCCAGTAGGTTCTTTTTGGAATATAAATCCGATGAGCACATGTAAAAAATGCTGAAAAAAATGGAAATTATAAAATAAATTTAAAAAAATAAAGAGGATCTTTTCTAGTACTTTTGCCTAAAAAAGTATTTAGGACTTATTAACATTATAACAGAAATCAAGTGGGACTTATCTGATATTTTTTTAATAAAAAGGTCAGAGTGAATCGGGACATATTTTGAACTTTTTGGTAACTTAGTTCTATTCCAGCAGAACTTTTTGTCTTTTCAAAAAAATTGAACTTTTGTGGTACTTCATTTAGTCCTAAAAAATTCCTGATGATATGGGACATATTTTGTAGTGGGACGTTTCTGTTATTTTTGCGCTAAAAATTATTTACAACTTGTACTTTAGCGAGGCTTTATTTAGAATCCAAGTGAGATCCTAATGGGACCTTTTTTTACTCAGGAAATTATAATTTAGATCTAAAATAAAATTTTGAAAAAAATTTGATTCTGATTTGGAATAGGGAACTTTCAAAAAGAACTAGCATTCTCACATAAAACAGAAAATTTTCCAAAAGATTAAAAATTCTGAATCAGGGCACGGAAATTTCAAAAGGAAGTATAATTCTCGGACCGAGAAAGTTTTCAAAAAATTCGACAAATAATTTGAATGAATTATCCTTGCGGATGTTTGTATATTGAAAAATATTCGACATTCCCAAACACCGAATAATTTGTTAATTTCCGTAAACACTTCTTTTTAAATTAGCATTCCTTATTTTCAACAAGTGCTTTCTGTGCTCGTTAAGTAAACAAAAAGTGATCATCGATTTCTTGTCATGTCTTTTTCGGGTGAAAAAAGTGAAAAAAATGGGAATGAAGATTGAGAAAAGTAATTATCGCTTGTATCGTAAGATGTGTGACGATCGAAGGTAAACAAAAATCCGGCATTCCTCTCGGCGAGACACGTTGTTCCTTTAAGGAAAGGCAAAAAAAGAGCGAAGTAAATTACCCGGCCGAGGTGCAAGAAAGTCTCTATCCAGTCCTGACTGAGTCGATGAACATCGGTCATTCTCTCTCCCTTAATCGCTCCGTCCCCGTATACGTCCTATCTTGTTTCCTTTCCACTTTCCATGGAACGAATGCGACGAAGGAAGCCGCTTGGCATTGAGGACGAGCTGGAGCTGGAGCTGGAGAAAAATAAAGATAAAGCCTGAGGAATTAATTAGGACCGGGTAATCAACGAGATACCACGACCGTGGAACGCGATGACGACAAAAAGGTGCGAAGAAGAGTCGCGTATAAATTTATCCACCGCACCGCTGTGTTCAACACCGTTCGAACGATCCTCTTATCCTTGTATTGGTATTAGTCAGATAGAGCCACAAAATTCGAAATCCTTCCTTCACTTTTCGTCTTCTCCTCTCTACCTCTTATTATCTTCATTACTCCTTTTTCCCCCTCCCTTCCCCTACCCTACCTTCTTTCTTAACTGCGTTCTCTAACCATCTTCATCTTTTTTCTAAACACTTCTTCCACCTCTGCTGAGGAATTACCTTTTCCTACACTCCTTCCTCATCTACATCTATGTTCCTCCAATCTATTCAATAATTAGCTGCCTTAAGTCTTCTATTTTTCCCTACTTATCCCCATTTGCATACACCCCTAATATCTACCTCTCTTATCCTAATCTCTTCTTGTTTCTTAACTGCGTCCTCTAACCATCTTCATCTTTTTTCTAAACACTTCTTCCCCCTCTGCTGACGAATTAACTTTTCCAACACTCCTTCCTCATCTACCTGCATATTCCTCCAATCTATTCAATAATTTTCTCCCTTAAGTTCTCTGTTTTTCCCTACTCATACCCATATTTTCCCCTATCAAATCTTTCCTCATTGCCATCACCATTCCTCTCATTGCTCTGCCCTTTTTTCTTCCTCTTTGCATTTTGAACCTCCCATGTGTAACCTCTTGATAACCTTTCCCTTACTCTTTCCCATCCCTTTTAATTCAGCCTCCTTTCCATAATTACCACCACCAAAGTCATAGAGCTACATTCCGGTAACTGATCCTCCATTTCCTATCATTTCTTTTTTCTTTTCCACCAACTCCTAATTTCCTCTATTTCCTTTCTCACCTATTCTCCAATCCTCTCACATTTCTCTAACTCCTCTCTTTCGTTGTCCCAATCCCTCGGTATACCATCTGTCTATATACTATACTTAAACCACGTTCATGTTCTCTGCGCTCACTTCTTTCTCAACTGCGTCCTCTAACCATCTTTATCTTTTTCCAAAACTCTTCTTATCCATTTGCTGACGAATTACCTCTTTCTACACTCCTTCTTCATCTACATCTATATTCCTCCAATCTATTCAATAATTAGCTCCCTTAACTCCTCTGGTTTTCCCTACATATCCCCATTTACATACACCCCTAATATCTGCCCCTCCTATCTTTATCTCTTCTTCCAATAATCCTTTCTCTTCTTCAGCGTATTCTCATATTTTCCGCTATCAAATCTTTCCTTATTGTCATCACCATTACTCCCATTGCTCCGCCTTTTTTTCTTCCTCTTTGAATTTTGAACCTCCCATCTGTAACCTCTTGGTAAGCTTTCCCTTACTCTTTCCCATCCCTTTTAATTCAGCCTCCTTTCCATCATCACTACCACCAACTTCATACAGCTACATTCCGGTAACTGATCCCTCATTCCCTTATTTATTGTTTTTTCATTTTCTTTTCCACCATCTCCTTATTTTCTCTCTTTCTTTCCTTTCTCACCTATTCTCCCATCCTCTCGCATTTCTCTAACTACTCTCTTTCGTCGTCCCAATCCCTCGCTATACCATCTGTCTATATCCTATACTTACGTTCTTTTCCCATGCCTTCTTTCCCCTTCTCCTATTTTCCTTAACACATACTTATTCCCTACCCATGTCAAATCCTATATTCTCTACGAGCTTCCATATAACCAGTGGTGTAGTCCTGAAAGAAAAAGTGCCCTGGCGGTACTTTCGATAAATTACGTTGCCATTGGGGGGGGGGGGCTAAAAACTAAGGTTGGAAACAATGGGGAGAGGCTTATAAGTGGAAAATATCGTTAGGAACTTAGATAACATTTAGAACTTGAATTTTATTTTTGGTTCGGAATTCATCTCGTTTGCTTAATAATTCTATTATTTGGTTGCAAATTCAATTGTTTTGTTGAAAATGCAGCTATTTTGTTAAAAAGTCATCTTCTTTATTAAAACTTCAACCGATTTGTTACAAATTCATTTTTTTATTTGAAGGTTCATCTCTTTGGTTGAAAATTTAATTATTTTTATGACAATGCGTTTCATGTTTGGTTGAAAATAAATTTTTTAAACTGAAAATTAAACTATTCCATTTTTGGTTAAAAATTCATCTTTTTCAGTCAAAAATGGAACTATTTGGTTAAAAATTTATCTTTTCAGTTGCAAGATCAACTTTTTGGTTCAAAATTCATGTTTTTTGTTGAAAATTCGTCTTTCGTGGTAGAAATTTAATCTCTTTGGTTGAAAATTTATCCTTTTTGGTTAGAAATTCAATTTTTTGGTTGAAATATCAACTATTACATGCTTCGTTGAGAATTCATCTTTTGTGGTCCAAAAGTCGATTATTTGACTTAAAGTTGAACTAGTTTGTAAAAGAATTAATTTGTTTTTATTAAGGATTCATAATTATAGTTTAAACTTGAACTATTTGCTTTTAAATCAACTTTTATTTTACAAATTCTACTGTTTTGCAGAAAATTGATCTTTTTGGCTTTAAAATGAAATAATTTTGTTGAAAATTCATGTATTTTGTTCAAAATTCATCTTTTTTGGTAGGACAATAATCTTCTTGGTTGAAAATTTATCAAATTTTTTATGAAAATTGAATTTTTGTGTTAAAAATTATTTTGGCTATCTGAAAATCAAACTATTCCATGTTTGTTTGAACATTTATCTTTTTCTGTTAAAAATTAAACTATTTGGTTAAAAATTTACCTTTTTTAGTTGAAAGTTCAACTTTTTGGTTGAAAATGCATGTATTTTGTTGAAAATTCGTCTTTCTTGGTAAAAATGACCTTGGTTGAAAATGTATCCTTTTTGTTTAAAAATGCAATTATTTGGTTGAAATATCAACTATTATATGCTTCGTTGAGAATTCATCTTTTTTGGTTGAAAAGTTGATTATTTGACTTAAAGATGAACTAGTTTGTAAAAAAAGTAATTTTGTTTATTATGGATTCATAATTATATTTGAACATTAAACAATTTCCTTTTAAATTAACTTTTATGTTAAATTTTCTAGTATTTTGTAGAAAATTCATCTTTTAGGCTTGAAAATTCAACAATTTGGCAGAAAATGAAACTATTTGGTTGAAAATTGACGTATTTTGTTCGAAATTCATCTTTTTGATGGAACAATAATCTTCTTGATCGAAAATTTATCTTTTTGGTTGAAAATGTAACAACTTTGTTGAAAATTCAATTTTTTGGTCAAAATTATTTTTGTTATCTGAAAACGTAATTATTCCATGTTTGATTAAAACTTTATCCTTTATATTTTATAAGTTGGAAATTGGTCTTCTTTGATAGAACATTAATCTTCTTGGTCGAAAATTCATCTTTTTGGTTGAAAATTTAACAATTTTGTGGAAAATTCATTTTTTTTTTGTTCAAAGTTATTTGTTTTTATCAGAGTGTTTATCTGAAAATTCAACTATTCCATTTTTGGTTGAAACTTTATCCTGTATATTGTATAATTTTAAAGTTCAACTGTTTGGTAGAAAATTCCTGTATTTTGTTGAAAAGTCGTCTTTTTGGGCAGATAATTAATCTTGTTTCATCAAAATTCAACTTTTTGGTCAAATATTCAACTATTTTTTAGAAAATTCATATATTTTGTTAAAAAGTCGTCTTTTTGGATAGGAAATTATTCTTGTTAGTTGAAAGTTAAACTTTTTGGTTGAGAATTCAACTACATCGTTAAAAATTCATATTTATTGATTAAAAAATTATCTTGTTTGTTAAAAGTTGATATTTTCTGATTTAAAAATCCAGTTTTCTAAAACATTCGACTTTTTAGCTTATAAACTTTACTCTTTTGTTGAAAATTCATCTTTCATGGTAGAAAAGTCATCTGTCGTCGTTGAAAATGAACTTTTTTGATAACAATTCAACTGTCTTCGAAAAAATTCATCTTTTTGGTTTAAAATTTGTACTATTTAATTAAATCTTCAATTATGTTTTGGAAAACTCGTCTCTTTTACTGGAAAGTTTATCTATTTGTTTGTTAATGCAAGTGTTTGGTTAAAAATGTAATATACTTCGACTTGAAATCTTGGGAATTTAAAGTGTTCTGTATTGAATTCAATATTTTATCTACATTATTTTTATTTGAAGGAATTTATAAACGTAAAATACATATTTAGCCAACGGCTACGTTACTTTCGATTGAGGTCAAAAAATCCCAAAATTGGCAACGTAGTTTGTGGATGGCCCATAACTGGAAAAATGTTCTGTGTAAGAAAAAAGTTGTTTGGCGCCGCCAGGCCTTAAAAAGAAGTACCCATGAGGCTCCAGGTCCAGCCAGGCCTCGAATATAGCTTTTGACGGGAAAATGTGATAATACTACGAAAAGTATAATAATCGTGTGAAAATTGCATTTGGATTAAGCTTAAGAGCAGACTCCATGATTTCCATGACAGTAGTTAGTTTGCTTAGCGTGATTGTGTGAGGTATGGACCACACAGGAGCTTTGGCAATTCGCAATAGCTTTGTCGGAGAGAAATCGCTGAAACATAAATTGGCCGGTGTGATTGTGACGGGTCCAGACGTGAGCCACGTGCTGCTGCCGTCGCGGTTGTGTAATCAGTAATACCAGTATTTAGAGGGTTGAAAAGAGCTGCATCAGGCAGAGGTGGGGTTCCATTGAAAGATCAAGCTTTAGGTCCCACCAACGTACACAGAAATCTTTACATCGACCCGGTATTTGTCGACAATTATAGCTCTAGTTTCGATTAGAGAGAATAAAGAGTTCAAAGACAACTGACATTCCGTTCTCAATAATGAAAAAAAACACCCCATTCATAGACCCAACGATCCGTTTATATCGTTTGAAAAATGAACAAAAAGTCATTTTTTTATTAAACACGGCTTTTTGAACATCCTGAAAACCCTGCAAAGAGTAGGTATTGAATTTTTGTGAATGCTCTTGAGTACCTGGAAAAGGAATGTCATTTTTTAAAGGGTCCTGGAAAACCTTTAAATTTTGAAAATTTGTCTCATACTTTTACAAATACGACTTTTTGGTTTGAAAATCAGTATAGGTATATCAATATATACTATATATATGCCAGTCTTCCAAAATTCTAATACTTTATTCGAACTGTCTATCGTTATGGAATTTTCCGTAAATCACTAACCCCTTAGCCAGCTCGTTTAGGGCTAACGTTACTGAAAATTCCGTAATGATTGTCAGCGCCTAATTTATTATAATTTCAAATGCCAGGACATTCATATTATACTTAATAACTCAACAGTTTTAAGTTGCGAAAGTTCTAAATCGAATATAATTCAAAATATGAGGGCGATTGACAAAAAGTTCAACATTTTTATTTCCAGTTATTTACCACATTTTCTTTGATTAATAAACTTTTTCTACAAATATCTCAATAAAATAATTATATCAGAGCACAATTTAGTAAAGTTTCAACATTTTAAATGAATTCGTTTACAAATTATAAATAAAAAAGTGCCCAAATTACACATTTAAAATGAAAAATTGCTAAATACAGGCCTCGGACTCATCACACTATTGACACTATTTAACACTTTTTGAAGGATGGCAATATTTTGCTACGATTTTGACAAAAATCACCACGATTTCTTTACTTTTCCTTGAAAATAGTTTTGAAATTCTTCCCTATTTGGCTAAAATAATATGTTTCTTACGAATTAAGAAAGTAGTTCAACTTTCAACTAAGAAGTTAAATTTTCAAGCAAAAAAGATGAATTCTTAACAAAAAATGAAATACTTGATATTTTAAACAAGAAAAGATTTTCATTTTGAATCCAGAAACGACGAATTTCTAACAAAATACTTGAATCCTCAACGAAAACAGATTAGCTTTCAACCAAACAGTTACATTTTTCACCAAAAGTATAAGCTTTCTACAAAACACTTGAATTTTCAACAAAAAATTTGAATTTGGAATGCAGAAGATATATTTTATTTGAATAATTTTTAGTTTAGGTCAATTAAAAAAAATTGAGTAGTTAAATTTTCATTTAAGAAAATTATTTTTGAATAAAAATAACAAATTTTCTACAAAACAATTTAAATGTGTACCAGATAGTTGAATTTTCAACCCGAGAATATGAATTTTCAACAAAAAAGATCACTTTCAACCAATCAGTTGAATTTTAAACAAAATAATTACATTTTTAGTTAAATTATTAATTTTTAACAAACAAAAAAAAGAATGTTCAATTATGATTATCTTCAACCAAAAAATAAAGTTTTAAGAAAGTAGTAATAGTTGTTGTAATAGATGATATTTCAACAAAAATAGATTTACCCAACAAAAACGAATATTTAACAAAATACTTGAATCCTCAACTAAAACAGATTAATTTTCAAACAAATAGTTGTATTTTTAACCAGAAAATTGATTTTCTACCAAAAAACATGAATTCTCAACAAAATACATAAATTTACAACCAAATAGTTCAAATTCCTACCAAATTGTTGAATATTCAACAAAAAAGTTAAATTTCGACCGAAAGAGATTAATTTTTTACCAGGCACTTGTGTTTTTAACCAAAAAGGTGAAATTTATACAGAAAGATATGTATTCTTAAAGGAAAAAGATCAATGTTCAACAAAACAGATTAATTTAAAAAAAAATTGTTAGTCAAGAAAGAAAAAAAATGTCAATGAAATCTTTGAATTTAAAGCCAAACAGGCGAATTTTCAGCAACTCAGTTGAATTTTCTACAAAATAGTTCAATTTTTAACCCAATAATAAAATTTTCAACTAAGAAAAATTAATTCTATACCAAAAATTTGATAACAGACTTGTCAATCGAAAATCATGAACTTTGAAAGAAAAAAAACTAGATTTTATTATTGGGTTCTATTAATTCTTTTCGCATTTAAGTGGAAAAAGGAAAAAAGAGGGGAATAGGGAAAAGGCTTCAAAGCCTGCGATAAATAAATAGAAAGTTTGAGATTTTATAGACTGAAGAATAACATTTTAAATAAACATTGAAATCCGAGGCCTGTAAATAATATTAATCAATTTGTTTAAATATTAGAAATTCACAGATAGCATTTATATTGAGTTTAAAAATATAATAATCAAGAAGATCCATCATCAATTTAGAGTTAAGAATTTAAAGTATCACTTCAAAGTAATTTTTTTTGTCCGGTACGAAACATTCTTGTTTTAGGATAAAACTCGAAAATAATTATTCAAACTGTTTATAAGTTCGAGCTTTAAAACGAATAAAAATTGTTATCAAGAAATAGAAGAGAACACTAAAATGCATAAAAACGTTTAAATTAGCAAAATTTCAACAATCAGGGAACTCGAGTTCAAAATGTACGTGAACGATAAACTTGCATGCTCTTATATAGTACATACAATATACATCAAATAATTATTTTATATAAAAATGTTACACACAAAAAAATTCGAGTGTATTTATTACTTTTTTAAAAATAAATTTCAGGGTGATTTTAGTTGTTTTTGTACAACTCAACTTGTATTATTCGCACGTTCGTCGTTCCACGCCACACTGTTTACAAAAGTCACCACCAGATGACAGGAACACAAAACGAGCTCTAGTGCGAGTGTTCTCACAGGGTGATTTTCCCATTGTCCCCTCGATTTTGTACCACCCCTCGCCGCAACATTTTCGGGATTCATCCCCTTGATCGAAAAGTATTCTGGCCAGTATGGCCCCTGTGAAAAACTACCCTCTGTTTGCTGAACCACTGGTAATGGGTATCGCAGATCACATTAGTCAGAGCACTCTGCATGATTTTATGTTTGTTATTATTAGCCGAATCGAAATAGTCTCTTTTTTTCCAGCAATGTTTTCGAGGATAATTCATACTTCAAAGATTTCGGCGCGAATTAAAATTAAAAGTTGTTCAAAAATTTCTTCTATATACAAAAATGGGGGAATAAATTCTTTTAACTAATATAGGTCCAATATTGAGTTCGGTATCAAAACGCTTGAGACTTCAAGTCAAAATATATTAAATTTTCAACAAAATAATTGAATTTTCAACCAAAGCAGATTAATTTTCTACCATAAGAAATGAATTGTCTACTATAAGAGATAAATTTTCAAACTACTCGAAAATATGAACTTTCAACCAAGAAAGATGATTTTTCAACCAAATTTTTGAATTTTCAACAAACAAAAAAATTAGTTTTAAACCAAACAGTTGAATTTACAACCAAATAGTTGAATTTTCAACCTACAAAGATGATTTTTCACTTAACTACTCGAATCTTCAAGCCAAAATTCAATTTTTTTAGCAGACAGTTTCAATAAAAAAAAGATGAATTTTTAGTTTAAAAAGACGAATTTTCAACAAAGCAGTTAAATAGAATTTCCTAACCAAAAATATGACTTTCTATCGAAATAGTTGAATTTTCAACAATATAATTAAATTTTCAACACACTAGTTGAATTTGTAATCACATACATAGTTGAATTTTCGACCTACACATATGCATTTTCAACCAATTTGTTAAATTAAAAAAAAAAATTATCAACCAAACTGCTGAATTTTCAACTAAATAGTTGCATTTTCAACCCTGCGAGGATGAACTTTCAACCAAAATGGGCTAATTAAAAAAAAAACTTTAATCAAAAACATTTGCATTTTCAACCAAATATAGTTGAATTTTCAAGCCAAAAAAAACGATTTTTTTAGAAGACAGTTGAATTTTTAATGAAAAAGGACGAATTTTCTCTCCAAAAAGATGAATGTTCAACAAAACAGTTACATTTTAAATAACATAGTTGTTTTATAATAAAGTAATTCATTATTCAAATAAAATTATAAATCTTCAAGAAGAAAAAAAAATAATTTTCAACGCGGAAGTTAAACTTTTCAGAAAGTAGTTGAATTTTCAATAAAAAAAAAGAATAGTCTACACGAAAAAATATAATTGTTGATATTCCAACCAAGAAAAGATGTAAATTTTAAATAAAAAAAGGCTAATTTAACCAAAAAGATGAATTCTTAATGAAAAATGGAAAAACGTAAAAGTTGATATTTAAAACAAAAAAGTCTTTAATAATTTAACAAGATAGTTATTGAACTAAAATGATGCATCTTCAAAAAAAAAAGAATTTTGAACGAAGAAGTTGAACTTTCAAATAAGTAATTGCATTTTAAATCAAAAAAGTTATTCACGACGAAAAATATAATAGTTGATATTTTAAGTAAGAAACAGTCGAATTTAACCAAAAAGATGCATTTTCAATTAAAAATGTAACAGTTGATATTTCAACAAAAAAATATTTTAATTTTAAATAAAAAAAGTTGGATTCAATCAAAAAAGACGAATTTTCAACAAAATAGTTGAATCGTCAACTAAAACAGATTAATTTCGAATTAAAAATTTATTTTTTTAACCAAGTAATGAAATTGTCAACCAAATAGTTGATTCTTTACCAAATTGTTGAATTTTCAAGCCAAAAGACGAATTTACTGCAAAAAATTTGAATTTTCAACCAGAAAATGAGAAAATATAAAATTTCAACATAACAGTTGAATATCAGGGAATTTTTCCTAATTTTAGGAAACGTTCTCGAAAAGTAGGGAATATTCCCTAACTAGTTCAGAATTTTCCAAATTCTTTAGGGAATTAACAAAACCCAAAGGAAATGGGAAATCTTACGCAATATTTTGGGAATTTTCGTCAATTTTGACAAGGATATATTTCAACAAAACATACAGGAATTCAAACTTTTATTATTCATTTTCATATTTTCATGCATTTCATAAAATTTTTGTTTACATTTATATTTTTAATGTATGATGTCACATTCTACGTTAGCATACCCCCCCCCCCCCTACACACATTTTGCAGTGTGATGTAGTTTTCGATGTAGTTTTCCTTAATTAAAATCAAAGTTTTTATTTTCGCTAAATAAATTCTAGTCATCAGTGAGAATCTTTCGCTGTGAAAGACTGTCATTGTCTAAAAATAAAAGTCGCTCGTCCTTTAATTCATAAGCAATGTCTTATTTTAGAATTATAAGGATAATCGATAGAGCTCTTGATTTCGAGAAATAACCGATAAGCCTGAGAGGCAGATAGGACAATAATGGCCGAATGATTGCAACTCGATTGACAATGTCCGGATGGGATGGCGATAAAGCTTGACAGTTTAATCCTTTTCAATAATTGATCGATCAATTACAGATGTTAATCGTCTTCCGTTTACGCATTCTCGCGGGCCTTACCTGCACGATTGTTGCTTCTTATCGCAGAGCCGAAAATCAGAGTTTTTTTTCAATGATTCGTTAATTGTTCAAAGAAGAAAATTAAAGATCTGTCTGCTAAAGAGATTATAGAAAAGAATTTTTATTTCAATGTCTTTCTAATCCTCTTAACTGACTTCTCGGTCTTGACAGTTTACGAACAGGTCCTTCGAGCCGGTTCAAATCTCAACTTCCAAACAGGATCTTTCAGTAACAATTAATGCTAATTGTATTATCATAGAGGACACAGAGGTAAATACGTGTTTCAATTGTGCAGATTTTCTGAATACATTGAAGTAAAATGGGTTGACAAATGTATTGAATTGAGAGAAACGTTTATATCGCAATGAGAATCGTTAGTCTGAAAAAAGCAACTCGATCTAAAATGAATGCATGATTTCCGATCTTGAATACGTTGCAATAGCAATCTGCACAGTGACGTTCATATTATGACCGTTCGATCGAAGAGCTACCGCTTCTCTCTTTCTCTCTGTACCAACGTTGTCGGCGACATGAAAGCCTGCCATGAAATGCGTGGCGATTGTGTTCTCCGCTTGTTCAACCGGTATAGGGAGGTGTGTGTTTGCAACTCCATACGTATGTGTGTACGAGCTATGCAAGCATGTTTCGTGTTCATCTATAAACATACTTACACTCGTGTCGGAAAATGTGTAGCTATCCATTTTCAAGTGGATTTTCACATACAAAGTTCAGTTACATTGCAGAAATTTTCAGTTATATGTAGTTATGTTATTTGAAAAGTTCGCCATCATAATTTACAATCCTATCTAAAAAAAGTGGTGAGCGACGTGTCTCGAAAATATTGCAGTGATTGTTGTTGAAAACTTGATTGGCTTTTCATTACTCGCATTTGCCTGGACATTTGGCCAGGGGAGAGGAAAACTTCAGAAAATCACCTCTCGAGTTCAGCCGGCTTTTCGACAGTCAAATTTGAAGGCAGATATTTGAACCTATCATCACCTCGCAGCTAATGCCGTCGGTCAATTCAAGTTATTTTATGTCTTAAATTTGAAATTTGAAAATTAAATCTAACAATTTTCAGTAAGAAAAATTATAGAAAACCTTTTGCAAATCAAGAAACATGCGGTTTAATTAAAACTTTCAACTTATCTAATAAATTATTGAAAATATTAGACATGTTTCATGATAGATCTGTTCGCTGGAAATAAGTATTTAAAAAAAGCATTTTAATATAAAATTATACGCGGAGAAAATGCATTAATGGGAAATTACCCATTTTGTTCGGTAAATCGAAGACATTACCGCATTTTGAGAAAATTTACAATTTTTCAACAGGTTTGGATTATATTTTTGTGTTTCACCTAAAATTGGTATTTTATGAACTAAAATAATTAGATATTAAACCAATGATTTTCGTTTACAATAATAAAATTTATATCCAAGAACAATTTCCGATTGTGTTGTTGTGTTTGTCGAAACTTGAAATTTGTATTAAAAAATCATTATATTTCAAACAAAATTTACAACTTTTTAACAATTTCAGGTTATTTTGGCATTTTACACCGGAAATCGGTATTTTTAGGGGGGGGGGGAACAATAGATTTCAAGGAAGATAAACATTTGTTGTACATTTTTAAGTTAAGGTAGAGGTTTTCACCGGAAGTATAGATATGGGTTTCAAAGAAAATTTACAATTTTAAAGCCATTTAAGGTCATATTAAATGTTCTTTCTTTAAATCGGTTATTTGAAACAGAAATCATTTAATTTGAAAGAACATTAACATTTCGGAAAAATTTTTTCCTACGTTACAGAAGTGTTTATCGTCGAAAATTGCTATTTTAATTTAAAAAATCATAAGATTTTTCAGATTTTTATTATAAGTCATACATTTGGCATTTTTCGTACAATTTTTGGTTTTGTTAGCATTTTATGCCGGAAATCGGTGCTTTTAATAAAAAAATCATTGGATTTCAAAGATATTGGAAAGGTTTTGGAATAATTTTAGGCTTTATTCGTGTTTTTCACAGGAAATGAGTATAGATTTCAAATAAGATTTATACTTTGGTGCACTTTTAGGTTATCTTAAATGTTTTTCGGAATTCGGGTTTTAAATAAAAAACATCATGTTTAAAAGATGATTGACTATTTTAAACAATTTTTTTGCCCTGTTAGCGTTGTTCGTCTTAAATTGCTATTGTTACTAAAAAATCATAAAAATGTAAATGATATTTACAATATTTGAACAATAATAGGGTATTTTAGCGTCTTTCACCATAAATATTATTTTACACAAACATAATTTAACTGCAACAATTAAAGTAACAATTTTGAACAACTTCAGGTTATGTTAGTATTTTTTTCGGGAATTGGTATTTTGTATTAAAAATGCAACGGTTTGATTGATTTTTAACGAATGATTTATTTTACAAAAATATATATTAATTCTGAAGCTGAGATATCAATTTTCATCAATTATCAAAAATATTGTTCTTACTTTTCTTTTATTTTAGATAATAGATACTATGAAATACAACATTGTTGTATTAATAATAATTTCATATTGTAATTGAATAATACTTTTTTTTTATGAAAAAGAACTTGTGCGTTTTAAATTACAAACGCTTACGCAAGGGCTCTGTAATTATTGACAGTTTCCAGAAAGTATGCGATTTTTTGTTCTTCCCGAAAATCGCGATATTTGAAGGTATTTATTTTGCATTGGAAAGCAAGTGTTAGAAACCAGCGGGGTGTCTTTTTTCTTTGACAGTTCTCGCCTTTTCACAAAATCGGTTAAAGCAGTTAAAGAGGTATGCTGATACGGTCATAGAAAAACCAAGAACGTAGGTCGAGAACGATCCCAGAAATAAGGCACCCTACTGGTTTCTAACAGTTCTTTTCCAATAAAAAAACTGTCGTAAAATATCTTTATTTTGACGAACAAAAAAACAATTTAAAGTCAATATTAGCATTTTTTTTAATTTATTCAAAAATGTTTGAAGCATCTTTTTTCCGTTTTTCTCATTGTTTTTTCTATAAATAATAGTGTTCTAAATTTGATTCTTGTTAAATTAGGACCGGAATTCCTTACTTTTTGTGACATTTCTTTTCCTGTAAACTAAAGTTTGGGTTATTAAAACTTTAGACTTTTTTTAATACGTCTAAAATTTGACCAAATTTTTCCTGATCCACAGTGCATTTTGACTTCAATGTCTCGTTGAACCCTATTCATATGTTTCGAAATTAAAATGGATTTTTTTTCTCTAACAAAAAAAGTGAATAAAGTTTTTTTTTTAAATTGCGAATCAATTTTTTGCTTTTCCTGCAAAAATTATTCACGATAAAATAGATTTCTTTTCAATCTTAATTAAAATTTTTTTAAATAGAGACACTAAACTGATGATTCTATCCAATATGCAGGGTTTGCTTATGAATAATTTTTAAGATTTCTTTTAATTGAGTTTACATATTTTACCTCAATTTTCTTGAAGGAGATCATTTTTTTTATTTAAATTGTTGTAAAAAGAATGTTTTGAATTTTTAGAGATTTATTTAGAAATGCATTCAAATATATATATATATATATATATATTTTTCTTTTTCTAATTGGAAAATTTAATAATCTGAATAGATTGGTTTCATAATCATCCACAAAAACAATAAATAACTTAATTTTAATTGAAACAGTTAAAGTTAAAGTTGAATTTTCAACCAAAAAGATTTTTCAGTGAAGAAAGAAAAAAATTTTAACCAAATTATTGATTTTGCTGCCAAGAAGACGAACTTTCAACGAAAAAGTCTAATTTTTCACCGGAAAATATGAATTTTCTACATAAAAGTTACTTTTTTAACCAAAGGGTTGAATTTTATGTCAAAATAGCTTAATTTTTAACGCAAAAAGACAAATTTTTAACAAAATAGTTACATTCACAACCAAAACGATGAATTTTCAACTAATGTTCTAATCAGCCAATATTTTTGGATGGAGATTTCGGAAATATTTCCTGACAAACTTCTTCGTCATTCCAAAAAATTGAATTAACGATCAATGTTTCTTTAATCTGTGTATATATAGTCATTCGAAAAATAAAATTGGCTCTGATTCTTCGCACCCAGAGATGTTAACTTTTCGGATTCGACGTTTGAAGTGAGCACGTCTCCCGATTAGAGTTTTTCTACCCACGACTGTCTTGCCTGTCACGGATTTGCGATTCGTCCATTCTTCCCTAAAAAAAGGGGGAAGGCGAACTTGGCGAATTGCCCAGCCAGCGCTAACGACGTTATGTCCGGAATTCGATTCGGTGTTCCGATCGTCTTGCTTCTTTTCCACTTTTTTTTCTGCCCGAAATTTTTAATTCCACGCTCTGGAGATTCGTGCAAGGGAGGAACCGTCGACGAGAACGGAGAAAACAATTAATCACCCGATAAGTGGACAACAAGGACTCTGAGTCTAAGATTTACCCCAGTTCTGAACATATTTCACAAGGAAAGAAAATTGGAAATTTGAAAAGATAAAAATAAGTAATCAGGATAACTTATCAGTACCTAATTAGTCCCGATACATTATTGAAGAACTATTGAATCTTGATGAGATTCAAATCTCATTTGAGAACCATTGACGAGGACTTGTCTTTTTCTTTGTCTCGGGGTTTATCTCGGTTTGGCCAACAATAGCTTTCATTGTTTCCTGTTACATTACCTGCAAAAGAAAGAGTCTCAACAGCTTGAGCTTACACGAGCCGCGCTGTTGTGGCGTGTAATCTTTATACCTTGATTTTTAATTAAAGAATATAATATTATAGCAGTGCCAAAGCTGATTTATGGCATTTACATTTATGCCCCCGTATGCGGTAGCTTTGCAAAAAGAATACCCTCTGCCCTTTGTACGCTCGCCGCCTAGCGTTCGCGCATCCAGTGGCTCTCAACCTAAATCGATTTTGATAAATCGGAATATTAGGTCTACAAATTAATCCGGTACCTTTACTTTGATGTCTTTTAACTCTTGGTCGAACTTGAATTGTTTCCCGCCCTAAAGTAGTTTTAAAGGGCGAACCTTAAGCTTGAAAACAATATAACAGGTGGCGGCCCTGCGGACTCAACCTCAAAAATCATTAGTTAATACAATAGCGCCCGACAAGGAACATTTGAGACACTGCATTTTCTTCGCATTGATCATTTTTCAACATGCAGTGGCTCAAATGCTCCTTGTCGGACGCCATTGTATTCACTAATGATTTTTGAGGTTAAGTCCGCAGGGCCGCCACCTATCAATAAAGACACCGAATTAATTTGTAGACCTAATAATTTATGTGATAAGGAGGAATTTTAGACTCAATCTGTCAAAGTTGATTTGGGGTCTGTTTCTTGAATCCTCGACAAAATAACATCCGTTTGGATAGATTGAGCCGAGGTGTAAAATTCCTCAAAGGTTTACGAGTGTCTAGATTATTATTCAGCTTGAGATTGTGAATGGACTTTATTTTTTGGGTTCAGTTGACTTGAAAAGGTCAATCCACCTGAATGACTTTTGAAATATGTACTTAAATGGACCACTCTTCAGAATCTTCTTCCGTAGCTAAACAAATGTGAATGTGCAAAGTAAGTCAGGTCCGTGGTGACTGGTGAGGTGAGTTAGCGGCTTGTAACTGTATCAAGTTGGCTGTGACACGACCACGCATAAATCACTTCCTCGACTCAAGCCGAACCACTGAGTTAAATGCACGTATACTCCTGCCCTTTTGTTGGACACTCGCATCACAAATTGATTGAATTCTGTACAAAAAAAAAATCAATACTAGACAAAAAAGAAAAAAACTTTATTTCACGATTTTTTTTGTACTCTTTTAGTTGAATTTTCGCGCCAGAATAGTTTCTAGTCGATTTTTGATGTCTTTTTCTACAATTTTTAACAAAAATACAAAATTTGACATGTTAAATTTCTATAAAAAATTACATTTTGCATATCGACGTTCCCGAGCCATTTTGACGTATCTCCAGCGAATGCGTTGAAACTGTCGTAACTCGTTGTCATGTTGGAAAAGTATCGCAACTCGCAGCACCAATTCCATAGTGTCGTATCTCTTAAAAAAAGTGTCGCAACTCTTTTTCTTTGTTTTTGAAAACTGAGGAATCCAAAATTCAAAATGGATTAAAAAATAATAAATCAATTTATACCTCGATTTTTTAAGTATGAAAAATTAAAACGTGTCAGTAGATATACCTTAAGTATTATACAAACTACAAAATGCTGTAAAATTCTTTAAAATGTTTTCTATAATCAGAAAAAAAACAAAGTATTTTTTCCATGAAAACCATTTTTTCGATAATCGAATTTATTTAATTTATAATATATTATATTTATAATTCATTACCCATATAATGTTTTTATCCTTATAAAAAATCGTCGAAAAGCCTCCTAAGAGCTCTATAAACGAACGAAATTTCTGATTGATTTAAACATGAAACATCGAATGAAATGACACTCTTTCAACTGTTTTCTCTTCAGACACGTTACTTCAGTTAATGCGAAAATGTTTTAGGCGACAGTTACGACAGCATGGAATGGAACAAACTCGAAAAATCATAATTCACCAAACTTTCAATAAAGTCGCTTTTTTCTATTAATTGATCATAAAACTGAGTAATAGTACCATTAAATTGACAATATTTCAGTTCAATAGACTATATGAATATCAATATTTCCTTAAAAAGCGAGTTACGACACTTTTAAAAGACTATCAAGAGATACGACACTATGGAATTGGTGCTGCGAGTTCCGATACTTTTCCAAGATCAAAACGAGATAAGAGAGTTTTAACGCATTCGCTGGAGATACGACAAAATGGCTCGGGACCGTCGATATGGAACCGTTCTAAGTATACGTCATACTACCAGGGGGTGGGGGGTAACAGGGCTTGTGACGATTTGTGTCGTATTGATTTTTTTTTCAAGTGAAGCATCTAAATACCTCTTCCTTTTTTTGAAAATTGATGTATTTTATTATAAATTCGCCTTTTTTGGTGAAAAATCAATCTTCTAGGTTGAAGATTCAACCACTGGGTTAACAGCTAAACTAATTTATTAAAAATTCATGTTATTAATTGAAGATCCATCTTTGGTTGAAAATTTAACTTTTTTGGGGAAAATTCCTTTTCTTTTTTATTGAAAATTAATTGTTTGAACTCTAAATTTAAATATTCCATTCTTGGTTTAAAATTGATCGTTTTTAGTTGAAAATTGAACTATTTAGTTCAAAATTAACTTTTTTTGTTAAAAAATCCTATTTTCGGGTTGATATTTCAACTGTTTTGTAAAATATTATTATTTTTTGGCTTAATAATTCAACTGTTTCGTGGAAAATTCACCTTTTCTGGTTGAAAATTTATATTTCTGGGTACAAATTCAACTGTTTGGTAGAGAATTCGCCTTTTTGGCTTAAAAATTCAACAAATTATTAGTTGAAATTTTTTCTCTCCATTGAATGAAAAATCTTTTTTGGTTGAAAATTCATTTCTTTTGGTAGAAATTTCATATTTTTTGGTTGAGAATTAATCTCTTTTGGTTGAGGATTTTAAATTAAAATATTTTTTGGTTGAAATGTCAACTATTACATTCTTCGTTAAGAATTCATTTTTTTGGTTAAATTCGACTGTTTTTTATTAAAATTATTCAACTCTTTTGTTAAAAAGTTATATTTTTCGGTCAATAATTTAATTGTTTTGATTAATATTCGGCTTTTTGGATAGAAAATTCTTCCTCTTGGATTAAAAATTCAACTTTCTTCTACAAAATTCGTCTTCCTGTGTTGAAAATTCAACTATTTGGCTCAGAATACAACTGTTTTTGGTTGAAGTTTAATCTTTTTTGTTTGGAAATTCGACCAATTTGTTGTAAATACATATTTTTGGGTCGTAAATTCAACCTTTTGGTTAGAAACTCAACTATTTTGTCAAAAATTCCTCTCTTTAGCTTGGTAGTTCAACTATTTGTTCGTAAATGCAACTGTTTGGTCAAAAATGATTGTTGTTTGTTTGTTGAAAATTCAACTATATAGTTGAAAAATCATCTTTCTTGGTTGAAAATTCATCTCTTTTTCTAACAGCACGCAATATTGCAACAAAGTTGCTGAAATATTGCATGTCAACATTGGAAAAATTACAGTGTAATATTGCAACAATTTTCGGTAATATATGAATATCCTCTCCCAAACAATATTGCTTTATAATATTGTTGCAATGTGGCAGCAATGTTGTGCAACAATCTTAAATAAATATTCTATAATTTTTCAGATCTCTCTGCGAAAACTGTACGGAATTGAGATCATCTCCTATATTTTCCCCTTTCAACATTTTAATGTTATTTCGCAACATTATTGCAACACGAGCGCAACATTGCTACAATATTGCGTGCTGTTGGAGTTTGGTAGAAAATTAACTTTTTTTGGTTGAAAATGTAACTATTTTGTTGAAACTGCAAAATATTTCGACTTGAAATCTTCGGAATTTTATGTGTTTTCATATTGAATTCAATATGGTACCTATACGTCACATTGGAGGGTTCAAGCTTTGTGTGATTATCTGTGACGAAGAAGGGGCGGTGTTGAAAAAGTTTTAAAAATAGCGAAATTTTTTGAAATAGAAATATTCAAAGCTGAACACATTTTTTATTGAAATGGTAGAATGTGGGGAATTTTTATTTTTAAAATATCTCAATAAATCATCCATCATCCCAATAAGTATCCCAATTGCCAACAATTTTACGAAATCGAAGTGATTATATTTGTTCAGTCAGGAAAAGTAATCAAGTCTATTAAAATAATAATCCTCTCGATCACGTCTTTAAGAATTCCGGGAAATGATTCATTTTCCAAATGATCACGCAACTCGTTTGACGCAATGAATACATGTTTGAGTCACTTTATACACATTCGTAGATCTTAAGCCTCGAGTTTATTTTTTATCACTGCATGTCACCCACAAAATCCGAGGATATCGAGGATTTGGATAATTTACGACTCAAAATAAAAACCCTTGCTATTCAGACAAATCTCCTCAAATAGAAATTAAATTAAATTCAAACTGCAGAATGGTGACATTTATTAACGGGTCTGGGTGTCACGTCCCTGGAAGTTTATTTACTAACATTAAAAATATATACAATTTCAAAATCTATTATTAAACAAATTTTTAAATGTTAGGAGGTTTTCAGCGTTTTGAAACAATAATTAATAATTTCGAATTGAAAGTGCTTGAAAATAAAAAAAGTGTATTGAACGAGTTTGAATTGAAAATTTGAGATTAGGTCACATTATAAAAAAGGACCTCTTAAAATAAAAAAATTTCCGAATAAAATTTTAAAAATTGGATAATTTCATTAGGAAAGAGAAAATTGTATTATTTCTAATTAAAAGCATTGATAATTGAATTATTTAAAATTGAAAACTTTTGAATTAAACCATTTTTAATTCAAAGCAATTTAAATTTGAACATTTTAAGTCAAAAACTTTAATTAATTATTGGACAGTTTTAAGATATTACATAGCAAATTATTTAATTTTCGAAATTGCACAATTTCAAGCCTTCCAATTCGATTTTTTTTAGGTCCGTTTAAAATAAAAAATAATTCAATTTTCAATACCTGGTATTAAAACCTTCTAATTTTTAAGGCTTGCATTTGAAAAATTATTTTCTTAGTTTTTTTTTTTTGTTTGAATTTATTCTGGAGGCATGTAATTCAAAATTGATTTATTACAACTTCTTCAGACTGAAAGTTATGACTCTACGAAGTATTTCAATTTTATATTGTACGATTTTTTATAATTAAAAAAAACAGACAATTTTGTATGCATAAAATTGAAACAAAGCAATTTAGAATATTTAAATGTAAAATTATTAAAATTAAAACTACAAAATTATGAAACTTGAAATTGACAAACTCGAAAAGTGAAGATATTCCAAATCAAATATTTTCGAATTTAAGCTTCTGAAGCAAAACAACTTTAGTTTTAAGAACTCAAAAATTAGCTGTTTTAGAATTTCGCATTCAAAACTATAATTTTAAATTGAAATTATAGAAATTTTAAAGATTTTAAATGTTAATAATAAAAACCATATCTTTTAGTATCAAGTGACATTCAAAGTAAATGGGTAGCGGTAGACTTTTAAAATAAAAAATGTGATTTATGTCCAAGAAAAAAATCAGTGATTCTCATGATTTAAAATGGAAGAATGTTATATAATGTGTATTCTGAAATTAGGATCTTAAAACTAAGGCATTAAAAATGAATCATTTTCAAATTTTGCATAATGTTTTTTAAATTTTACTCATTTTGATATGAGGTGCAAAATTAATAATTTGAAAATCAGTGATAAAGCGTTGCCATGCAATGGAAACAATTTCATGTTGAATACAATATTATAAGATATGAAACTGCGGTATACTAAGCAACTGTCACATTGAACTACACTGAAATCTGGAATTAAGAATACTTTCGGACATGGCTGGCAGTGGCCTTGATCCTAAGTTCAGGGAATTCAAACGTAAATAGGCAGGGCCACATGAATCATTTCTGAGAGTGCGGCCCTCATGCTGTTTGTCACGCATGCCTGAGCACCGCCTCTCTTTCGGTTCCGCATTCCCCGCATCGCCAAAATTCCGAGGACATCAATTCTAGGAATATTGCAAATCCGGGGTTCTTAATTCCAGGTTTCAGTGTAATAGAACAAATTGTGAGTGAAAACCCCCGCGAAAAGCGAGCGAAACATAGGAGCTTCAATGTGGACAGAATGAATGAATCGTAGATTATTATTATGCCATAATAATAATAATAATAATAATAATGTCTATGGTTTATTTTAGTCTAAGCAGCTTCGACAGATAATGTCGATTCAGTATTATGAAATTAAGTAAATTTAGACTGGGGGTTTTGTTTGAGAAACTGACCAGAATGAAAATGAATTCTCAAGCTTGAATCTTTGTGAATTGCGGTAGATGCCATTCAGATTAAAGAATAAAAGAAGGGAGACTAAAGTCTTGTTTATTTGTTGCAATTTTTCCATGTTTTCTATTTATTTTTTATTTTTCTGCTTGAAGTCTCCTATTTGAATTTTGAAGATCGAGGGTGCAGATTTGAGGACAGTGGAATCTGTTTTGCATTGGAGGGAAAATTGGAGGGTTGGCAATGGCATTCCTAACGGTGAGGTCCGCTTAGCTCTAACTTATCTCAAGTGGATGCGGAGTGGAGAGCAGTTGATTCGATCATGATAATTCCTCGAATGAAATTTACCGCCAACCATCACGCACGCAATACCACTAACGGAGAGACGGCATGGTTACCAAGCGCCCAGTCATGGGGGATGTTCGTCCCGTTTCGGCAGGGGTGCCAATCTAATAATACCAATTGACTCTAGCGGTCGGCGAATGCTCGATTTGCGGTCGCTTCTACCCATCTTACTCAACTTTCCTTTCTCTTCCATTTTCCCAATAGATTATTAGTAAATCAACGGGAATATTTAATAAAAGGTAAAGAAGTTAAAGCATGGTTCTATATAATCAGGGTATTTAGCGTCCTGTAAATCCTTGAAAACCTGGAAACGTCCTTGAATTATTTTTTACCTGAGAAAACCTGGATAAGTTCTTGAATTTTGCTGATGGTCCAGGAAAAAGTAGGTTTTTAAACTTACTCTCTGTTGAACGAAAAACGATTGCTGGACCGTTTTTGGTACTTTTCAGTTGATTTGTAATTTTTAGTTTTGTTTGCAAGAAGAAAAGCACACCTTTTTAACAATAGATTGTTCAGTTTATCACGGTGAACATCACGAAGCTATAATTCAAAATATTTAAAAGTTTCTCATTTATTCCCTATTTTTTTCAACTTTAACAGCAATTTAATGACATTTTTTTGAAATCTAATAATTGGTTGCTGTCAATATATTGAAAGTAAGATCAGTTATGCGTTTATTGAGCTTTTATTGATTATAATTGGTTGAAATTTGACTGAGTTATTCCACACTATTTGTAGAGTGTGGTCGTTGGTCAGAGAAAACATGGAAATCAGGGAAAAATCAGGGATTTTTGAAAAGGTCAGGAAAATTCTGTAAGAGGCATTTTAAATAACTGTCAAGGATAATAAATTATATTTTGTTATTTTAATTTGAAATTATTTTATTCCGTATATTAAAGATTGTATTTAAAAATGTTATACAAGATTAAGATTCTGGTATTTGAATATTAATGGTCAGGCAAAATAAAAAATTGGTCAGAGTAAATTTAGGGAATTTTGAAAATGAAGTTTGGGGCTACCCGGATATAATGTACTTAATATTTGGTTACAAATTCAACAATGTTATTAAAAAGTCATCCTTATTATTTGAAATACCTCCTATTGCATTATTCATTGAGAATTCATAATTTTTGTTGAAAATTCATCTCGTTCGTTGAAAGTTTAATTACTGTAATTTGATCTTTTTTTATTCAAAATGTAACTATTCCATTTTTGGCGGAGATTTTTTTAAAATTGAATTTTTTTTTATATTTTTTTTTATGATTGAAAATTAATTATTACCTGAAAATCTAACATTTACATTTTTTGTTGAAAATTAATCTCTTTCATTAAAAATTCATCCTTATTGGTAGAAAAGTAGTCTTTTTGGTTGAAATGTCCTGTTTTTGGGTTAAAACTGAAATTGTTTGGCTGAAAATTAACTTTTTTGTTGAAAGTTTATATTTTTGGGTTGAAAATGCAACTGTTTTACAAAAAAATTCGTCTTTTGGCTTAATTTTGATTTTTCGTTGAGAATTCAGCTTTTTGTTGAAAATTCAAATTTTCGTGTTAAAAACTCAACTCTGTTTTTGCTTAAAGCTTAATATTTTTTGTTTCAAAATTCGACTATTTGGTTGAAAATTGTTTTTTGTAGTAACCTTTTTGGTTAAAAATTCAACTGTTTTGTTGAATATTCGTCTATTTGGAACAATAAATCATCCTTTTGGATTTAAAAGTCACCTTTTTTGTTAAAAGTTAAACTGTCTTCTAAAAATTGCTATCATTTCGTTGAATGTGCAACTATTTTTGGTTGAAGTTTAATCTTTTTTTATTAATTGATGTTATGTTTTTTTGACCAGTGAATTATTCAAATAATATGATGTTAATGTTTTTTGTCTACATGGTCGATAATCAATATTTTTTTGAAATATTGATTATTAAAGTTGTGAAACACAACTTTTTAAAGTTGGGAAAACTAGCTCCGCTGGGGCTCGAACTCCAGATCTTTCAAATTTCCGGTCTGATGCTCTAATCAATTAAGCTCCGGAGAGACGAGAACATTTTCTTCACAACTCCTACAAGTTGAATGTCGACGTCATTCAATGTACTTGCAAGATATTCTAACATGAGATTGATTTTATCAATTGATGTTATGTTTTTTTGACCAGTGAATTATTTAAATAATATGATGTTAATGGTTTTTGTCCACATGGTCGATAATCAATATTCATCATTGCATCATCATTCATCAAATTGCATCAGACCGGAAATCTGAAGGATCTGGAGTTCGAATCCCAGCTGAGCTAGAGAGATTTTTCCACAACTTTAAAAAGTTGTGTTCCACAACTTTAATAATCAATATTAAAAAGAAATATTGATTATTATCGACCATGTAGAAAAAAAACATTAACATCATGTCATTTAATCTTTTTTGTTTAAAATTCGATCACTTGGTAGATAGTTTATATATCGTTTTTACATTCAAATTATCATGTTTTAATGTGGAATATACCATAAATTGCCTTAACATTTTCGAAAATTCGACACGAATTGTAAGATTTCCATTGAAGCTCTCCCAATTTAAATTTCCCGCTAATTCTTGCCCGCAACGAGGTCTTTCAACTGTTTGTTGTTGCAGCGGTGAAGAAGCGAATGCCCCTTTTTTGAACACACAATCCGTGTGGTTTTCCACGAAGTGAGGGCTGACTATAAAGTGAAAACCGCTGGTTTGTTTAAACGGCTTCGCCCCCTATAAAGTCGTAACTCCGATCGCAGGAATCTCCATTACATGATCTGCATTGATCATGGGTCTGCGATCATCAAATGTGAAGAAAGTCTCCCCGTATTTCGTGTTTCTCCATCGTGTGTGGCAACCCCTGGCTCCATTCTCCTATATCTCTTTAAGTTTTGACTATTTTTAGACTTTCTAGTAAGGGGCTAGAGCCAAATCGATTAGACGCCTCAGTTTAAATTTAACTGTCGAAGATGGTCCCGAGGAATTCCATCTTCGAAGCCAATCGATCCTATTAATTCAGTTCACAAACAAACCCTGAGGAAATTTCAAAGTTCCAACTTCATAGACTGTTAGACGTTTCTGTAGGAATTTTCAGAGACGCGTCATTAAAGCTTTATGCAGGAACCGTTTTTAAATTTTCCTAAATAATTTATATTGTTGAGACAAATATATACTGCAAATTGATATTAAATTAATGAACCAATGGAACGACTTAAAATTACAGATATAACTCTAGCCAAGAGGGCGTCATTTGACGTAAATAGCTGACTCACCATTCAATTGAAACCTGGATTAATTAATAATTTATGCAGGTGCTTTTAGTCTCTTGCGGTCCTGATGTATCTTTTTAGAAGTTCATTTACGAGGCTCATCAATTAACCGATCGGTTGAATTTTTCAGTTTATTCTGCTCGTGCAAATTTCGAATCCTTTCCACGCTTGAGATCATTCAATATCGGAAAAATGGTTTACTGCATCGTTATAATTCAACACAACCTTTTGCAGTCCATTGCCGCCCATGGCCGCAACCACAATTGTCCGCTACGAAAGAGGTTGAGAAGCGAGGAATGCGAAGTTGCTAAACTGCGCACTTCTTTCGTTCACGATAACTTATATTTCTATTACCATTGAGGAATTTTAGGAAACTATTTGTAATTTTCGGATACCCGAAATTTCATTACTGGATTTTGTTTTCCTAAATGTGTCGGGATTTTCCGAACATTTCAAACAGTGTATTTCAACCGTGGATCTACCATATTAGAAAATTGATCGGAGGCAGTTGGTTTCCTAATTGAATACTCTTAGTGGACTGATACACATATTTATCTACGAAATAGAGTTAGGAAAGACGTTTAATGACATAAGCAATTACTCGAATATGGCAATGTTTTTAGCTCGAAGATTGATAAAAGTCCGGGGATTTGACTTTCAGACTTGGAACACGTGACAGGCTCGTTTACGTATCGACGTATATAGAGTATGGGAATAATTACTTATTCCGCCTATCGATGAGGATATTTTCCGTTCGGTTGCTCCCGGCATTACGTGATCGGACTTCTGGAGAAATTATTCCTAATGCAGTCGAGTGCTCTCAAACGCTCAACCCAGAAAAGGCACCTGTAAGGATCTGGCTTACGTAATGAAGATTTCAGGGGTGTTCATGCTTGCTTTCATATTGGCATAAAAATGTCTTCTATATATTTTTAAAAGTAGATTACACTCTAAATTTGAATCAGTCAGAGATTACTGATTCGAAGTCAATTTTGACTGATTCAAATAATGCGGATTCGACGACTTACAGATCAGTTAAAAGTGACTTTGCAAATCAGTCAATTTGACCCACTGATTAGTTAGTCATTCTTAATTAGCCAATGTGTTAAATTTTTAACTAAAACAGGACAATATTTAACCCGAAATGGAATAATTAAATTTTCACTACAGAAGAACTAATTCTCAAGAAAATTGTTAAATTTTTAACAAAAGAGGCGACCTTTCAACTCAATTGATTAATCTTTAGCCAAAAAATGGATTTTTAACAAAGTAGTTCAACTTTCAACACAGTAGTTGCAATTGCAATCAAAAAAGGTGAATTTTCCGAGGAATTTTCGGCCAAAACGTTGAAATTTACTAAAAAAAGAAATTTTTAACAAAGAAGAATGAATCTTAAACAAATTAGTTAAATTTTCAACCAAACAGATTAATTTTCAACCAAACAGATTAATTGTCAACTAAACTGCTAAATTAATCACAAAAAGAATTAATTTTTAACAAAGCAGTTCAACTTTCAATCAATGAATTGAAATTTCAAGAAAATGCAACTAAAAAAATCAATTTTCATCCAAAGGGATACATTTTTGACTAAAAATAAACAACGAATTTGCAACAATGTAGTTGAAAGTTCAACTATAAAAATAAGCTTTTCAGTAAAATGATGAATCATTGACAAAAAAAATGAATCTTTAACCCACAAAGACGATTTTTCAATTAAACTATTTATTCAATGAAATTGCAAACAAATAGTTGAAGTTTAAAGAAAAATGGAATAGATACATTTTCAGTTAAGAAAATTAATTTTCAAAAGAAAAAGAAAAAATGTGAACAATGTAGATAAATTTTCAAACATAAAAATAAGCTTTTAATTTAAATGATAAATTAATAACAAAAACAAAAAAAGCAAAATTCAATGAAAAATTTAATAGTTAATATGTGAAACAAAAAATATTTTAATTTAAATCAAATACTGCAGAATTCAACCAAAAAATACTAATTTTCAACGAAAGACTTGAATCTTCAACCAAATCGTTTATTTTTAAACTAAAAAAATCAGTTTTCAACAAAAAATGGAATAGTTCAATTTTCAGCTAACAAAATTAATTTTCAACCAAAAAAAAACTAATTTTGAATCCAATAGTTAAATTTTCAACTAAACACATGAATTTACAACTGAAATGATTAATCATTAACCAAAACAAAATAAATTTTAAACAAAGTAGTTCAACGTTTAACCAATTAGTTAAATTTCAAATAAAAAAAAAATGAATTCGCCACAAAAATGTAGTTAACTTTCAGCCAAAAAAGACGAATTCTCAATGAAGATATGAATAATTGGTATGTTGAAACAAAAAACATTTTAATTGCAAATCAAAAGTAGGAGAAGTCAACCAGAAAATACGAATTTTCAACAAAATAATTGAATTTTCAAGCAAACAGTTTAATTTTTAACTAAAAAAGATCAATTTTTAGCAAAAAATGGAATAGTTTGATTTTCAATTAACAAAATTAATTTTCAACCGAAAGAGAACGAATTTTGAATGAAATAGGTAAACTTTCAACCACACACTTTCATTTTTAACTAAAAAAGATCAATTTTGAGCAAAAAATGGAATGGTTTGATTTTCAATTAACAAAATTAATTTTAAACCGAAAGAAAACGAATTTTGAATCAAATATGTAAATTTACAACCAATCAGATGAATTTTAAACTAAAATGATGTCATTAACAACAAAATAATAATCTTTCAACTTTTATAATCAAAAATATGAATTTTCAACAAAAAACGTAATAGTTGATATTTGAATCCAAAAATATTTTAATTTTAAATCAAAACCAGTTGAATTCAACAAAAAAGATTAATTTTGAACCAAGAAGATTTATTTTCTACCGATAAAGACAAATTAATCTAATCATTAACGTCCACTGACCGAATCAGTAATTTTGTATGAGCCGAACGTTGTCATTTTCAATAACTTAATCAATAAATTGTAGGAATTAAATCAGTCATTTTTATTGATCTAATCCGTAACCTTCAATGTTTTAATAAGTCATTTATGAGTAATGAGAATCATTTATTATACAGGTTACACAGTCCTCCCCTTTTTTTCTATCACTACTTTACCACCGAGCAATTCACGCCTACCCCGAAAGGGAAACGGCTTAATGATATAATAATAATAAAATAAAATTGCGACTATCAGCCGGACTGACAGCAACCAAACATTATTTTGAAAAGTATGGTATATGTTTTTGGTGTATTTTTTCTCGTAGAAGACGATAATATTATTGGTTTCATTATAAAAATTGACTAGAAAGTGCTAGAAGCGTATTTTGTAGTGTATCGCAAGAAGAAAAGCCGTGTTTTTGATGATTTTTCGCCTCTAGCGCATTTTAGGTAATTCCAACGTTGAAACAAATAACACTATCATGTACTACGAGAACAAATACATCGAAAACATGTGTCATACTTTTGAAAATAACGATTGGTTATACTTGAATTTTATGAAAATAAAAATGCTGCGCCTATGCGCTACGCTGCCAGTGCGGCCGATTGGCGAAAAAATCACTTTGTTATCAAACTTTTAAAGGGTACTTAAAGATTATATGCAGTATTGTGATAGATGTTTTTTATGTATTTTTTCTCGTAGAATACAATGGTGCTATTAGTTTTATTCTAGAAAACATCTAGAATGCGCTAGTTGATAAAATTAACCTAAAAATACAGCTTTTTCCAAAAAATTCGCAACAAAAACGCCATTAGCGCTTTCTAGATGGCTGGTAGAGTAAAATTAATAACACCATCGTTTTCTACGGCAAAAAAATAAATCGAAAACATGTATCCCGTTATTGTAAATAATACGTGGTAGCATTTGAACTTGAAACAAATAAAAATGTCGATTTTCGATTAAATTACTGTAATTGAAAAACTTCAAATTACTGTAAAACGAATAAACGATCTAATGAGGAGGTCTGAGGGGTCGATTATGTTTGGTTTTTCCATGTAGAATAACGCCACAATCACAGTTTTTCTCTACATTTTTGCTCCATTTATATCGTCTTCCGGGACGCCGTGTGGACCCCACACTCTTCTGTCTGCAAAGTACGCTATTTCTTCCTTTCACTTATGTCCTAAAATCGTCAAGTACATAAAACATCCTCTATCTGCTTCACTTGCTTGTTTTGAAGTAGGGCAGGTCTCGCAAAATGTTGCAGAACATCTGGAATATTTAATAATCGTTTCAGATTAATTCAAATATGCAGGTTTAACAATAAATGTAGACAAATGTGAATATGGTTGTGTCGAAATAAAAGACTTAGGATTCAAAGTGAGTGAAAAAGGCTTACACATAGAAGAAGATAATATTAAACATATTCTAGATTTTCCAAGACCAAAAACTGTTAAGCAAATACAAAGATTAATATTAATGGCATCATACTATAGGAAATTTATTCCAAAATTTGCAGAGATTATTGAACCTCTGTAGAAATTGTTAAAGAAGGATTTAAGGCGGGAATAACCTAATTAATAGGAGGCATTTCAACTTCAAACTGATGCTAGTGATACAGGACTAGGAGCCGTATTAACACAAACATTAAACGGTGAAAATGATTTAATATCGTTTGCTATTACATAGTTTATAAATTTAGGAAAGAACCTAATAAATACGACATCTTCCAGTCTGGAAGATGTCGTATTTATTAGGTTCTTTCGTAAATTTATAAGCTATAAATTTTCCCAAACGTAAATAAGGACAATTTCATTCTTATAAATTGCTATTGCATAGGATATTCATAGGAAAGGTAGTTTAAATCATGTCTCAGATGTATTATAAAGATAATATGAAAATTATATAAAAGTTTCAAGTATTCCAGGAAGCGAAGTAGAAATGTATGCAAACATTTCTGAAAATTATTTTTGGCCCAGAATGTACTCTGACACTTTGAAATATATGAAGAAATATAGCATTTGTCAAAGAATTAAGCCAAAAGTAAATAATCAGATAGGTTTAATGGGGAAAATATCAACTGAGGAGCAGTGGACAGTTGTAGCATCCGATATGTAGGTCCCTTGCCTATGTCAAAGTCGAGAAACGAATACATTCTAGTATTTGTGGATATTTTTACTAAATGAGCAGAAATAATCATATAATCATCACTGAAATCATCATCATCATCACTGTTCGAAACAGTATTTTAATTTGTCACTGAGAGATCAATTGGATTCTGAAGATTCACTTGAGAACCAGTAGCAGACATAGAGAAAATTCAGAGAATATTATTGCTGAAGTGAACTAGTGACAAATAATCCAAAAAAAGTACCTTCGCGGTCCCGCCTTCGGCGCTACATTTACTTCAACACAGGCGAAATCCCCGCACAACAGTTTGCGTAAACAACTTCAAGGTTCTTTATAATTTCAATTACGAATTTCATGTAAACATTTTTAAGGACATATTTTCATTTGTCTTTAAATTGACGTCAAAAATATCTTTCCGCTGATATACCTATGTGTAGCATGTAATCGATTGGCTTTGAGTTTTCTAGAATGGGTCACGGTTCTGTTCCGTGAGTGAGGATAGTAAACCAGTGATTGGTAATTTACCAACATACGATAATGATTCGTGTCCATGCTAAGATGGCACCAATCGGTAAGGCAGATGCCTTCCTAACCGAGGTAAAACGGTTACATAGTAGGAACCTACATTACTAGCGGATGATAGGGTGGGAATGTACATTACCGACAAACGGAAAGGTAGACGCAGGCTTTGCCATCAGTCGATAATGTCGGAATGCATTCTAATTTAACGAAAATAGAGTTTCTAGTACTCACCGAGGTGGCTATGTTACATATGGAATCTGCTATCCAGCTAAGCTTTCCCCAAGATCTAGAACTTTCTAGAAGTATAGGTAGAGTAGGGATAGCAAACAATTAAGGGAGACTGAAATGCAGGTGCTAGTGAGAATGGAAAGCAGCTACATAACGATGTTTCAGTATAAGTCAGGTTTGCTCTTATACAGAATTACGAGAATAGAAAATTTGCTACCCGTCGATGCTTTGGTGTAAGACAGCTTGATGTTGTACAGGTTTATCAGAATTAAGATTCTTTTCACCACCGTCAAATGATAATGGTTCGCGTCCCTGCTGAGATACCTCAAGTTGATAAGTTATAACCGGTAACAGATGGCACCGCCGACAAGTTAGATGAGCTGGAGCTAAATTTAAAGATACACGTAGGAAATTCAAATTTGAAATTGGGCCGCAAATTTAGAAAATTTATAAGAAGCAATAAATTTTCGCATGCGTAGTAAAGGGTAGAAATTTTAGGTTAGGTTGACAGAGGACGCATTCGCAATGTATTTACTACTTTTCTTGTTACTTTTCTTCGTGCTATTGTAGCAAATTGTACGCGCTCCCAACAAAATCGCGGTAAAGTTTCAGTTATAATCACGCCTTACGACCGTGAGATAGTTTGTCACAGTCTGCAATGGACTCAATACGACAGTTCTGAAAAATTCTCGTGCACCCTGAGGACACGGAGCGAGCCAAGAATGACCGCATTCTGCATGTTCCCCGCAAGTGGCTTACAATTTCGTTGACACACATGCAGGCTTTTCAGGCCATTAACCAGTGAAAGCATGGCGCCTCTCACAACACCAATGATCAGTACATCTCGCTGAACATAATATTCTGAGTATAGGCGTTGCAACTTCCTTATCTTTATACCTTTCTTTATTTTATTCTCCTTAGCTGTGATGTTATCGTCGGCTTGTGTCTAAAATTCTGTAACGAACATATTTCGTTTCTCGATGGTTTGGGGAACTATGTCAGGCCTCGAGTACGCAGCAAAAACAATTGTCGAGAAAATTTAGTTCCAGTATATTCAGCGCTTCTCATTTTCGACAATCAACTCTACTTCCCTAGGAGCGTTTGACGAAGCAGTGTCAGGGCTAAAATTCCGTAAGAATGGTAAGTATGGTAATAAAGCACTCTTAGTGCCGCATTGTGCCTTTGGATGTACGTCATTTTCGCATTAATCGGACAACTTGATAGTATGTGTTCTAGATGCTGAGGGTGTGCGTGCCACGCTCTGCAGTTATCATCGGGAACATGTTGGCTCAAAATGTGTCGACGGTATGCCAAAATGGAAATTACACTGTGTTGACACGCTGAAATAAAATCCTTCGAGCCCGACTCAAATCCGGCTGATTTGAGGAAAGCAAAAGTTAGCTCAAACGACTTCGACTGATCCTTCATATTTCTATGGAAGATGCCGTACATCCTCTTGTCGAAGAGCTGTTCGCGAAAGTTTTTTTACTGTGCCTTCTTGATCCGGGACTTCAGAAGTCAGTACTTGAGATGTATAATGTTTGATGCATTTTGTTCACCCGAAAATTTGAAGTCAAGGCCGCCTTCTATGCTTCTTTGTACAGAAACGCTCCTATGCCTGCTTTATCGTGTTTCCTGCCCATTTTAAGAAGAGTCTCGTCCATTTGCGACTATATCTTCTGGATCCAAAATGATCATGTTGTAAAGGCATTCGAAACTCAGTATTCCGCGACCACCTAAGTTTTTTCACGGAACTATCATAAATGACTGATCCGCTTTTGTTACCTAATCTTCGGCAACGCCAACAATTCGCCCTCGCTTCAGATGGATCATGGCACACTTGTTCAATCCGAGGTCGTTACCAATTATTTCTGGGTCATTCACATAAACTACATGAGTGATCTTGTGCTTATAGTTATTAGTTCCGCCGCAGAGTTAACCAGGTGAAACGCCTAGTCTGAAAGATAGTGGCAACAATGTGATGAAGAGGAGGAGAGGGTTCATTTTATCCCCCTAACGTCAGTGAAGATCTGGGCAAGATGCTGGTGTATAAGAGTGAACTTCCCCCCCCCCCCAGAAGTTCTTGATACCATTTGGTCTTAAACCGGAGAAGTTCTTCGTGCCCATTTGTGATTTCTTTACCTGTTCGGCACTAATTGGTTGACATTCATCACCAGAAGTTATGAGGTTGTCACATAGCGTCATTGGAATCTATATTACCGACCGAAGGAAAGTTAGACCTAGGCATTACCATCAGTCAATAATATCGAAATGCATTCTAAGTTTACAAAAATAGAGTTTCTAGTACTCTACGATGTATCTGTGTTACACAGGTTCTGGCATTTTAAGATTATGAGAATATAGAATCTGCTATCCAGCTAAGCTTACCCCACAATCTAGAACTTTCTAGAAGTATCGGTAGAGTAGCGATAGCGACCAATTGAAGGAGACTGAAATACAGGCGTTAGTAAGAATGGAGAATCTGCTACCCAAGGACGCACAGTGGGCGGGATTACATGAGAAATCAGCCAAATTAGAAAAATGCGCGTTTCTCATTGAATTTTCGGTACCAGCCAACAAGAATATCACAGCCAAGGAGAATGAAAAGAAGGACAGGTATAAAGACCTTACAAGGGAGTTGTGACGGGTATACCCAGGACATTTTTTTAAGCTAGTCGTCCTGATTATCGGTGCTCTTGCAGGAGCCAAGATTTTATTTTTTTTGCTGAAAAGCATCCCTGCCTGTCAACAAAAATGTTAGTATAACTTGCGGGGAAAATGCAGAAGACTTTAGCCGGATCGTTGTATGGAGTCCAACGAAAACTGTAACCACCTACCTCAAGGTTGTGAGACGTGGTTACAACTGCAACGTTATCGCGATTTCGTCGGAATTCATCTAACCTGGGTGAGATGCCTCAAACGGTGACTCTGGTATACCGGCGATCTCTCAGATTATGCAGCCTTATCCTTTCAAGCAGGGTTCTGCAAGGATGGAAGAACCCTTTTCCTAGCTGCTAGTGGGAACAACAATAACACGAATAAACCAACAAAAACAAGACGCTCATATTGAGTGGACGAATTGAGTCAAGAAGGACTTGCTGGACTGCTGTGATACCAGAATTATACATTGTACACGGAGGCTTTATGGCGCGTATGTACACTCTGTAATGCCATAAACACCCAGAGCATCAGCACGTTTCGCATTAGTCTTTGCGAAATCAATCTGCCTACCTCTCGAAAACTGGATATGAACGCAGATCGCTTCCCCAACTGCTGTATAAAAAAGCAACAGACGAAGAGGAGGAAGCGACAATAACAACAACCGCGGAAAGCAGGTACCCCTTGAGAGATTATAGCGATTTGAGACAAGGCCACAAGATGCGCCTGAAATGGATGCTTCCCGTCTGGAGGATATTTTGCAGTAGTCAAACCTCTGTATCTTGAATTGTTCAGTTAATGTTGCAGCAAGAGCTTTGGCTGATTCAATTTGAAGGCTAAGACCGACGATGAATCAAAAGAGCAAAAGTTGTTTACATCAACTGAACAAGAAGATTGTATTGGCAAGACAGAATGCTTCCCGTGTTCAATTTGTGATTGACTATATAGCATCTGGTAGGACGTTTACGAAAAATATCTGAATTTTCGCCCCGAACTGAGAATCTGCCGTTACAAACTGAACAAGCCAAAGCTGCTGACAATCAAGCATCACATTGTTAACAAAATAGGGGTGTTATCTGATGCAAGGAGGAGAATAAAGAAGAGGAAGGGGTGTGTCAGAGAAAGTTAATAGTTTCTCTCTGACCCATCGCGCCTCTTTACCGATCTCCATGTTTCTGTCAAAATCTACCCATGTCCAACGAGGAAGATACATTTTGGAGAAAGGTATATAATATTTCGAAAACACTGGAATTGAAGGAAAACACTAAAAATATCATCTGCTTCAAAGAGCTTTGCGAAAACATCATAACATATGAGGAGGAATGTCTATCAGTTGCTGCCGAAGAAGAGAAAAAAGCACTTAGGGACACGAAGTATTCTTCCGTTGCAGAACCAGATTGTATCAAGAGCTTTTGGTGGAAGAAGTTTACTTCTACGCATTAACATCTGTCACGCATATTCACCTGATATTTAAATTCGGACCCAGAGAACTAGAGGCCAATAACTTGTTTGAACACGCTGTGTATGATCTTTACAGCTATCCTAATCGACAGGATTGTTCGAAAAATTGAGCCTGTGAAGAGAGAGGTGTACGGACAACGTTGCTCAAAAAAAGGTGTAGCAGGCTATCGAGAGAATCTGCAAATTGACAGGTTCGTCTGCAAAGACGCAGGAACCCACTGCGCCCACTGTCGATGGCCTGGATTGACTACCGGAAAGCTTTTGATTCGACCTCTTATAGACTCACCATCTTTCTTTTGGAAAGCTTGAAGGTTGATCCACTCATAACGAGCTGCAGAGAGAAATTGATGCTCCTTTGAAAAACAATATTTACTATCTCATCTGGAAATAATCGTATGACGATAAACAGCCTAACCTTCCAGAGGGGCGTCTTTCAGGGCGATCCCATGAGCCCTCCACTCATTTGCATCACACTTTTGACACTATCGCTCGCACTACGCAATTCTCCTGGGTACCTCTGCGTCAACAGTAATAATCGCGAGCATAAGGTCACTTATATATTTTATATGGATAACATGAATTTTTTAGGGATACACAGGTAAGATTGGTATTGACTTTGGATTGCACAAATGTGCGAAGAATAATCTGAAGCGAGGACGGATTACTAGCGTTCTAGGGGAGACTGAGCTTGTGGATGTAAGTCTTATTGGACATCTTGACACTGGAGAGACGTATACGTACCTCGGCGGGCCTCAGAGCCGCATTCAGGACGTAATATCAGTGGAGAAGTCTCTCCGAAGCAGACACAAGCGTCTTCTTGGACAAATATGGTCTTACAATCTGTCAACGTTGAACAAGTTATCTGCGACTAACATGCTTGCCATTCCAGTTATACTCTACTTGTTTGGGGTGGTTTCACGGGCGAAGAACGAACTTACGGCCCTTGATATCGCAAAGGGTAAGATCATGCATATACAGAAGAGCTTGCAAATCCATTCGTCCATTCCGCGATTATATATCCCACGCCGTTAAGGTGAGCGCGGCCTTCTGAATCTGCAATGTCTTTACAGCCGCATTGTTCTAGGTACAGTATTACTCCATCTACATGCCTCACTTCTGAAAGCCCAAGTAAAGAAAGCAGAGGTTGAAAAATTCCGTCCACAGCTATTCGAGAAGCGATAGGTGCAGAGCGTGTCATGCACACACAGATTACCTGCACCACATACTATTCAGGTGTCCTAGTCGCGCGAGAACTACATACCTCTGCATACATAATGCGACCCTCAGAGTACATTATTTTTGTCTCTTTTACGGTGTTGGCTGCTCTACTGCCCTGCTGAATGCTCCGAGGGAGATGGAGTCAATTGTCCAAAACAAAAAGTGCCAAATTTGTTGGGACTGCGATTTTCAGACAGCAGTCTTTATTACACGCTGGAGTCCTGACATTGAAGTTGCGAAACTATCACTTGTTCGTAACTCACAAGCTATACCAGCGTCCGAAAAGCATGCCAAAGCACTTGCGAGATGAATGCAGAAAGCTGTCATCCTTGAGTTGCTCTATGTCCTTAAAACACACGAGATTTTCGCCGGCCTGTCGTTGTGATTTCGTCGTTCCCTGCGGCCACCCATCTTACGGTCGTAGGAAGTGGCCATAGGTGTGATTTGCCGTGATTTTACTGGGAGCTTGTGCCATTTTCATAGATTGCAACTGCTCCTAGTGGGATCCTGCGACAGTTATTTAAGCTGTTTTCGAATGCAGTGTTTGGTGTAAATTTCAAGTTCTTTCAGCGATGTAATTTTGTTTCTTTCTACCTTTTCGAGCTAAAATTGGAATTTGAATTCCATTCAACGATGTCTGTCAAAATATGCATGACTATTGGTGACCATATTACATTTAAGTCTTAATCTAATTTGAAAAATGAAACTCTCAGCCCAATTCGATGAAAGGAAACATACTGAAAACAAGAATGCACAATGATTATTATAAAATTTCTTGATTATAAAAATCTTCAAGCTTCTTGATGTCCGGAATGTAAACACTTTTCATGATAGCATCATCTTCATCATGGGCGGCGCTTCCACTTCAGCCTGACAGTTGGTTGACCTTGAAGATTGAGGAACCAAATCTTGAGAGCAAGAGCATTTTATCATGCTCGTTAAAACATTATGTTCCCTTCATGCAATGTACGCTCAATTGCTTGACACTCACGACTTTGCGACGAATGATCAGAGTGAATGTAAAATCGCAAAGAATCTAAAAGTTTATTGGGATCTCTATGAAACACTATACAGCAGCATTCTCGGCTTGGTTGAAGACAAGCCTTAAACATCGGTTTATTTAATCCATTTCAATCCTTCTTCTCATTTTCATCTCGCTCTCCATCATTCTCTCCTATATTATCCTGGTTCTTCTCTATTTCATCCTGATCTTAATTCTTTATTCTATTAGTCGTAAATTACTCAAACATATGTGACATTCAGCATTTTCATTGAGAGGGCTACCCTTTCGTTTTAAGACTTCTTGTATTTTGGTCACTACAGAACTGCTACTATTATTATCATTTTGTTCATTGCTCTTATTATTTTTGGTCCTTTTACAAAGTTCAGGCAACTTGAGAGAAGTAAATCATGGCAGTTACTTTTGTCATACCAATTTACGTTATTGGAAAGTTTTTTGCTTTCTTGATTGAGTGCATCTGATGCCTTTTTAAGGCGTCGACTCGTAAATACACTCTTAGACGATCTCGACCTAGGTACAGGGAATGAGCTCGCGCATGTTACCCCTCACGAAATGGACTAATTGAAGTGGCTGTAAGATGAGGATGTTATAAGTTATTTTAATACGATGTTTGAAATTATTTGCGAAGATGTTTTGGGTACAAAATTAGGATCATGGTGTAGTTTGCAGTTTGTCTTTTACCGCTGTTATCCTTACAGAGTGGTCGCTAGTGTTGAAGGTGACAACAGTCGCCTCTGGATCCTTTCTTCAGAGCTACCATTTATTACTCTATAGGTTTTTAGTCGCTTGCTTCCTGGTGACCTAGGAAGTTTCTTACAATCGACAGGTATTTACTACAACCGCCTTATGTGCTGCGGTGTACCCTACTGACTCCTAAATGTTCAAGATGTTCGGTGCATCTTGCGTGCAGATTGCCTGTAGCTGAAATCACAATCGGATGAATAGATACATGTTTTACATTCCTCCATATTGTCTTCACTGCATGCCTTAGCTCGCTATACTTGTTGATCTTGGTTGTATAGGTAGCCTGTAAATTTTATTAGTGTAGTCAATCCAAGCCATGGACAGATTGCGTCGATACCTGATTGAGTCTTGGGTAATACACCTGCCTATTAACAGGTTCTCCCTGCAACCTGCCAGCCCTCTCTTGCATGCACGTTGTTCAACTATTGCAATCCAAACCGGCTCGATAGACGTTCATATCCTCTCTTTGACGATGCAAGTCAAAAGCTTGTAGCTGGTGTTTAAACAAGCTATGGGCCTGTAGTCTCGAAAGACGGGTTATAGTTAATTTCACTGATCTTCACGGAACGTGGCAGGCTTTTCTTTCAGTAATTTATAGACTTTATTCCTACAAGTGCCCGTACGAACATAGAGTTTACCATTACACAACATTCATACCTGAGCCTTTTTGGTATTTTTCTCAGACTTTTTCAATATCTCCAAATACTCAGTAAAATCTCTTCCTTGCATCTCATCCTCAGAGGAAGACATTGTGGTAACGACGACAGAACAAGAGTGACAGGTTGATATGGCAGCGGAAACACATGATTCTCGAGATTCATAGATCGATTCTTGCCGGCCAATCAGCGCCATCGCCGGAATCACGTGAACAGGTGTCGCAGACAATTCGAGTTCGCAAACTCGTATATTTTTAGAAATGCACATCGGTTTATAGTTATAAATACTAATTTTGTGCCTTCCTGATACTAATGGCCGATACAAAATTATACATGAAAATAGGAAACGTCTAATTACATTGGTTGGGTAGCAATTTGGTCAAAGAGATTTCGCACGAGACTGTACTTTCTCGCTAAAGACACGTTACACGATGGTCTTGGTTGTCCGGATGGTGGCGGCTTCCAGTTAGGTACAGGCGGGAAAAGTTCCCAAATTCAAATATAACTTCGTTGAATCCCCTCCGATGACAGATTTAACTCCGGGAGAAAGTATGAAAATGAAAGGAGAAAAAAAAAAAAAATAATAAGCTATAAGACTGTGAGTGTTCCCTGGTGATGTTCTGAGGTGGTGACCCTTGCTCTGTCGTTTGCCATGGACTAAATTCGAAATTTACTATTTACTGGAGTGAGGCAGTTTTAAATGACGGGTAAAGAAAATGTACCCCGTCACAACTCCCTTGACCTTAAAAAGAACTTACATGTCGTTTTTGTGCCGGCAAAATGTTTAGGTCAGGCTTGTAATACTTGAAGTCAAAAGGCTCGTTCCGACAATGTGCAGTCAACACAACCACCAAGAAACTCTTGTTCCGGTAATAAGGATAGGACATCACAAGTAAAAGTAAGCATCATACTATCAACTTGCACCGGCTTTTAGTGGTAAACAAACATAAGAAAAAAAAATGAAAAAAAGAACGCAGAGAAAAGAAAAGACAATAAACGAAAAAAAAAAACAATTTCATTGGGATAGAATGAAATAGAATAATGAAATAGAAGAATAGAATCCAGGTCTCGGCGTCTCAGGGTTCGATTTTGGGTCTGATGAAAGACTACTAATCGGCTTCCGAACTATTATCCTAACGCTATTGTCGAATCGCTTATGAGATAGGAGGGAAATAATAAGGGATGAACTTCAAGCAACTCAAAGTACTTGAAGTTTATTCATTAAAATGTATATGATTGTATATAACGAAGTGGCTCATATTCTCTCAATTTACTAAGAAGGCCTTTCAAAAGAAAATTACATAATCAAGCTGAAGTGCCAAATCAAACGCAAACATACACATCATATCCGATCAAACAAAAATCTAATAGCCTTTATTCCAAAGTATAAGCAACAACTCTTAGCGTCAAATATTCCTGCTAAGCTTATGGAACGTACTCAGACTCAAAACATTTCGTTATAAAAATATTACGTCTAAAAATAAAGATTCCCAAATAGAAACAAACTCTATAAACAAAATAATGTAAGCTAATTACTATACGAGCTTTAACTTTTTTTATCGCTTCTTTAGGGCTACAAAAAAATATATTGTAAATATCGCGACGAAACTATTGTTTCGAAAACGTAGATCTAGTGGATCAACTCAATCAGATAAAAAAAAATCAAAAATTATTCTTACGTAGTTATACAAAAGTAGCATTTTTATGCTCAGTACCCGGAATCGAACGTTAACGTCGAAAACAATGTTCATCGAATAAAGAGAGCTACCACGTAGATTCAACGAAGTACTAGTAGTGCTTTATTTGTTTGAGAATCATTCGATCCACACAGATAGGTTACACTTCAATTCTAAAACTGAATGTTATTCTGATAAATAAAAACAAAAACTAAAATTAAAAGTTCATGGTAAACATTACCTCAGAGGCGATAAACCGTGCTTACAGCAAGATCAAATTAAAAAAAACCTTGAAACATATAATTGATTATAATGCTCATTCGTGAAACTTACTAACAAACATAATAATTTTGTTGATAGAGTTTTTTTCTGGGTTATGAAGAATATTCAGCCACGCATTCCTTATCTCATACATATCCGTACTTCCGCTTATACATGAAAACCTTACAGTTTTGAAAAATTGAAATTTTACTAAAAGGTGGTACACAGGTTCTCTATTAAAACTATTCTCATGACAGTAGATACAATAACTATCAACATTCAAACTGCAGGTTTTATTCTTGATTATAAGTCTAGGTATGAACTTAATTATTAACCTTAATTGCGCTACAATTCTAATAAAACCGAGTGGTGTTCTTGACAGAATTAAATATTTCTGAGGTCCTTCTCGCAAGGGTAATTGAGGATAAAGTATTAGAGCAGAGGACGAGTGGGCTCGCTGTAAATCTTCTAGGTATAATATTCTATCATAAGCTCTTATCCATGCCGATTTATTCTTTTGAAGAGAGGCAAGAGAAAGGAATTCCCAATCGCCCACTATCTCAACCTTTTTAAATAAACTTCTAACCTTGCGGTCCCAGTTGTATTTCTCTAGGGTTGACAAATCATATTTTAATCTACCCAATTCTCCTCATCTTAAATAGCATTTCTTCGGGTATCGATCGTCGGACATATTGATAATATTCTCTATCCAATTGAGAATTAACCCAAAAACTCTAACTGCAAGTTGTGATGTTCCTATTTCTAATCTAACAGCATATCCAACAGTATTATTATTATATCTTAAAACGCTGGATACAAGACTATCAAAAAGTCGAACAATAGGGTTCCATGACTTAAGTTTCAATCTGTGAATCAGAAAAATCGTTATTCCTATAGCTAGGTTAGTTTTATGAACAGCTTCATCTTTCGCCCTGACAAAAAGTGCAGATTGGGTGAATAGGGTGCCCACGTAGATATAACTTTTAACAATATCAATCTCGGAGGTTCCGTACATAAAAGGTGGGTATTTTTTGTTAGGGCCATGACCTCTCTTTCTGTAGATTACTATTTTTGTTTTTTCCATGTTGACTCCGAGCTCATTCATCCTACAGTAATCCAATAATCCTACAAGAATCTTACGCATTCCAATCAGTAGTCCGCGAAGAAAGCCAAATCGTCGGCGTAAGCTAAGAGCAATATTTCCAACAAATGATCTATTGGTACACCTCTGACACATCTGGCATACGTAAATTCTTGTAAATCAGCAATGAAAAATGCACACATTGTTGGACATAGAACCTCCCCCTGCATGACTCCTTTCGTTACATTTACTGATCGGGAGACGCCCTTATTTCCCTTGATCGCAATGTTAGCTTTAGAGTAACAATCTATTACCAATCTAATAGATTTTGACCCACAACCCTTCGACATTAATTTGTTCCATAAGATATTATGACTAACTGATGGAAAGGCTGATTTAAAGTCAACATAGAGTACAAAAAGTTTGCCTCCGTTCAGTCTTAGACGATTTTGAATCATTGCGTTAAGGGTAAAGATCTGATCCGTGCAACCTCTCCCCTCCTGAAACCTTCCTGCAACTCTGAAAGGAGTTGCATGTCTTCAATCCAAGCTGTCAGCCTTTTGGAAAGAATCTGCGTTAATATATTTGTAATACAGTTAACTAAGGCAATAGGGCGGTAGTTAGCAAGATCAGTGACATCCCCTTCCTTATGTATCATTCGAAGAAATATTTGAGACCACGATATTGAAACCTTTTTTCATAAATTATTTTATTAAATAACGAGTTTAAGTATAGGATCAGATTGCCGGACAAATTTTTCAAAAAGTCATAGCTAATACCATCCGGACCACGGGCCTTACCATTTTTTGACTGTTTCAAGCTTGAAATAGTTTCATCAAGAGTTATATGTGAGTCAATATAAGGATTTCGAAAATTATTAATCGGTATTAGGTAGATCCCGGACTGGGTAGCAGATTTCAAGTACTGTTCCCATATTTTTAAGTCTATATCATTATTATACGATGGTTTGAAATTATAGCTATTCACTAATTTCCAGAATTGTTTAGAGTCGATTGCACTCGCGCGAGAATCCAATAAGGAATTTTCATAATCTTCCTTCTTGGAATCTAATAATTTTGTATGTACTTTTTACAGTTCGTATAAATCGACACAATACCAGAATTGAATTTTGGTTCCTCGCATTTCATAAGTACTTGTTTCAGCTCTCTTTTACTTTTTCTGCATTGTGTATCAAACCGTGGCTTCGAACGACTTAGTTTTTTAGACGGTTTTATTGTCATGTTAAGTTCTGTCGCTGTCACTTTAATAGAATTAATTAAATTTTTTGAAAGGTCATCTATCGAAAACGTTGCAGAGTTAATATTTGGAGGGTACTGAATAATTTCTCTAAATTTATCAGCAAAGTCATTATTCCACTTGTTTAATTTTTTTATTGCAATCTTTGCTGGAAGAATCTGATTTTAGAGGGCGACCAATTATCCTTTTCCTGCTAGCAGTAGAGCTTGAAGAAGATGTTGAGATTCCCCAATCTTAGTGATTAACCTCCTCACTCTTCTCTTCCACAAGCTTGGCGACTAAGGATACATAAAAATATTGTTTATCCATGAATAGTCGGGTTCCTTTAAACGTCGAGGACTTCCCAAGACTATCAAGCTTTTGTTGATAATCTCGAAGCTTCTTGCGTATTTCTCTTTGTTCATGAGTAGTCCTTTGCGAAACATACCTTCAAAGAGCGCAGATTTTTAGCCTTCTTAAATATTACATATTTGAATCTAGACTTCGTAAAAGTAACTAAAACAGGTCTTGTTCCCTTTTTTCTTCCAATTCTAATAACCTTTTCGATACAATTAATAGGAATGTTAATTGTAGCTTCCTTGAAAATCTTTCTAATCGTGTCGAAAAGATGTTTGTTGTTAGTTGAATCATCCTTCACATTCTAGAGCAAAATATTCCTAGATCATTCTTTTATAATAGAAAATGCTAGCTTTTTCTCAAGAAAATTAATTTTCTCCTCAACTGTTTTGTTCCGTTCTTCCAAAAGATGACATCTGGCTTCGTAGATTTTTAGTGCTTCCAAGATCTTTGTATCCGAGCTCTTTAAAACTTTAATATCTTCAGTCATTTGTTGAACACTCGCTCCTGTGGATTTCACATTCTCTTGAATTGATTGTAAGAGAGATTTTAGCTTATCGTTGGTCGTCATAACTAGCGAATTAACTCTCACTTTGCACTTCAAAACACAAAATACGAATAAGCTACACAAGCTGTAAGAAAGTGGTGACAGGGAGCGACCGAAAAACACGACTGACCAGTTCGGAGGGTATAACTGTAATCCTACCACGTAGATACCTTCATACAATCACGAGACGACCAGCCGGCATAATCGAGCTCGGCTGGTCTTTCGATTAACGCATAAACCTCCGTTAGCCATGAAAAAAGAAAAAAAAACTGTTTTCATAAGCGAGCAAATAACAAAAAACGTAGAGAGGCAGTCCGGCCAGCGACAGTCGGTAAGCGTAGTCGCGCATTACCGACTGGTCGCTGAAGGGACCATCTTCCGTACGACGATTATTGCGGCCCCGTTCGACGTGCTTTCAGTTAGCGGTGTAGGGTCCATAGTACAGGGTCCTTCGGCAGTGACGAGCGCTGCTCCTCCGGTACCGGAAGCTGTAGGGTAAAAATGTGAAAACTATGTTTAATCCGCTTGTGGATCCGTTTATAGAGTGGTAATAGTTATCCCTGGTCATCAGAGATTATGTCAAGTTTTACTTTTTATTATTTCCTGCTTGGGGTCCCGGTTCTTCACCAACATAGGGCTTAATATGTCTAATATATTCCTTGCCGGCATTTCTCTCTTCAATAGAAGCAAAACTATAAATGACTAAAAATGACATCAACCAACAGCCTTTAATCCTAAATGGGCCTACATATTTCGGATACAACTTAGCGGCCACATCGTTAGTCTTCCTAGACAATTTCCTGTTGGGCTTTAAGACAAGATCTCCCACTTGGAATGTCCTAGCACGCTTGATCTTCTTATGTTATTTCGCTTGAGTTGTATAAGCGCGATCGAAGTGTCGACAGACGAAATCCCTTAAGTCATCTAACCTTTTCACTCGCTCTAGCCACTCCGCAGGATTCGGTTCGCAGCGCTGTGTCCCTACTTCTATTTGTCGGCGTAAAAATCAATACGGCAATGGATTCCTTCCGAAATTAATAAATGCTGGTGACACCTTTAATGACCCATGGACAGCTGTATTGAAAGAAAAGCGGAACTCATGCAAATCCATGTCCAACTCTTTGTGGTTGTGCTGTAAGAACGCATCTCAGGGGTTATAACCCTATCGATGAGTCGCTGAAAGGTTGCAGGGGCCCCGTTGAGCCCAAATGGCATTCTTCTGAACTCGAATAGTCCCCTACCCGGAACAGTGAACGCTGTGTACGCTTGGCTTTCCTTTTCTAATGGGATTTGATTAAACGCGGCACTTAAATCTAGTTTCGAAATATACTTTTCCACTTTTGATTATCGTAGTATGTCCTTCATTTAGGGCAGGGGGTAATCGTCCTTTTTGGAGATTGTGTCCAACTTACGGAAATCTAGGCAAAGTCTATATTTGCCTCCAGGCTTACGAGTCATTACCATCGGTGCCGACCATTCGCTATATGATTCCGCAATAATTCCTTCGGCGAGTAATCTGTCCACTTCCTCATACATGCTCTCATGGACCTAAGGGGACAGTATTCGATACCTCTCCTATATTGGTGCGTGACCCTGTACGTCTGTCGAGTGCGTAATGAGGTGAGTCACACCCAGAGGGCCCTGAGTATTTGGAGGCAACTTTATTTTCAAGAGATCTTTTAAAGTTTCCTCCTCCCCATCAAGTAGGGCAGCTATACCACTATAGCCCTTCTCTTCCACTAGTCACTGTTTCAAGGGATAGTGTCTCCATTTGTAATCCAGCATGAACACTTTGCACGATTTAGCTATATAAACCATGTCAAATTTCCCTTGACCTACTTGACCCAATATTAATTCTGTGTCAAAGTTATTTTCCACTGTCACTTCGCAGGTTCGCGTGACCCCCTAGATGGTTATAGGTAGGTGGGCCTTTCCGATAATCATGTCGACCGAACTATTTTCCATAATCATGCGAGTTTTCTTATTGCAATCGAATTGTCGGCTTAAACGCATGTCAGGGTACCATCGGATACCTGACGGCCTGGCGAAACTTTTCTATTGTTTTGCGCTCTGCCTCGAACCAGGTCTAGCTCGAAGCTCGACGAAGCGTTTTGGTGCTCAACCGGAGGCTACTGCTTACTTTGCAATGGTACTTTCAAAATTTAAGTGGCTCTGTTCCACACCACCATGGATGAGGTCGAGGCGTTTTAGAATAATTTTAGTATACAATTCAGCGATTTGGTTGTAAATGAACTTTTCTGTTGAAATTTCATATTTGAGGGTTGAAAATAGAACTGCTGTATGAAAAATTTGTCTTTTTCGCTTAGTACTTCGACAACTTGACAGAAAATTTAACAGTGCGGTTGAAAATTTTTTTTGAAAATTCAAACTTTTGGTAGAAAATTAATTTTTGTTGAAAAATCATATTTGGCCTTAAAATTCTACAATTTGGTTGAAAATGATTGTATTTTCTTGAAAATTCATTCTTGCTTGGTTAAAAATATTACTTTTTGAAACTTATTTTTTTTTTGCTTGCCGAGTCAACTTTTTTCTTGAAAATTCGTCTTTTTGGTTAAATTCAACTGTTTTTTATTTCAAATTAAAATCTTTTTTAGTTGAAATATCACCTTTTACAAGTTTCATTGATAATTAATTTGTTTATTAAAAAATAAATTATAAGGTTTAAAGTAGAACTAATTTGTAAATAAATTATTTATTTCCGGTTGAAGATTCATCATTTCAGTTGTAAATTCAATTACTTGTTTGTAAATTTACTTTTCTCCTGAAATGTCACATTTTTAGGTTAAAAACTTAACTGCTTTTTAGAAAATTTAACTATTCAGTTAAAAATTAAATTATGTATTTGATCATTTAACTATTTGATAAAAAATTAACATTATTGTTTATTATTCATGTTTTCCTTTAAAATTCAACAATTTGGTTAAAAATTTATATATTTGGTTGAAAATTCGTCTTTTTTGGTTAAAAAAAATAATAATAAAACGGAAAATTAATATTCTTGTTGAAAAATTGAATTTTCCGGATAAAACTTCAACTATTTGGATGAAAGTTGGACTACTTTGTTGAATCTGTTTGATTGAGGATTCAACTTTTTGTTGAGTAGTTTTTTGTGTGTGTTTTTTTTTTTTTTTTTGTAAGATCAAACTGTTTGAAAAATTGTTCTTTTTTTGTTGAAAATTAATTTTATAAACGGAAAATTTAAAGATTCCATTTTTCATTCAAAACTTTTTTTTAAGCTGAAACTTCAACTATGTGGTGCAAAAAAACTTCGGATATTTGTTAAGTACTCGTCTATCGTCTCGTCTCATCCCTGTGTCCTAGTTTGAATTTGTTCTTTGGTAAGTATTTCGAAATCTTTATCGCCGAAATGAGATCGGAACTCTTTCTTGAATTTACTCCAGCTATAAAATTCTTTCTCGTGATTTCTAAACCATTTTTGTGCTATTCCGTCCAAAACAACCAGCATTTCTACAAGAATTTCTTCATTCGTTACCAGCGTCAACTTCCTACGGTCTTCTATTTTTTCCAGGAAACTATCGGGACTAGCTTTATTACTACCGTCAAATTAGATTTTACAACTCAAAATTATTTTACCTAAGTCTCTGTTTCCCTGCCTACGTCTAGTAGATGAAGTGGTGCTATGCGTTCTGTCCCTTTCGAAAGAGTTTTTCCTCCCGGAATCTACGTTGACACCTACTCTACTTCTTCGCGGATAATTGGTTTTGTTCAGAAATGAGCTTCTTTTCTCTTCCAAGTCCAACTCTATTTCCCTAAGTAAACTATTCTAATCCCCTTTGTCTCGCCTCAGGCAAGGTGGAGGTTGGTTCGTGCTTTTTTGGTTGTAGGTTGAGTATCGACCGAAATTTTGTTCTCTTTTATAGTTCCTGGGTTTATTATCTAAGTCCGTATCGGTATTTGACAGCGAATTATTGGATTTGGATCTGTTTCCTCGTTAATTGTCGGTAGACCCAATAAGTTACGCGTGCCCTGTGCTGCATTGGCTAGAAATGTATTCTGTGTCGGAATTTAAGGGTTGTGTCGGTATGTTCCGCTGATTAAGTCTGATTCTCGGGGTCAAGATCGCTTTAACGGAAATCTTTGTGGAGGTCCGGAATGACTGAGTAGTAGGCCGGCCCAAACGTGCCTAAGTTCGATGGTAGTCGCTAATTTCTTCATCAGTTTCGACATCTGTTGTGACCGATGTCAAGGACGTGACGGCCACCCTTTAAGAAGCTTGTATCCTTTACGCAATTTCGAACATTTTTCCTTTCGCATTCCTGCAGTACTCAACTCTAAGAGTTGCAGGGCTTCGGTTTAATCCGCTTTGTATAATTCCGCGATTTTTTCCCATTTCGTATACGTATTTACAGTTACTGCTAATTTTAAAAACCCGAATTTTTAATTTTCCAGGTTCTGAGTGAGAGATCAAATCCTAATTTCCAGGGACGAGGTTCCAGACAAAATTGAAAGTTTCAACGTTGGATTATATTTGGCAAAATTTCTGGTAAAATTAAAAAATTTAAATCCCGATTGCCTATTTTTTTCTCTAATTACCGGTGACGCGTATTTCTTGCCATTGCACGACAAGGCAATTTTTCGGGCTTCACGTTGGGCGCCATTTTGCGAAGGGGTAAAATCCCGGGCCTTAGGGATCGCACCCTGTATCATTATCGGGGGACAAGGATATCTAATTATACTATTTCTAGACTATTTATCAATCACTAATTTAATTTCGGAAAAGAGGGTAGTGGGTTGAGCAAAAGCAGAGAAACCGTAAGGCTATAATCTCTATTAAACAATTAAGCACATTGACAAAAAATTTATTCAAAAGCAAACAAAAAGCGACACTTATAAAGAAGGTGGCGGAACTCCATGGTCGGAACACGTGACAGCATTTTCTTCACTAATTAAAGACTTTATTTCTACAAGTGCCTGTACGACCATAGAATTTACCATTACACAAAATGCATACCTGAGCCTTTTTAATCTCTTTCTCAGACTTTTTCAATATCTCCAAATACTTAGTAAAAACGCTTTCTTGCATCTTATCCCCAGAAGAAGACATTGTGGTAACGAAGACAGAACAAGACTGACAGGTTGATATGCCAGCATAAACACATGAATCTCGAGATTCATAGATCGATTCTCGCCGGCCAATCAGCGCCGTCGCCGGGATCACGTGTACAGGTGTTGCAGACAATTCGAGTTCGCAGACTCGTATACTTTTAGAAATACACCTCGGTTTATAGTTATAAATACTAATTTTGGGTCTTCAGAATACTAATGGCCGATACAAAATTATACATAAAAATAGTAAGCCTCTAAATACATCGGTTGGGTAGCAATTCGGTCAGAGAGATTTTGTACGAGACTGTACTCGCTCGTTGAAGACACGGGGCTCCGTGCCTGCTTGCGACTCTGTTACACGGTGGTCTCGGTCGTCCGGACTAGTGACGGTCTCCAGTTAGATACAGGCGGGAAAAGTTCCCAAATTCAAATATAACCTCGTTCAATCCCCTCCGTTGACAGATTTGGCTACGGGAGAATGTATGAAAATAATAGGAAAACAAAAAAAAAAGAATAATAAGCTATAAGACTGTGAGTGTTCCCTGGTGATGTTCTGAGGTGGTGACCCTTGCTCTGTCGTTTGCTATGGACTAAATTCAAAATTTACTACTTACTGAGTCGAGACATCATCATCTAGCGTGTGCTTCGGTCAAGTTGCTTGAACTCATCGACCTTCGATTTTACTGTAATAAACGTGTAGAGCAATACAGGAACGGCCATCATATGTAGAGCAGTATAGGAAGTCCAGCATATTGGTCACCAGGATCTAATCCTTCCCAGATAACTCGAAAGTGCAAATTTTTCTGAGGATTTGGCGATACATTTTTTGAATGACCGTTTTTACCAAACGGACATCTTGGGTTTCCGCTTTTGGTATCACACTTCTCCATTCCAAAGCTCATGCCAATCGCCTTCGAGTACCCACTTACCGCAGCCAAAAGGACGTTGGGATCCTCTTTTAAAGAAGCAAAGAGTTTGAGATCGTCCATATATTGAAGGTGGTTGACCTTATTTTCGCTTCTATTCGGCGGGTCACATAGGTATCGAGACCTCTTGTCTCGCAGCAAAACAGATAGGGGCAAGAGGGAGATGCAAAAGAGTTTCGGACTAAGAGAGCCATGGACCGATTGCGTGGATACCAGATCGAGTCCTAGGTAATACACCTGTCTATTAACAGGTTCTTCCTGCAACCTGCCAGCCCTTTCTTGCATCGAAGTTATTCCACTATTGCACTCTATACCAGCGCGATAGATGTTAATATCCCATCTTTGAGGATGCCAGTCAATAGCTTTTAGCTGGTGTTTAAACAAGCTATGGGCCTCTGGTTCTTTGAAATTAACAAATCTCTGGTCTTAGGTATCAGTAACGTGCGCCTTTCCACTAACCACTGCGTGATGGGTTTTTCTCAGTTTTAGAAAGTAGTAAATATGCGAACCAGATGTTGGTGCGTGATAGTGAACTTCTTTCACCAAAAGTTGTTGATTTTATGTGACTCTGGCGCTAAAAAATTCTTAGTTCTAGCGATAACTTTATTCACTTCTTCAGCAGTAATGGGTGGAAAAACTGGAAACTCCTCCTCTTCGTCGAGATTAAATAATACGACGTCACGAACAAATCAGAACTTGAATTAAAATAACATGGAAACTTTAGAAATTTACTGTATTCTTATTGGAATGACTTACTATCAAGTATCTTTCTGAGACGATCTATCATAAAATCTTAATTAATTGATTTACTATAAAGACTATTTCTGTAACGCCTATTGTAAAGTCCTATCGAATTGATTTATTATAAAGTCTATTTCTAACATAGCTTTATGAAATGTCTTGTATTGAACCGCTCACCGCATCAGCTGACTAATGTCCAACTCACCTAGCGATACACGTGGTTGGCAATTTTTAACTTTTGTAAATCCCTGGCAATTATGTGTGACATCCTCCTAGGGATTGGCTAATCAGAGAAACAAACCACACGCATACAACGGACATTAATTTCAAGTCTTAATTATATTTATATATTTTTCGCGTGGTATGAATCAAAACGTCACAATTGATCTTAATAATTAATCAAATATAATTCCTATATATATATATATATATACCCCTTCGTTGGCACACTTCCCGAAGAGTCACGTAGCTGGCATACTATAGTCTTTTTTACCCCAAGCGAAAAAGGCTTCCAGCAATGAGCCAATTGATTATTTTAAGTAACTGAATTTTTTGTACACCCTTGGATAGTTACTTCAAAGAATGCTGTGGGTTATTTAGTTCAAAATTTATTTTAAATGTGAAAAAAAGATAGTAAAAGTTAAAACATAGCGAAAAGTGACAATTTTTACGATAAAATTAATAACTTTATTTTTCTTTTTTAATAACCGTATAAGTACTATTTTAAAATGCTAAAGGGATTTATATGAAGTTCAAAATGCCTGGCGTCTTTTTGACCCCAGTGTGCCAGCGAAGGGTTAAACTAGACAATACATACACATGTATGGGAGCAACTGCCATCTAAAAATGACATTGGCTCCCAGCCTAAACGCGGTAAATCACACCTATGGCTACGTCTCACAACCGTGAGATGGCTGGCCACAGGGCACGACGAGATCACAACGACAGGCCAGCGAAAGCCACGTGTGTCTCTAGGACACGAAACGACCCAAGGATGACAGTTTCTGCATCCAAATTGCAAGTGCCTTGGCATATTTTTGGCACACGGGTATCGCTTCTTGAGGTGCCCAACCAGTGATAGTTTCCCTTCGCTGAGAGCACCGTTCACAAGGATAATGACATTAACCGAATATTTTGGATGCAGTCGTTGCAGCTCCCTTTTAAGGTCTTGATGCCTCTCTTCCTTTTCCTTCTCCCATGTAATGATGTTGTAGTCGACCAGAGACGAGAATTCGATCACGAATATAGTTCCTTTCTTGAAGTCTTGGAGAACGATGTCAGGCCTCGAGTGTGCAATGAAGACTGCCGTCAGAAAATCGAAGTTCCACAAAATTTGAAACTTCTCGTTTTCGGCAATTGACTCCATCTCCTTTGGAGCGTTCGGCAGGACAGGGACGCAGTCAACACCGTAAGAGTGCAAAGATAGTGATAAAGCACTCTCAGTGCCGCAGTATGTCCGGCATGCGAAAATGAAGCCCTCTGTACGTGAGTAAAGTCCTGATGATCTGAGGAAAGCAAAGTGTGCTCCTTCGACAGGGATTTTTTCTCCAACTTTCTGTGAAAATTTCCGTGCATTTCCTCGTTAAGTAGTTGTTGGCAGAATTTTTTTACCTCTGCTTTCTTTACATTGGCTTTTAGAAGTGAGGCATCTAAATGAAGCCATGCACTTTCCTTACTTTTGATATTAAAATTCAGGCCAAGAGTCTTGGCCGCCTGCGCCGCGTCTTCGTGAAGGAACGCTTCTTTGCCAATCATCTCGTGTTTCCTGGCTATTTTTAGGAGAATATCTCTGCCATTTGCAACGATGTAAGCTGTACTCAGAACAATTCGGTTATAAAGGCATTGGAAGTTCAGCAGTCCGCGTCCGCCTTGACGGCGTGAGATGTATAATCACTGAACGGACGAATTGATGTGCAAGCTCTTATGCATATGGAGGATCTTACGCGTGGCATACTCTGTTGTGCCAGAAACACCCTGACCTTCAGCACGATTTGCATCAGTCTTTGCGCCATTAAGACCAACCGCGAAAAACAGGCGCCTCCTGAGAGATAATAGCGATTTCAGGGCAAGAAGGAACATTACCATACAGGTTACTTCTAAGCTCCAAGATCTGGCTGCAATAGATGCCTCCCTTCGTGAGAACATCTCGGAGGTGTCCGACCTCTGGATCATCAATTGTTCTATTTATAGTGCGGCAAGAGCTTCGGCTGCTTTAAATCGAAGGCTTAAACTGACGATGGATCAAAAGACCAAAAAAAGATTGCATCAACGGAACAAGAAGATTGGATGGGCAAGACAGAATGCGTCCCGTGTTCAGTGTATTCTTGACTACATAACATCTGGTAAGCCACTCACGAAAAGGGTCCGATAGTTTGCCCATAGACTGAGGATCTACCATCACACACTGAACAAGTCAAAGCTGCTGACAATCAAGCAACACATTTTTGAAAAAATACGGGTGTTATCAGAATCAAGGAGTAAAATACAGAAGAGGCAGGGATGAGTCAGAAAGAATCAACAGTTTCTCGCTGACTATCGCGTCTCTTCAGCGATCTCCGTGTTTTGTCAAAAATCCACCCAAGCCGAACAAGATGGAGACTTCTTGGAGAGAGGTATACAACATCTCGAAAACACTTTAATTGTATCAAAGCACTAGTAGTATGATCAGCTTAAAGATGTTTTGAGACCACCTCATCAAATCTGAGGAGGAATGTCCATCAATCACTGACGAAGAGGTGAAAAAAGCACTCAGTGGTACGAAGAAATTTTGCGCTGCAGGACCAGATAGTGTCAAGAACTTCTGGTGGCAGAAGTTTACTTCTACACATCAACATCTGGCCCGAATACTCACCTCATATACAAAATCGGAGACGCGCATTCATCAGTTTCTAGTGTTAGGACGCACGATACTCCAACCGAAGGAAGACGACTTCTCCAACTTAGAGAATTACATGCTAATAACATGCCAAGAATGTTTGAAGGTGCATCTGAACTTAGTGAGATGCATAGAGAGATTGATTCCCCGTTGGAAAACTAGATTTACTATCTCCACTGGAAATTATCGTGTGACAACGAACAGCGTCACCTCTCAGGGGGCGCTTTTCAGAGCGACACCTTGAGCCCTCTGCTCTTTTGCATCACACTTCTGCTACTATTTCTCGCACTACGTCATTCTCCTGGGTACCTCTGCGGCTATACTAATCATCGCGAGTATTGTGCTATTCACGTATTTTATATGTTTGACCTGAAGATCTATGCTCCGAATGTGAGTTTAAGGAGGTTTGGTACGGCCCTTCATATCGACACGCTTAAGATCATGCATACGCAGAAGTGCTTGCATATGAATTTGTCCGTTTCGCAATTATACATCTCACGCCGTCAAGGCGGACGCGGACTTCTAAATTTCGAATCACTTCATAACCGAATTCTTCTGAGTACAGCTTACATCGTTGCAAATGGCAGAGATCTTCTCCTAAAAATAGCCAGGAAACACCAGATTTTTGGCCAAGAAGCGTTCCTTTACGAAGACGCGGAGCAGGCGGCCAAGACCCTTGGTCTGAATTTTAACATCAGAAGTGAGGAAAGTGCATGACTCCATCTAGATGCGTCACTTCTAAAAGCCAAAGTAAAGGAAGGTAAGGTTAAAAGTTCCTCTACCAGCTACTCGACAAGAAAGTGCATGCAAAATTTCACAGAAACGTAGAAGATCAGTCCTTTTCGAAGGAGCAAATTTGTGCTTCCCTTAGATCATCAGGACCTAATTCAGATAGAGTGTTACATTATTGAATACCAGAACGGTATCATTTTCACCTCAGCATACCGTAAGCACATTTTACATCAAAAAGTTCCCAGCGATAGGTGCAGAGCGTATCATGTACAGGCTGAGTACCTAGAACATATACTATCTGGGTGACCTACTCACGCGGGAACGATGTATCTCTACAGACACAAAACGGCTCTAAGAGTGCTTTACTACCATCGTTGTCGCTTTTATGGTGTTGGCCTCGACTCTGCCCTGCCGAACGCTGCAAGGTAGATATAGTCGATTGTCCAAAGCGAGAAGTGCCAAATATACCAGAACTACGATTTTGAGACAGCAATCTCCATTGCACACACAAGGAGAAGGAAAAGGCGGAGAAGTATCAAGTCCTTAAAAGGGAACTGCAGCGAATGTACCCGAAATTTTCGGCTAAAGTAATTGTCTTGTGATCGGTGCTCTTAGAGGTGCAAAACTATCACTGTTTCGTAACCTCTAAGCCATGCCAGCGTGCGAAAAACATGCCGAGGCACTTGTGAGATTGATGCAGACAGCTGTGACCCTTGGGTCGCTTGGTCTGCTCAAAACACAAAAGAGTTTCGTCGGCCTGTCGTTGTGATTCCGTCGTGCCCTGTGGCTATTCATCTCACGGTCGTAGGGCGTGGCCATAGGTGTGACTTACCGCGGTTCTACTGGGAGCCGGTGTCATTTCCATAGATGACAGTTGCTCCCACTGGGACCTATAGGTGGTTCTTTAACCTTTTTTTTAATAATATACTGTCTCCACATATCACAGTTTTTTCAGAAATATTGAAGAGTTTGAAAATATTACGCACTGCATTGTGAAAGAAATTCGTCGTGGAGAAAAAGCAATGAACAAGAGAAGAAAAATTGAGAATCTGTCGAGTGAGATTATCAAACAAGGTTGGAAATTGTATGATAAATTACAAGTAAGTACTACATATATTATCTAATATAATAGTGATTTGTATTGCGCACCAATAAAACAGGTGATTGCAATGAGTCTGAAGCTTGCAGCATGAGCCGGAGGCTCGAAGCACGAGTCGAAGTTTAGCTAGTGCGTATGCGAAATGATAGACAAGTGCGAAGAGCTGAATGCAAATGCTGCCATCACATAAGAAGGTATTACCTGTATACACGTATATTACGCGCAAAGTACTTTTGTGAAAATGTAACTGGTGTCTTGGAGGCCATAAAATGGCGAACTTCGTGTTATGGAATTGGTGATATTTTTATGTGGAATACATTTTCATTTATCCTCACCCGATGATGCCTTTTTGTGAGTGGAAAATTTTGGGTTCTTTCCTATGTATCTATTCAAACATATCATTTTATTCAAGTAAACCCGTAAAGAATACCTCCTGCATTTGTCAGCGGAATCTCTTAATTTCAATATTTCACGGGTGTGTCGAAACCGCATGAAATACTGGATTGGTCATATACTGTTAACCCATTTTAATCTATGGATCCAAACATATCTTAAAATACTCCATCTACAAAAGCATTGTTCAGACAAAAATTGTACAGAACCATCGGGGTCATTCAACGGTACTATTAATTTCCGGGGTCTCTGATCACGAATCTGGAGTCAGATTAAAAAAATTTACGTGAGGGGGCCCCCAACCCCTTTCTCCTTGCGGATACGAAGCGACTCAAGAATGATAGCTCTGTGCATCCACTTTCCAAGTCCCTTGGCATGTTTTTACAATTCGGGCATAGCTTCGAGGTTACGAGCCAATGGCAGTTTCGCCTTTCATCCTTTTCCTTATCTTTGACTTTGATGTTGAAATCAGCAGAACCGGGACAAAAAGCATGTAAATCGCAGGTATCTTGATCAACGCCAGCAGATTGGAAAACCTCGGGAAAGCCTGCAATTTTTCCTCGATACATATTAATCTTGGCACACTTGTCCAATTCAAAGTCCATACCAATCACTTCTATGTACCTTTGGACGATACTTGAAGCATTCTGAAGCTCATTTGCTTCAGAAACATAGATCTTCAGGTCTTCCATATAAAATACATGAGTGACCTTATGGTCGCAATGATTGCTCTCCCCGCAGATTTATGAAGGCGAAACGCGTAGAGTAACAGATAGTGACAGAAATGTGATGCAGAATAGGAGGGGGCACATGCTATCGCCCTAATACCAGCCACTGAGAAATAGTTGTCTTCGACCTTAAATATTAGGCGAAAATCCGTGTCAGATTCTGCTATGTAATGTAAACTTCTTCCAGCAGAAGGTTTTGATACCAGTTGATCCTGAACCGGAGAAGTTCTTGGTGCCCCACAGTGGGGTGAATTACATAACAAAATCGGTAGACCCCCAAAAATAATTTTCAACATTTTCAATTTTGATGTATTACGTTTCATACAATAGGTGTTTCTACACTCTATTCTAGTAAGACCGGCTTCTGGCCTTCGAACTATTCAGCTGATGACAATCCAAATTTAATCTTTCTCGAGTGAGGTGCGCAACGATTTCGTGCATCGAAATATGCGACTCGCGCGAAGTCAAATATTTTCTGTTTCACGCTGCCGATTTTAAAATGGTTTGAGGGCCAACAATGTGAGAGATACGTCGATTGTTTTTGTATCATTTTTTTTGAACTTTTTACATTGTGTGTTTGAGAGAGTGTTGGATGTGTACATTTCTAGCAAGCGTGTGAATTTAATAACCTGGATAGAAGTATAAAAATAGTTATGATCTCAGGAGATCCCAGAATTGTGTACATTGCAGCGTATTTGAAATATCACTAAGGTTCGAAATCGATAAAAACTTGCTTCGGAATGCTGGAGACCTGTCATTAGGTACCAAAAATCACATTTTGTGTTAATTGTTATTAATAATCAATATACAGAATTATAATAGAATTTCAGTATTAAAGCAAAATGACATGAAATAAAATCTTTTTTTTTCTGTGGCAAACTTATTTCAAGGAAAATAAATTTATCAGTAGCAAAGATTTAGTATATATCAGTGGCAAAGATACAATATGGCTTAAATGAATCGATGGAATGCTCTCCTGGCGAATTAGAATCCGCTACTTCTTCTTCTGACGACAATGAGAGTCCTGATTATTCATTTTCTACTGTTTTTGTGATTGTAAAAAAGAATAAAATGTGTATTGAATGCATTATAACTAGATTTTCCAAAATTATCCTAAGTTTTACCTTCTTTTCAGGTAAATGATTTATATTTTTCTAAATTCTTATTAAAACTTTTGAATAAATAACTTTTGAAACACCCAAATAACAATCTCACTTCAAACCCGTAAATTTCTCAGATTTTCACAAGAATCGGATACATTTTAGTAACGTAAATAGTTACTCCCGGTCCGCAATTTTGTTTAAAATAAAATTTTTAGTCAATATCCTGAATGAGTCCCTTCAAAAGCGTAAACTTACCGATTTACACAAAATTCAGTCATTTTAGTAACGTAAATAGTCACTCACGGTCCACCACTTCTTTCTTTAACATTTGGATTCGAGATTTGAAATCAGCGTGTTCAAACACTTGAGAATCACCTGGCAATTTTTTGATACGCGCATTTGTCTAATTTTGCTGATTTCTCATGTAATTCAGCTCACTCTGGGCCCCTTAGTGCTTTCTTTACCTTCTCGGCAGTGATTTGTGGGCGTTCCTTTTCAGAAGTCATACTTGAGATACATTTTAAAAATTTAGGGTTAATCCGTCGTTGTATTTTTTATTTTGCTTACGAACTTGTCTCAACACTCAATCAACGGGGAACAATGAGGGATTTTAGAACTATGATGCGCAGAGAGAAGTCAGATTCGCTTGCTGCCGTCTTCGTTTAAGAATCGAGATTCCGTATTTAAATATGGTTCTCGCCTTTCCGCTTGCTGTTTTCAATTGTCCTGGAACCTGGCTGGGAACCTTGGATGCCTCTAAAGCCTGGGATGACCGCGGATCGTTTTGCCTAGGCTTTGGGAACGAACTTAGTCGCCTTGAAGCGAGACCTTGGTCTGCAACAGTAATCCTTATGAGGGAGAAAGTCTCCTCACATCTCCGAACAGAGACCTCAATGCTACAGCACTGGACGAGAAGTCAGTCCAAAACTTCCACGATGGGATGCGAATTAGGTCTAGTTGTCTTAGGTTTATTGCGTTGTAGTTGCCAATGCGGAAATCTCTTGTGCCAACGAGAACGAGAGCTTTCGTTACAGACTTCAGTTAAGCCGCCCCTGCACCTTCTTCCGTTTTGGCGGCAAGCCAGGGAGCGAGCCGAAAGAAACTCCACCAACCAAAGCGCAGCGCCGAGAAAGCAGCCAATCAGCACCGGCCTTTGGAGATTACCCATAGCGGGCGAAACGACGCGCTTGGAAACCGATAAGCCAAGTTCTCTGTGGTTCAGCATTCATCGTGCGGAGCGAAAAAGTCGCCCGCTTTTGTCATTTTCAACTTTCTCTCAAGTTTAAAATTAAAATTGTGTTAACTTAAGATGCTCAATAGTTGAAGTAAGGTCTGATGCTTTTACAGGAAAGCTTAGGATCCTCGGGGATCCTCGTGTTCTGTTTTTATGGATTTTTGCTATCTTGGCCTCGTGTCATGCAGTAATTCTCGCGTTCGCGCTAAAATACTCTTTCGTTTAGGAGCTTCTAATGAGGTCCGAGATTTCAGTCATTGCTTCTTTTTTATGCCGACCTTTCAACCTAATTATGGGCCATACATTGTAGCTTTATTATCGATTATCTGAATCCTTTAAGTATATCCGAAAACGAAAACATGATTCTATAAAGTACTATGTTCTCGAATTGTCTCACATATTGTATAGTCCATTCTTCTATTTCCCATTGCGATTTTATCGAATAAATTGTGCGAGCCACATTCTTAAGAAGATTGAGTAGTTTATTTACGAATAAGAGGCATTTTTATAGCCCTGAATTTTTGTAAGTGAGCTAACCGATCCCCTCTACCAATTCTCGTTGAAGGTCTGAAGGTAGCTCGGGCAGAAAATCTTACCCACGCCCACTACGCTGAGCTTTTAAGTGTCTGGTTGGCGCATGCGCGCCTGGCACCCAACAAATAAAATACCACTTTGAGATTTGAGAAATCTAAGATAAAGGACAATATTTAGTGTCTTTCTTCAAAATGTGTCGAACTTCGTACATTTCTCTCCAGAATGTTTCAACTTCCTCGATCCTGGGTGGAATTCTGACAAAAAGAGGGATATTGCTGAAGAGGCCCGATGGGTCAACGAGAAACGGTTGATCTAGCGCCGGTTTTACCCTTCCGTATGAATCAGCGGAAGCTCTCCCTGCCCCTTAAACTCAATAATTAATAAAAAAGAGATCCTGACAAAGGGCTGCATCCATTTTAGTTACATCTTGGGGCATAGAAGGAACCTGGATGTTCAGATTCCTTCCATTCCTGAAATGTGCATGCGCGTAATGAAGCTTTGTAAACCCGCTGGCCCGTCGTCCAGTTTCTATCCAAATTATAGCTTCACTATTATGTGTCAAAACGCTCTCCGCGCTCCTAATCGTAAAAGGTGGGAACGTTGTGGACGTAAAAATTTAAGAAATGTTTAAAATTCACGAGAAACGTTAATTTTTCCAAGGGGTCAGAACAAATGTTAAAGTGTTGTGCCGAAATCGAGAAAAGTGGTGGTGACTCCGCGCTGCCATTAGGACTACGTCCGGGGCCGCTAAAATATAAATTCCTTGAAAAGCCCATAAGAGATATTTATTCCAAGTTCGCATAAGTCCCGAGAGCCACATATTTGATCAAAGTGAAAACAAAATTTCATCAGATCTAATTTGACTTGTCTAGATAACAGTACGCTCTTAATTCTAAGGATATCTTATCATGACTTTTGGCGACTTTTTCTACTGAGTTGGGATGCGAAGTGGATACTAAGAATCGAGCGAACACAATAAAAGGCATCAATTAGAAATATTCGGGTTATTACGATTTACAATTAGGATGAGATCATCCAGCTCTTGACAGGACTGGAAGATCTGGAATAGGCAGCTCGCAGAAATGGTGCAGTTACGGCGGTCCTAAAAGGGCACCATAAAACGTGATGGGCGACACAAAACAAGTATTAACAATGATCAAATCATAGACGGCTGAACGGACACTGAAACGGAACGCTCTATCGCCCGGCATTGCGTAACCCGTTGGATGGTTGTGCCCCATCTCAGATATGGGCGGACAACCCTTTAGTGCAGGGTCGTACAGAGTCAAACTTGTCAACTAACAATTCGATTACACCCTATCCCTCGCGGGCGTTCATGTGTATACCTAAAACTTCCTTGAGTTATCCTTGAAAACCTGCTAAAGTCTTATTATCGATATTTAGTTTAATTTCATAATCATTACCTTGTTTCCATTCAAGGTTTACATTAGTTTTTTGATAACCATAAGAAAGAATTAGATTTTTATCGTTTTATTTGTCCTCCTGTTCACGTTTGAGTATTCTTTGTTTCTCTATCTTCGAAGTGTTTCCCATTCTGCTGATGCTAGTATGGATTTTAACAACTGTTCCGTTTCTTCTTCCTTTTATCTTCATCTTCTCGTGTCCTTTTCGCTTCCCGCATTTTTTTTGTACTATGATTCAGGGAATTCCCTTTCCCGTTTTTGGCAGTAGAAACATTTTGGCAAGTCCATTTTGCTGCAATAAAAAGGTTTTCAAATTCAAATTTTCTATATTATTTTCCTGGAACTAGAGGGATTGTGATTCCTGAGCTGGGTTCCTTATATTTGTGAGCTCACTCCCCAAAAAGCTTTCATTTGGTAAAGAACAACTGTGAATTTTTAACCGGTGTTGAACAACTCCCAACCGCAAAAAATCCCGTATTTTCTCACAGGTCTGATGAAAAATGTCTAATTTTGCCTAAATATCGTAGAAAGTGGTCAGAAAAGAGAATAAAATAAACATACTCATTACACATTATTAACTCGATATTAGCTACAAAATAGATGGCATAAGGCATCCTTAGTGGTCAAAAACTACCCCTTTGAAATTTTTAATTATAAATTGCTTATTCAATGAAAGAAACTTTCATATAAAAATACATATAAAGATGTATCAAAAAATATCTAAAGATACCATGCATTTTATGAATGGTTAATCAATAATTACTTTTTGTTAAGAAAGGTGTGTTTTTTTCCTTTCGAAGAGTGGATATTCCACTCTCCTTAACTTGATTAATAAAATAATTAGGAACAGCTTATTTCATCTTCGGGATGTTACTTACCAATCATACAGTAGGTGTTACCTTTACATATGTTTCCATACATCTTTATACTTCATTTTTTGAAGAATTTTGTTTCATAAAATAAGAAATCTGTCATAAAAAATTTAAAAGGTGTAGTTTTTTATCAATAAGTGTGCCTTACGTCATCTATTTGGTAGACTATATTTTTTTAATTACGCTCGTGATCATTTTGCTTTAAATTCACGAAACATTGGCAATAGAAACTGCACGATATCGAAGATTCATTTTTTGTTTGAAAGAGGGTGTTTTTTAATTTCTGTTGGCGGTTTTTCAACTTCTCTACACTTTTTCATTTTATTAACTTGTCTGAACACAATCTAGGATATTTAAGAAACACTAGAAACTTGTTCCTCAAACTTGTGAGAAAATACGAATTTTCTACGGCTGGTGGTAGTTTACCCCCGTGAGATCCAAGATATATATATGTGCAATTTAGATTATATATATATATAATTTAATTTAATATATATCATTTGGATGAAGGCACGACGACAAACCAGCGAAACGCCCACATTGAGTGGCCGAATCCACTCAAGGATGACTTGCTAGACTGCTGGGATGCCAGCATTATCCTTGTTCACCGCGGCTTTATGGCACGTATGCATACTCTGTGGTGCTAAGAACACCCGGAGCTTCAGCGCGTTTCGCTTCAATCCTTGCGAAATCAACGTGCATACCTCTCGAAAAATGGATATGTACGCGGAGCGCTTCCCCAACCGCTGCTTGATCAAGCTGCAGCCGAAGATGAGGAAATGTAGAAAAACAGTCCTTGTCGAAGGAGCAAACTTTTGCTTTTCTCAGATCATTAGGGCTTAATTCAGGTACAGAAGGTTTCATTTTCGCATGCCAGGACGGTGTCATTTCCACCTTAGTATACCCTGACCGCATTTTATGTCAAGAAGTTCCCAGCGATAGGTGCAGAGCATGTCATGCACACGCAGAGTACCTAGAACACATACTATCTGGGTGTTCAATCCATGCGGGAACAACTTATGTCTACAGCCATATTGCGGTCCTAAGAGTTCTTTATTGCCATCTTTGTCGCTCTTACAGTGTTGGCCGCGACCCTGCCCTGCCGAACATTCCAAGGGAGATAGAGTCAATTGTCAAAAAGGAGAAGTGCCAAATTTTCTGGAACTGTGATGTTCGGAAAGCAGTCTCTGTTGCTCGCTCGAGGCCTGACATTGTTCTCCAAAACTTCGAGAAACGAACCATATTCGCCATCGAATTCTCAGCGCTGGCTGACTAAAACATCACTGCCAAGGAGAAGGAAAAGAAGGACCTTAAAGAGAGAGACCTTAAAAGGGAGTTGCAACGACTGTATCCAAAATATTCGGGTAAAGTAATTGTCTTTGTCATGAGGGTTTCGCCGGCCTGTAGTCGTAATTTCATCATTTCCCCTATCTCACGGTCATGAGGCATGGCTATAAGTGTGATTTAACGCGGTTCTACTGGGAGCCGAGTCATTTTTAGATAACAGTTGTTCCCAGTGGGACCCTGCGGTGGGTTTTCAACATTTTTTTTTATATATATTTAAAAGTTTTTCATAAGGACAACCGCAGAATTTCGCTGGGAGCGGGTGCTAATTTGAAAAAGTGCACCCGCTCCCAGTGAAATCGCGGCAACATTTCAGCTGTAACCACGTCTCACTACCATGAGATAGGTGATCACAGTCTGCTGCAAACTCAATAAAATGATCGGACGAAAGTGTCGTACACTCTGAGGACACGGAGCGACCCAAAAACGACCGCCTTCTGCATTTTCCCCGCAAGTGTCTCAGCATTTTGCTGACACGCAGAGATGCTTTTCAGGCTATTAACCAGTGAAACCTTGGCACCTCCAAGAGCACCGATGATCAAGGTGATTAGTTAAGCAGAAAATTCTGGGTATAACAGCCGCAACACGTTTATAAGGTCTTTATACCTCTCTTTGTTTTCATTCTCCGTGGCTATGACGTTTTTGTCAGCTGGCTCTTTTCTCGAAGTCAAGAAGAACCATGTCAGGCCTCAAGTGCGCAACAGAAACAGTTCTCGAAAATATAGAGTTCTAGTACATGCGGCACTTCTCATTTTCGACAATTGAATCTATTTCCCTAGGAGTGTTCAGCGCAGCAGTATTTGAGCTGATCCCGTAAAAGTGCCAGAGATGGTAATAAAGCACTCTCATTGCCGCACTGTTCCTTTGAAAATAGGTCGTTCCCGCATGAGTTGAACAACTAAATAGTATGTGGCTCAAAATATGGCGACGGTATGCTAAAGTGAAAATGACAATGTCCATTTGAAGAAAAGGGTCTGGTCCATTTGCGACTGTATGTGCTGTGCCTGTGTCCTTGGTCCATGGAACCACTCCAAGTGAATAGAGTACTACCGGGACGGCAAGCATGTTCGTCGCAGATACTTTGTTCCTCGCCGACAGTTCGGAAAACCAAGTTTTCCTTTCTTCAAATAAACCTTGGCGCATTTTTCTAACCCGAACTCTATTACAATCTCTTGAGTGTACTCTTTGACAATTTCTAGAGATAGATGTAGTTTCTCTTTTTTTCGATAAGGTTTAACGGTATCGTTCTCTCTGCAGCCCCTCCCTCACCGCAAACTAGTGGGTCCAGCTGAAAAAAAAAGACCATTTCTATGTCTTTTTCGCCGCTAAATCCGAATTTGTGGTCAAGATTAATAAAAAACACGGGGGGTTTTTTACATATTTTTAATGCAAAAATAGCAAGAAAACTATGTTTTTTGAGGTTAGAGAAAAATCTGAGGGTGATGGCGGAATTCTAACATTTGATTTGGATTCAATGACCCAAAATCTATAGAATGTGACTACTCTTGTCCGTCGGACAACCTACTTTTATTTTTTTGTGGGGCTGTGTTATCAAGGCAAAGTTAAAAATGGGAAGTTATCCACGATTCGGGTGAAGTTAAACGGCAAAGTTAATTTTTGTTGCAGCGAATCTTTCAACTGGAATCGATGTACACTACATTTTTCTTTTTTCTTTGATTTTTGTAAATTTAAATTCGAGATTTTCATTAATAATAGGCTGAGTCTAAACATCCGGACAGTCTGTACGTTCATGTATGTTTGTAGCACGGTCAAATCTACACTTACGGACCTGGCAAGGGGTAGAGGAGCTGGAAAAGGGAAGGGGCGTGGCTTGTGTCCGGACGTATAGACTCTATCTTATTAATCATGCCTTGATATCAATTTCATAATTTAAAAAAAAAACTAATATTTGCTAAATATACTTTATAGGTTCACTTGAAGATTTATTGCACCGATGCAAATAAATTCTTACATTACATTCACTTCATACAATTATTTATTAACTTATTCGTCATAGTTTATATTATCGCAAGGGAAAATAAGTAAATTTTCCTATAATATCCCACAATCGTTGACGCTTCCAAATTTAATTCGAGTACGATCACGTGCAAACAGGTTTGAAATCTACAACATAATTATATTGCTTGTTTAGTTCGACTTATCTAAGCATTGAGTGATATAGAGCAAATACATTCTTAATTGAGGAATCTCGGCATGTTCTCCTTCACCTGTTTTAAACGTCAAAGAAGACAAACAATTGCGTAATTGTCAAGTAAAAAATTGTAAAAATGTTCCATATCATCCTGCTTTAATTGCATACAATGAAATTCTTGGAATAATTATATTTAATATTCCAATTTTAAAATCATTCCAAAAATACAGAAGAATAGCCGTAGCCTTTTTTTAATTTTTCAGAAGGAGCTTATCTTTTCTGAACAATAAACACTGGAAAAGCATAAGTTTTGCGGACTTACTGGTTCCGTTTCAATTTTTACAAGTGAGTGTTACATGGGTTTGTGGCTTGTCAGGATGTGGCTCCATATATAAGGGACCATGCAAAAGAACGTCGAGGGCATGCATAGCCGTCAAGGGCATGGATGCGATCTTGATGCATAAATTCTGCTCTAGAGATCTCACCGATATCAAGGTGAGACTCAGGGGCAGTAGCGGAGAGAGACTTGAGGTGTTTATCGCCTCGGCTTATTTCCCTGTGAGGAAAAGCACAAAAATCAACGACAGGGGAAGAGATTTAATTGAATATATAGCGGGCACAGAGCTGGTGAGTTTCTCGATTTGACTCTATGTTCGAGTGTACTGAGGAGCAGGGTAGTGAACTGGAAAGTTTTCGATGAGGAGTCTCTCTCGGACCACAAATATATCGTGTTTCGATCAACCCTAGGAAACCCCAGAAATACACTTTGGGACTCATATAAAGAGGAACTCAAAGGTAGGCTTGCGAAATTTCCCACAAACTATGGTACCATTGATGAGTTAGAGCACGCCGCGATTTTCCTGCGAAGGGCTCTGACTACATCATATGAGAACAATTGCCTTACAAGCACAATTAAGTCTAGGAAGGAAGCAGAATGGTGCAATACCCACCTGGAAAAACTCCGTAAAAAGACAAGAATGTTGTGCAATAGGGCAAATAGAACTAAATTGCCTTCGGACTAGGACATCTATAAGACGGCTCAGTGTGAATACAATAAAAATATAAGAAAGTATAAGCAAGAAGATTGGAGGAGCTTCTGCGAGGAATCGAAAAACGTTCCAGAAACAGCGAGGCTCTACAAGATTGTTGCGAAAAATCCGGAAGCTCGCCTCCGACTCATAAGGCTCGATAATGGTAAGTGTGCCGAAGACAAAGAAGCAACGCTGAATCACCTGACGAAAATTCACTTCCCCGGTTTTCAACAAATCCGAACCGACCAAGAGGAGGAAGGCTGGGGCCAAGATGGCATTTACCCAGCGCTTTTACAAAAAGGCATGGATTTAGTCGTTCCTCCTCTGAAGAAATTATTTAGGGCAAGTATATCCCTTAAACGCGTGCCATCGGCATGAAAGTATGGCAAAGTGGCCTTCATACCCAAACCCGGGAGGGAAGGCTACACTGCTGCAAAAGATTTCCGACCAATCAGCCTAACGTCTTTTATCCTGAAGATGTTGGACAGGCTGGTCGAGAGATGCATTAAGGATGAGGTGCTTTTAGCCTCCCAGCTGCATAGAGGGCAGCATGCCTTTCAGTCAAGCGCCTTTCAGTCAAGCTGCTCGGTAGAAACTGCGCTTCGTGCTGTTGTGGCAAAATTGGAGCTACAGTTGGTACACAAGGGGTATGCTGTGGGTACTTTCTTAGATATAGAGGATGCTTTCAGCAATACACCTCCAGAAGTCATCTGTCGAGAGGCTCTGAGATGTGACGTGCCGGACCAGTTTGTATGCTGGATAGAAAGAATGTTACGCCAGAGAGGACTCGAAACCAGATGAGTTGAGGGCCTAGTGAGAGGAATAGCTCTGCAGGGATGCCCACAGGCGGGTGTCCTGTCGCCCCTCATGTGGTGCATTGTTGTGGACAGCCTCCTCCGAAGGCTAAATGAAGAGTGGTATTATACTCAGGGATATGCGGATGACTTTGTAATCCTAGTCAGGGGGGCTCTTCTGAAAACGCTGATGGGTCTTATGAGGTCGGCGCTGAGCATCGTAAAGCTCTGGTGCGATAGCTCAAGGCTCTTGGTAAATCCAGGAAAAGACCAACTTGGTCATTTTCACGAGAAATTTTAAAGTTCCAAAAGTCGACGCTCCTGTATTTTTCGGTGGGGAGCTGACGTTTTGAGACTCGGTTAGATATCTGGGACTAATCCGAGATAACTAGCTGAACTGGGCAAAGCACCTGAAGACCCAATGCAGGAAGTTTGTCATGACTTTTTGGATGTGCAGGAGAGCCTTTGGGTTGACGTGGGGTCTAGGGCCCAAAATTCTTGCATGGCTCTACTCTTCTGTCCTAAAACCCAGTCTCGTACATGCGGCTTTGGTCTGGTGGCCACGGGCGGAACTTAAAACAATGCAGGACAGGCTGCGAAAATTACAAATTCTAGCATTTAGGGGTTTGACTGGAGCAATAAGGACTACGCCCACAGCGAAGATTGGATTCATACTCTGTGAGAAGCCCCTACATGTTGCGATAACTGCTAGAGCGGCACACGCAATGGACCGCCTGGCAAGAATAAATAGATGGACTCGGGGGACTAGACACACTAAATTTCCGAGTGATATCAGCGCATTGCCAATTCTACAAATAAGGCAAAATAAAATAACAAAACGCTTCAACTTTGCCAAAGCTTTCCACGTCTGCATCCCAAGCAGGGATCTGTGGGAAAAAAATGGTAATTCGCTCGTCCAAGGGGAAATCTGGTATACAGATGGCTCCAGGGGAGAGGGAGGGTCAGGAGCAGGAATTTAGGACATCAAGAGAGGGAAAGGTATAGGGATCTTACTTGGTCGACATGCTACTGTCTTTCAGGCGGAGGTCTTGGACGTCCTTCACTGTGCTGAAACACTAATAGAAGAACACGCTGCTGGCAGACAGATTAAGATCTGTTCAGACAGCCAAGCGACACTTACCGCAATTAGGAAACCAGACATAACATCAGAACTGGTTTGTGAATGCAAAAAGGCATTGAACCAATTTGCAGAAAGAAGCAACGTGGCCCTCATATGGGTCCCTGGTCACAAAGGGATCAAGGACAACGAAAAGGAGGGCCAGTTCGCAAAACGTGGTGCAGAACTGAATACATAGGACCAGAACCGGTACTGAGAATAGCATCTTGCTTCATTGGCATGGCCATTATAAGCTGGATCCAAAAAAAACACCGGGAATACTGGGAACAAGTCCGGAGTTGCCGTCAGGCGACATCCATCCTGGGTTATATCTATAGGATGAACAGAGCCAGGGAAACCCTGGGTTCACCTAAGAAAGATAAAAGAAGAGTGGTACAGATCCATACTGGGCACAATCACTTGAACTAACATATGCACAAAATAGGGTATAACGCCACGACAGAGTGCAGGAGATGCGGCAGGGATGACAAAACATCCGTGCATGTATTAGGCCAATGCCCGGCATTAGCTAGGCTAAGGCAACAGACCCTCGTGGCCCATTTTATGGGACCAGAGGAAATAACAACGCGACCAGTAGTCGACATACTAGGCTTCCTCAGCAGGTCTGAGGTCGACTGTTGAGAGCGAATAAGTGAGGGTGTGGGACAATAAGCTTCATAGCTTGAATGCCAGGGGAGCTCTCCATGGGTTCCTCGCCCGTTTTAAAACTAACTCACTAACTAAGACCCTGCAGAAACATGCCAAGGAGAAGGTTAAATTATTAAACTTTGGCAAATAAATGGCAATGATCGCTACTTGGAAATTAAAGGCTCCACAAACTCGTCATCCGCAGTGGTCATAATTCCAATGCTTGACCTCTTAATTGTTATCCCTAACCGTCAAACATTCTTAGTTTTCGGTTTTCATCCTTTTACATCCTTATCTATCCTATGTGTTTACAAGACACGTAACCTTCCCTCCTATAACCTTTGTACGCCCATCGCTTGCTTGCGGCCTTTGCTTTGAGTCGAAGTTTATTTATTTTAGTTTAATTTTTTTTCGCTTTGATTTTATTTTGCTGGGCGATTTATATGGTATAGAGAATTTTGTGATTAAGAGCTCTATTATATTATGATCAGAAATATGTTGATACGGACCTAACCTTGCTTGCATGCTGATCCTGTTGCCCTTTGCAAACACGTTTATTTTGGCGGTACTTAGAAATTTGCATAGCGAAATCTTTTGTTTTCTCCGCAGATTATAATCTTACCTCGATACGGACGTATTGGCTATGATATCTGTAAGGACTGACAATAAATGTCCTTCTTATGTCTGATTGAATGCTAGTTCAATTAAATCTTGTGCGGGGTGGGTCCCCTTGTTCTAATGCAGAATTGTAGCGGCTTGTTGCACATAGGAAAATTATGGTTTGGTTATTGTAACTCAATATTAACAATTACCCTTTTTTTAGGTGTATCTTTGGGTTCGGCACTATGTTGCATCCCAATGAGAAGGGGCGAGGTACTCCCGGCAAACCTAGTCAACCCAAAAAGCACACTTCTGTGCACACGCGTAGAATGGAGCATCCTTCGCAGGGAGGGCCTGCGGGGGGAACTGAGGCTAACCCTCGGGTTTTTTCAAATTCACCGTATCCTCGCTTATCTCAAGGGAATCAACAAGAGAAAAATAGGAGCAAAAGGAGCCACGGGTCGTCCTCTTCCTCCCCTATCAACGACAAAAAATGGCTCAAAGAAATGTAGTGGGACTGTTTAAGCACTGAAATTCTTGGAAAAACTTTCCCTAATATTTCGTAGCGTGTTGCTCAAAATTTGAATATAAGATTTTTGTACAGTATTTCCGATAAATAGGACCAAAAAGTCAAGTCCTATAAAAAAATGGTTATCAAATTTTATATAGGACATTCCAAAAGCTTCCTTAGAACTAATTAATTTCTTATGTGAGATTTTCCCGATTACTGGGCAAAATAATTTTCTGGAGAAACGAAAAAAAATCTACCATGGCCCGAATTTGAACCGGGAATGCATCATTCACGAATGGAGCGTTAACCAATCAGGCCACCGAGGCCACAGCAGAAAGTTTCTCGTTAATCCTATATCCACAGGATGACGGGGGTCGGCATCTTTCTAATCTGTGCATTGTTAGTGATTTATTCTAAAGTTTGAGTTATTCATTTTCGAGGCATAAACTCAAAAATACGAGTTCTATAAAAAAATTGTTGAATGAGAAGTCGTACACATTTTTAAAAGATTTCATTTTGGTTTCACACCTGCTTCATGTATCTGTCGTAATTTGGGGTTAAAATGGAATATTCGATGTTTTGTTAGCATTTTCGATGGCTAAAACCATAACCGTTGGTCAGCAAATGCTGGTTAACGAACTCGTGCTTTCTTTTATGGCCTAAAAAAAGAGTTTCTTTCAATACGAAGACAAGGGTGAACTAAATATACAACGGAAATGAGTGAGAAAGTTTGCTGTTTCACGTTAAAATAAATGATTTTACTGCTCTTTTTCATTGACATTGCTCCAATAACTGCGAGATTCTACTTCGAGGCATATATTCGCGTGTCAGATGGCGCTACTATCAAAGTTAAAGAGGTACTCTTCAGACGCATTCGATCAGGTCGGTCCGATTGACTTCAGTTGGCTTCACTCATTGCACCCTCACTGCTGGTGGACTTGAGCTTGCTATCGTGCTTATTCGTCATGCAAGCGTGTGTGCTTCCCGCTTAACAGTGAACTGACGCAACGTCGTGACGCAATTACACCGGTATACCGTTAGGATACAGCGCCTTACCGCAACATTCTTGTTTTGTTACGCCTTAGTGAGCACCGCACATCCCCCTGCAACTCATCTCACCCGTACCCCATGCGCGGCGTCAATTCTCGGAAGTCTCCTATCCAGAGGGCTCAAATTCGAGTTCAGGCATATAAAAAAATTGTAACAAATGTGAATAATTCTCTTGTATTCTTCATTTGAAGTAGCTAATTCTAATTTGAAGTAATCCATAATTGTTCTATTGAAAGAATTGAATACCAGTTAAATAATTCAAAGAATCGAAACAAATTCAAAAGAATTTAAAACATTCTAGAATAATTCGAAGAATGCAAGGATATTTGGAAAATCTGAGAGAGTCCAAAAGAGTTCGAAGAATCAAAAGAAATCTAATTTGAATTAATTTATTGAAATTTCATTTTAATTAATTTACTTTTATGACACCCATTATATTCTTCAGACTCCTGTCTTCATTTGTTTGAATTATTTTGAAATATTTTGAATTCTTTGTAAAAGCAGAAAATTTGTATAAATTTTATTAATTCGTTTGAGTTGTATATGGAAGTTGAAATATAAGATTTCAACAAATAATGATACTTCTATTGCGTTGTAGTTCATGTTTTTCTCTCGTAATTGTACAAAATGTCATAAATCTCATTAAGTTAAAATGGCAAATGAGATAGCCACTATAATTATATAAACTGAAACATTTTCAAAAATATTCATTAGTTACACTCTGATCGCAATTCTTCGAAAGTGTATTCTTTCATTTAAAAAAAATGCATACGCTAATTGGTATTTTGTGCCTGATCTTAGCCATTTGCCCTAATTTCATTGGTAAATATAATGTTTATAATTCAAATTCCGGTTTTAATCGCAGTATATTTATTTTTTATTTGGAATAGTTCGGAAAACAACTCTTTTTTTCAATGTTAAAGTATACCTGCGAAAATAATTAAAAAGACCGCCGTCGATCTTGCATCCACATATGGAACAAGAACAACGAAATTCAGCTCGTTACAAATAATTAAATTATCAAATCTTTGTTTATTAAAATGATGAATACGTATTGCAATATAATCTACAATAATGCCGGGCTCAAAGTAATAAAAAAGTGGATCAACTCCACATCTTATCAACTTTTTATTAGGCAATGAATGCTAGGCCGGCCACAGTCTAACTTACCAATTCTGAACTTCTTCTTGTTGCAGAGACAAGTTCAATCAAGCCCGATTCTCCTCCTCAAGCTAAGTCTCCTCGTTCCAGGTCCAGGTATCCTGCCAGACACCCTCCTTCTTCCAGCTGCATGGTTCTTCCTACAAGGCTTCCTTCTCCTGATGGACAGGGATGTGGTCTTGAGCAACTTGAATTTATTCGGCTTATTCCCTATAGTAGACCTGACCAGATATTCGAACTTCGAAAATACACTTTTCCTGCCAATGAATCACTTGAAATACGAACAGTGAATTATAGTTATGGGCCTGTGCCATCTCAAGAACAAATTATATTATCAACATTCAATGGCGACGTCCTTGCAATATTGGAGTCAGAAGATTTTCTTGCTGGAATATATAAACGTTATGATGACGATATAAGACGTGTGAAAATAAACATGGAACGCCCCAATGTTACTCCTATGACCCGAGAAGAAATCGCTTCAGCTCCAGTGGTCTTGCGAAGAAAAATCAAGTTACATTATAAAGTAGTGATTATAAACCACACTCCTCCACACCATTAATGAAAAAAAATGTAAACCTAAAATACAATGCTTGCGATCTAATTTCGGATAGAAATGTTTCATGTAACTGGTAATTAAATTAAAAAGTCAGCATGTTATGGTTCTCGAGGCGATATTCTTTCATCAATACCCCAGCAGGTATTTTTAATTTTTCTTTGATTGATTTATTTTGTTCATGATTCAACTGTTTTGTTCGGAATTCGTCTTTTCTGGATGAATTCAATTTTTAAAATTTTTTAATTATTATCTTTTTTAGTCGCAATATCCATTATTACATTGTTGTTCAAGCATTCATCTTTTTTATTGATAATTCAACTACTTGGTAAAAGTATAACTACTTACTAAACATTCTCTCTTTTTTTGTTGTTGTTGAAAGGTAATCATTTCAGTTGAAAATTCATCTCTGTGGTTAAAAGTGTAACTCTTTCATTATGAATTCGTCTTTTATGGTAGAAAATTAATGTTGTTGGTAGAATATTTGCGTATTTGGAAGAAAAATGAACTATTGGGTTCAAAATTTTACTGTGGAAAATTTCGTTAGATATTTCATTTGATATATCTGAAATCTTGAAAAATCTTTTAGAATTTTTTCCAGAATCTGTTGAAACTTATATTGATATAAAAATAAAAATACACAAACTTGAAAAATAAATCGTTTTTCGACATTTGTATTCGGTATTAAAAATTGTTTTCCCCTTAAATCGAAAAATATTATTTACTGAGAATACTCTGTATGTTCATAAAAAGATTTACTGTCTTGATGTAGTTCAATTCTTACATTGCAGTTGCTTCATAAAATGATTAACCTGTAAGTCATAGTTTGTAAGATTGCATGAAGGGATAAGTAAATTTTCCTCGATTAGCCGAAAATCGTTCATGTTTCTAAATTTAATTTAACTACCAAGACGTTTACAAATCTTCTAAATCTACAACATAATTAAATTTCTTGTGTATATCGACTTCTCCAAATATTGAGTAATGGCAAACAATTTTTTTCAATTACTCAGTCTCTGTTTATTCTCCTTTACTTTTTATAAAGCCAAAGAAGACAAACAATTTCGTAATTGTCAGGTGATGAAAAGAAAAATTTTCCATGTCGTCACGCTTTAATTGCGAGTGATAAGAATGTAGAACATTTTTAATTATATATAATCATTACATTTTAAAATTATCCTAAAAGATGGACCAACAGCCGCGACCTTCATTTCAGTTATCGGAACAGATTTTTTCAAAAATTAAAATGGTTAGATTTTAGGAATTAAAATCACTTTAACTATGTATATTTGTAAAAAATTGTAGAGAACAAAAAGATTATATAGGGCTTTCGTCTCTATCTCTTTTAGTTTAATATTAAAACATTAGGGAAGTTAGCTTGAAAAAAAACTAGAAATCATACTTCCTGAACAAATTTAGAAACATTTTGTTTAAATGTTTTGGAAATGACCGATTTTTTCATGTTTTCTGGCCTCGATCTTGGACTTTTTCTACAATTGTAAAGCCCTACTATCAACACAAAATTCTTCAAGATGAACGTGATCTTCTAGCGAATATTATGACAATTTCGTTTGGAATGTCACAATTGTGGTTTGATGAAAAAAATTGAAACGGTTCTGACAACACTACCGAATACACATTCACCTGGAAATCTTGAAAAAACGAAAGAGACTCTCAATAAAGTCCCAAGAAACTGCGCAATTGATGGTCCAGAAGTCGAACTCCTCCGGGGTATCCTCACGAAGGGAGGCATCCTTTTTAACCAGATCTTGGGCCTTAGGAGGAACTCGGATATGAATATTCCTCCTTGTCCTAAAATCGCGATCATCTCTAAGGAGGTGCCTGCTTTCCGTGGTTGATCTTAATGTCGCTTCATCCTCTTTGTCTGCGACTAGTTCATATAGTGGTTGGTGAAGAATTTTGCGTGCATATCCAGTCTTCAAGAGGTAGACAGCTTGATTTCGCAAAGACTGATGCGAAACGTGCTGCAACTGTCCATGTTTCTGGCACAACAGAGAGTGGAAACGCGCCATTTAGCCTTCCTCGACAGGGTTAATTCTGGCATCTTAGCACTCCAGCAAGTCGTGCGTGAGTCGATTTGTCTACTTAATGCAAGCATTTCGCCGGTTCGTCGTCGTGCTTGCAACTAAATTATTTCTAGCACCCCGAACTCTAGGGTGATCAGCACTGTTTGCCGACCCATAACAGAGGTACTGCGGTTGTAGGAAATAGGTCTGGTGATGCATTGTGAAATGAGGAAATTCAGACAGCCGCCCCAGGATAGAGAAAAGCAAATGAAAGATGGTTGGAAATCACAGGCATTAGCAATAAGGAGAGGAATAGGCTTGAAAATGGTTACAGAAGAATGTTAAACTTTTAGTCAAGGAAAGTATAGATAAAATCAGAACAGAAGGCAAGCATGAAATGCAAAACGTCTCTGAAGGAAGCAAGAAAGTGCTTTATAAATATATGAACGGAAGTAAAAGTACAGATTTTGTTAGCATGAGAAATAGCCAAGGTGAAACGTTATGTGATACAGACGGGATACTAGACGCTTTGAGAGACTCTTTCAGAGAGTTATTTAGAGATAAAACTATAGAGCACGACAACTGCGATATAGAACATGATGCGTTAGGAAACCCAATTGAGAAAGTTTGTTTCACTGAGATTAGGGATATAATTAAGAACTTAAAAATTGGTGAGGCTGCTAGTGTAGACAGTGTTAACGCTGAAATGCTTAGATCCGTTGATGAGTACATGCCTGAAAGGTTGCGCGAATTGATAAATTTATGTATTGAGATAGAAAAAGTTCCAGATAACTGGAAAAAAACGATTATCATACCAATATACAAAGGAAAGGGCAACAAAAGCAACTGCAATAATGACAGAGGTATTAGCTTATTAAGTACCTTAAGTAAAATATATTCAAAAATACTTATTCGTAGGGTAATAAAAATTACAGAAGAAATTATATGAAAAGTCCAAAGTGTATATATGGCAGGAAGATGAAGTACGGCTCAAATGTTCAGCTTGAGACAGATCACAGAAAAAAGTTTGAGAGTAAGAAAAAAAGTCTTGTGTGCATTTAAGTGGAAGGGTTAATGGGAAACTCAGATTCTGATTCGATATTATGCAAGGTGATAGACGTTATGTCCTCATGGCTATTTATAATATTCATGGACAATTGACTAAGAATAGCCCTTTCCGACGTAAAGAGACGTGGACCGAGCAAGGAAAGGATAAGAGTCAAATTAACGCTATTAACATTAAATGTCTGCGCATGAAGTGCAGCAAAACACTGATGGACAAAGTGAATAATGAGATAATCCTCAACGAATGTGGTGTGGAGGAGACACTAGTTGACATATGTGAAAGAAATTGCTGAGATGGTTTGGGCATGTTGAGAGAATGAAAGATGAACGACTAACGAAACAAGTGTATCAAGGTAAAGTAAATGGCAGTGTGCTCAGAGCCAGACCGCGAAAAGAATGGTTAGAATGTGTAAATGAGACCCTAATTCGGAGAGACATAAGAAGTCATAGAAACACAAGAGCTTGCGTGGGAAAATGCATGGAGGAGCAGGAAGCTAGAGAGGTTTGCCAGAACAGAAAAATGTGATGACAAATAGTTTATAAAAAGAGTATCAGTGAAGTAAATGCCGCCTGAAACAAAAGACCGGCAACTCAAAAGTTGACCTATTCCAGGTGAAAGAAGGTTCTGTTGTTGAGGATTGCAGGAGCCCCGTCTGGGACTCAGGAATTTATACAACTAAAAGTTGCTTGGTACCTTCCGCTGTGTCTTCTTCCTACGACCGATCATGGCTGACGATTCGCCAGGGCGCTGTCCTTAGTGAAAGGTTGACTCCCTCCGATCGCCGAAGGACCACAGACGGGTCTTCCAGCTTACCGGGGAACCACGCCGTAGCCCACACCATCTTTTAGAGCAACTCAACCCCACATACTGTCATGCCCGCGCCTTTCCAAGGCCTTGTCTCGGCCACTGTATTATGTAGCCAAGATACATAATTGAGCTTGTGCCTTTTCATAGACTTAGCCCCCCCCCCCTACCCGGTGGGGTTTTCTCTGAGCACCTCCCTCTCTGCTGGGCCTCGGTGCTGGTTGTCAGCATTATCGAAATAGACAATTTCTATGCACTTCGAACCACTAAATGTTTATTCTGTCAGGATTTCCGAACAAGCTTGTATTGTTCGATAACATGTTTTCTATCACCAAAAAAAATCAACAAGGAAACAATTTTTTGAGGTTAGGAAGTAAAAAAGAGCTAATTTTGGTATTCTGAGTTCGGATTCGGATTCAGCGACACGAAATCCATAGAATGTGACTATTCTGGTTTGGCGAAACATCAAACTTTTTTCGGCAAAGTTTTACGGTAATGTTCTCTGTGCAGCCCCTCCCCCACCGCAAGGTATTGGATGCAGCTGACCAAAAAATACCATTTCTATGTATTTTTCGCCGCTGAATCCGTATTTGTGGTCGGAATTGAAAACAAAAACATAGGTTTTTCCGTTATATATTTTTCAAGGTACAAATAGCAAAAAAAACAATGTTTTTTGAGGTTAGAAAAAAAAACCTGAGGGTGATGGTGAGATTCTGACCTTGGATTTGGATTCAGCGACCCAAAATCCATAGGATGTCACCACTCTTGTCCATCGGACAACCTATTTTTATTTTTTTGTGGGGCTGTGTAATATACTGGTTAATTTTTTTATCTTGTGACATTGAAATATCTCAAGAAGTACGCATCAAACGAATAAATTTCTGTAACAAAAACTTTTTAGTTTCGAGGGGGAAAAGCGACTGCGCAAAAATGTACCTTGCACCCCACCGCCTGGGGATGGGAGTGGGTAACTTTAAAATTTCAAATGGGAACCTATATTTTTTATCACAGATTCAGTTTCTCTATTACAAAATTAGGTAAGTTTTGTTCAGAAAAAAATTCTCGATTCGCACCACATGGCCATATATTTGCAAAAAACGGCATTGTTGACTATTCAAGGAATGCGCTTCCAAACGAAGGTTAAAAAATACGTGTTGATTGTTTTCAGGAGAGCTATTCAATTGTAATAAATTTAACACCTAACACCCCCTCCACTCACCTCGGAAGGGGGTTAAAGTAGAGTAGAAAAATTAGAAAGCTCTATTTCATTTTCAAAACGTAAGCTTCTCATTTTTACTCCAGGTATGTAAGCAGTCAATGAATTAACTACTACTTTTAGCGCTACCCAGGAACAACGACGTGGACTTAGTAGTTGTCTGTTCCCTTTGGGGTGATTTTTTTCTGTGAGCCCGCTTGCCTCTTACCATCGAGGTGCTTGTTTTTGATGAACATTTTACATTAAGTGCTCAAAACGGTGTCCTCCCATTTCGATGCAATTTTTATTCGCGCTTGGAAAGTGTACACACAACTGCGGAGTTTGTCTGGTGTTATTTGATTACACGCAATCCTGATTCGGTGTTTCATGTTCTACCGAGTTGTTGGCACTTATTGATGAGCTAGATTATTTAAATAACCGCACAAGTAGAAATCCGTCGACGTAAGGGCTAGCGATCTGACAGGCTAATTTACTGGACCTCCCCCACCGATCCAGTGACCGTTGAATTTGATATTCAATACTTAAAGCGCGATTGCCGAATAATGCGCTGGACAACCGTCATGTTGAAACCACATGTTGTGTTGCACTTCCAAGCTTAGTTCTTCAAGCAATGTTGAAAGTTCATTTTCAAAAAAGTAACGACACTTGTCACCGTTTAAATTGCCATAAATAAAATACTGACCGACAAGTTGGTCTCCAGTTTCTCCTAACCAAACGTTCACGGACCAATGACGCTGAAGCTCAATTTCGCGCAACCAGTGTTGGTTTTTTATACTCCAACAATGCATGTTATGTGGATTAACCGACCGTGGTTTGTAAAAGACGATTCGCTTGAGAAAAATTCTCGAAAAATGAAATTCGGGTTCGCTTGTATCTGCTGAAGCTCCCATTGACAAAATGTCACTCGCTTCTGAAAATCATTGCCATGAAATTCGTGATGCAGTGAAATATGAATGGGATGATATTGGTTACATTTTAATACCTTCCAAACACTGTTTAGAGACATTCCGGAATCGCAGTTCAGTTATCGAGTACTAACATGTGGGTCATGAGCGGTTGCGGCTAATATCGCGATTTCATTATTAACTACAATAATAGCCTTAACACGATTTCTTTTTTTCGCTTGTACACTTCCGTCAGTGGTGAGTTCGTTGACGAACTGGTAAAATGAAGCGTGTGACCGTACACTGCCTGGAAAACATTGAGCATAAAGAGTGACAGCATCCTCGATATTCCTGCTACTATCTCCATACATGAGAATCATTTCAATTTTCTTTTATACAGATAAAGCCTCCACTGTGAAAATAATGAGGTCAAGTAATAAGGGAATATAACAACACCTAAACGAACCTGGTAGCGTGCGTTGGCGTTTGATTAACAGCGTTTTTTAAAACATCCAAACCAATCTAAGCAAACGCAACCAGCACAAACATATCAACCTAAATGAACGTAACCAACACATCTAATCTAAACGATCGTAAACAACACAACCAATCCAACCCGAAGAAACGTAAGTAGCACAATTAAACTACCTAACTCAAAAAAAACTAAGACAACCAATCAAACCTAAGTGAACGTAAGTGAGATACCAAATCCAACCCCAACTAACGTAAGCAACACAACGAACGCAAACAAACCGACTATTCGTCTTTTTTATCTTTTGTTTTGAAGCGCATTCCTGAAATTGCCAACAATGTCATTTTTTGCTAATGTACCGCCACCTGGCGCGAATCTAACATTTTTTTGGAATAAAACTTACGTATTTTTTAATAGAAAATATGAAACCGCAAAAAATATAGGATCCCATTTAAAATTGGAAAGTAACCCCCTCTCGCCCCCAGGGGGTAGGGTAAATTTCTTTGGAGTCGCCGTTCCTCCTCGAAAATCAAAAGTTTTTATTACTGACATTTTTTTCGTTGGATGCGTTTTTCTTGAGATATTTCGATGTCTTAACATTAAAAAAATTAAATTAAGGATTAAAAAAAAAGATAGAGAGCGCGATTAAAAGTTCCAGATATAACGTCCCTAGCCAAGAGGGCGTCATTTGACGTAAATAGCGGACTCAAAATTCAATTGCAACCTGGATCTAATCTTTTTAACGCTTGACATCATTACAATTTTTTTTAAAATAGGTTCACTGCATCTTTCAAATTCAACACAAACTTTTGCAGTAAATTGTCGCTGATCACAACCATGCGAAAGTTTTTTTTTATTTTTGGCATATATACAATATTAATATCTTTGATGAAATTGTTTACATTTTCGAGACGCGTCGATTTTGTCCTATTGATGATCTTTTGATGACTTTCCATGATAAATCAATAGCGACTCATACATTTGAGAAAATATTATATTGTTTATATAAGGGAAAATTTGTTTTAATTTGGAATAAAAAACTATGGTGAGTGAAACATTGTGTCTTGGAACAGTAGACATTGATCGAACTTTGGTTCTCCACTCTCTTTTCCTGAAAATAAGATTTTCGGTGACGAAAACCTTTCTCTCTCTTCAAAATTAAAACCTTTCATTTTGGTTGAAATATCAACTGTGAATTTCATTTTTTTGTCACCAGTTTTATCTTTCTTGGTGTGAATTCCAACTATTGGGTTAAAATGAACTTTTTTGTAGAAATGTTGATTTGACATATCGCAAACCTTGAAAAGTCTTTTTAAAATTTCTTGAGATTTTCAGAAGAGTTATATTTCTATAACCATGAAAACAAATGAACTTAAAAAATAAATAGTTCATCGAAATTTTTATTTTTCATTAAAAATTGATTTCCCCGTTAAATCAAAAAACTATATGTACGCTTAGACAAATAGTGATGATGCTAGTTGTGTTGTAAAATTATCTGTGATTCTCAAAGTAATATAGTAATAATATTATACGCACTTGTATAAAAATGAAAGTCCTTTGTCTTTATTAATTTAATTTAATCAATTTACGATTTACATCCTTTTATTCAACATATCATGCATATCAATAGGAATAATATCATTTGTTTTATTATCAGTTTTTATAAATTTGAATTCAAGCTGTACATAGTTTAATATGCCTTGATATGAAGTTTATAATTTATTCGAAAAAGAATATCTATTGAATGTACTTCTTAGATTCATTTGAAGATTTCTTATAGCGATGTACATCAATGCCTATATTACTTTTCCGTCATACAAGTATTAACCTATTCGTCATAGTTTATAATATTGCAGGGTTAAATGAGTAAATTTTCCTTTATTAACCCAAAACCGTTATCGTTTCCAAATTTAATTCTACTATCATCAAGAGTATAAAGGTTTGAAATATATAAAAGAATTTTATTGCTTGTGTAATTCGACTTCTTCAAACATTAAGTAAAGATGAGTGACTACATTTTTAATTGGAGAATCTCTGCACGCTCTCCTTCACCTGTTTTAAGCTAAAAAGATGGAAAAATGGCCGCGACCTTTTTTCAATTAATCAGAACGAACTTAATCTTTCTGACCAATCAAAAGTCGCGGAAAAGTTTATTATTTCAAGACTTGAAATCACTTTATAGTTCTTGAAACTGACTGATTTTTTCAATTTTTTTTGGTTGTCATCTTAGACATTTTCAAAAGTTTTAAAGTTCTCATATCAACACAAAGCGCTTTAGGATAATCTTGATTTTCTAACCAAGTTGAGAACAATTTTGCTTGAAAAGTATAAAATTAAGATAATTTTTTAATTTTTCGACTTGCCGCTATCTTGGAATTTTTGAAATTTTGGACTTCTTAGGTCATCCAATGATTTCCATAGTAAAACTTCTTTTCCTAGCAAAGTCTTTATATATTTAATTAAAAACTGCAGAAATTAATTTTAAAAAATTCTTTGCATTGAAAAGTTTTCTTTTTTCAAATAAAAAAAAATGTTTAGATTTCAAAATTTCCCCTTCGAAGTTGACAAATAGTTTAATCAACAAAATTTGCCCCCTTCAATTAAAATAATTTGTGATTTTAAACATTTTGCCTTTTTCAATCAAAAATGTTTACTTTTGAAATTTCTTACTTTTCAAATTGAACAATTTGTTACTCAATATTTTTTCCTCTCGTATAATTATAAATAGAGAGAAGACCCTTCATTAAAATATCTTGTCGTGATTTCGAGAGTCAAATGCTCTCATCAGGAAACAGGAATACAATGTCAAAGAATATGTAACCGTCCGCGAAGAAAGGGACCTAATGCGGAAAAAATCGATTTTCATTTTCTTATGCCGATCGGTAGTTACCAAGTTACTCTTTAATTTCCAATAATCAGAAATTTTTTAAGGTAATTACTTTTCTTGTTATTAAGCTACAAACATAGGCATTATAAGCGTACGCGGAGATTGAACGAGAAGCCTACTAAAGTCAGCCCCACCTTTACCACACCGCTATACGCGACCTGTCCGTGAGCTTCACTGGCTCGTGCCTGAACGTGTAGTGGTAAGTGGAGAGGGTGCTTTTCGTAGACGCATCCCCACTACTCAAATGCTCGCTTGTGGACTTTGCTGCGATCGTCCGTCCTGTAAAAGTCAGCTTTGACGCATTAGGTCCCTTTATTCGCGGACGGTCACATATCAGTCCTTAGAATTCGAAAAATGGGAGAAACCCAATATGTCGGTTGAAAGAATCATGTTCTTGAATATTCTTATCTCGAGTTGAATCTGAATACTTGAAATTTTGAAATTTGATTCTGTTGACGGGTAGTAAAGTCCATCAATAACTAATTAATGGCAGTACATTGTGTGGCTAGGTGCACACGAATTCAAATCGGCTGTTTGTGCTCCATGCCACATACGAAATTTTTGCCTCGAAAACATAAAAAAGTACATACAAGACTAAAGAAGTTCTTTGAACGTTTCCAAAACTGTCCTAAGTCAAACCAAATAATGTTCTGAAAACGTTTTATGTTACAAATACGTCTTTGAAACGTCTCTGGAACATTGTATGTTTAAGAAACGTTATTTGAACTGACTGAGAACGTTTTTAGAACGTTCTAATAACGTTTCTGGACACTTGTGCCCACTGGGCAGAAGTACATAAAATCGAATATCACTTCCAGCGAGAATGCCCCACGCCAGTCTCGGATTCATCTTGTATGGTTGCTTGCACTCGACGCAATGACAGCCATGAGTCTGAGGTTAGCATCTTAAGTGCTACCAACATTAAATGAGCGTTCAGGGCTGAATTTCGGAACGTAGGCCAGTGCTGCCAACTTCATATCTGATACCTCATTAATATCCTATATCACCTGCTGGCTCTACATTATCGCCCGCCGAGTGTAAATGTGCCGGATTGCCTAGCGGCACTGAGCTTTTATAGCACTGCGCATGCGCATCAACAATGCTGCGCACCGGCCTCAAATGCGCCATTTGTGTCCCTCGAAACAGGGTTAAACATTCTCATTTTTGATGTGTGAAAGGCAAAAAAAAATTGTTTATTTTTAAAAATTCCCCCGTTTCAATCCTAAAAATTGTTACGTTTTTCGTTTTTCGCCTTTTAATCTGGAAAACTTCAACATTATAAATCATAATGTAATATTATAAATTCGAAACTAGCCAATCTTAATCTTAGGAAAGTCAGAGTTCGAGAGATTGCAAAACAGCACGGAGAATTGTTCAGTTATTAAGACTTTCAATTTGAAACTGTAAAAGTTTGAGCTATTGAACTTGCTTCATTTATAATCTTTTGATCTAAAATTATTCAATTTTGTGCGTTTGAAATTCTACTATTATCATTATACCATTAAGCCATATCCCTTCCGGGGTGAGCGTGACTCACTCGATGAGGAAGGGAGTAATCTGGGGGAGGGGTTATAGATTTTTATATTGATCTAGTATTCCCGTGCTATTTATTTGAATAACAGCTTCGTTTCGTAACACTGGCCTGGCCCAGGTTGCTGATGAATTTCTCTAGCGATCACTTCAAGTAAAGAGCCTCACAAAGTCATCATGTGAAGCTCCCCACTCGAGGCCATGAGTATTCTCAGTCTTTTGTTTCAGCCGTCATTCACTCCATTGACGCTCTTCCTCGTGCATTTCTTATGAACTATTTGTCGCCAGACTTCCCTGTCTTGGCATACCACTCTTAGCCTTCTTCACGTCCATGCATTTTCTCACGCAAGCTCTTGGGTTTCTATGGATTCTTAAGTCTCTTAGAATTAGAGTCTCATTCATCTTTCAATCTCCCAACATGCCCAAATCATGTTAACAAATTTCTTTCACATGTGTCAACTAGTGTTTCCTCTACACCGCATTTTTTGAGGATTTTCTTATTACTCACTTTGTCCATCAGCGTTGTACCGAACATCATACGTAGTAATTTCATGTTAATCGCGATAATTTTAAGGTTATCCTTTTTTGGTAGGTCTAGGTCTCGCTACCGTACAGCACATTCTGTATAAATATGCAGATATGTATTGCCATTTTAGGTTTATTTGAAATACTTTTAGTTCTGAGAATCGGCCCGGCTCTACTAATAACCTTTTTTCCCTCCTTTATACGCTTATCTGACTCTCCATCTATTGAACCGTCATTTGTGATCAGGCTACCAAGATAAGTTTAGGACAATGGTGCATATTGTTTTCTCATTGTATCCTTCAAATGCCGTAATTTTTGTTTTTATTCACGTTAATTTTGAGGCCCATGTTCTTTATACTTGTATTAAGCTTGCTCAACATTCTTTGCAAGTCTTCGATTGACTCTGCCATAACAATCTTATCATCTGCGAATGCTAACCCACGTACCTTCGCTGTCCCGAGATCCATACCTTCTTCATATAGACATACATACACATAGCCAGATACATTCGTTAAAACCTGCTTCTCTGGTTCAGAGTGTCTTAAAACGTAGACATTTGACAACAACTTGGGGGGAGGGGATGGAATTTGAACGAATCTAATACATTCTCTGACCTTTTCTTCAAATTGAAAATAAGGTTAGAAACGACGTACCAAAAGACGTACCAAAGGACGTATAAAAGGAGGCACTAATGTACGTCATTATGTATCCCATTTTAGGACGTCCTTTTGCACGTACTTTATTACTTCCTTTTGTACGACCGCATTTTCAAGTGGGTGGGCTAAAGTGAAAAAGTCCGTGACAAAATCATAGAACCTTTGATAGGAATGACCGAAAAGGACTAATGTTTTTTGCCTTTACATATGAATAACTGCATAAAAGAGGGAAAATATGGCAAAGCTCTACAGAAATAATTTTGACCTTGAAAATCTATGTTAAATTTGACATTGTTTGACATAATTTGTATTATAGAATATCATGGGCGCTCAGATATTATATTTAATATGGTAAACATATTTTTCAATAGATTTTGTCATACCGAGAAAAATGCCATTTTTCTATTTTAAACTTTAATGGAATAAATGGATAAATGTAAAGTTCAGAGTAGGTTTTCAACTTTATAACGTACATATTCACGTAACACCGATCATATTCGCCCGCCTTGGATCCACCATTTAAAATTTGTTTTTTAGACTTTAGATTTGAAATCGCCGACCTGAAAACCCCCCGAGTAGCACTTTTTGATCAAATCTGTTTGATTTTTAAAGTTGTTTCCGCCATTCTCGTTTTTAAAATTTGGACTTTAGGTTTCAAATCGGCGACATAAAAATTTCCCGAATAGCGAAATATCCAATATGACGAAAACAATGTGTTTTGGATTTGGATTCGACATTTATCCTTCTAGCTAATTCCTATGAAAAGTTCTACGATCTCGTCACGTACTTTTTCACTTTAACCCAACTGCGTGGCGTCTTGATTGTCGCAAATTTTTGAATAAAAATGGAGCCATCATAAGGTCAAAGATTATGAGGGCAAGGTTAAATAATGGGCAATTATCCACGATGCATGTGAAGCTAAAATGACAATGTTAATTTTTATTGCAGCGAATCTTTCACCAGGAATCAATTCCTACATTACATTTACTTCATACAATTATTTATTAACCTGTTCGTCATAGTCTATAATATTGCCAGGGAAAATAAGTAAATTATCCTTCATTAACCCAAAATCGTTAACGCTTCCAAATTTAATTCGAGTGCGGTCATGTGCAAAAACATGTTTGTATACGACACTGCAGCGCAGCATCGCGGGAAAACGATTTTCATTTGATTTTTTTACCGACTTGCACCGCTTAAGAAAACTCAACAAAAATATATGTTGAAAAAAATGGAAACATGCAGTTATTTTGCAGGCAAATCCTAATCAGATTTTACATTCTTATTCTGCTAGGCCCTTTAGTGATTTTAGCTACCTCCCATTAAAAGAATAGGTGATTATAAATATATTTATCCTTCTGCGTAAATGAAGCCTAAACAAAAAGTGTTAAAATGAAAATATGACAGCAGGAAAAATTCAATCGCTTAACAGTAATGGAATGTTTAAATGATTAAATTAGTAATATTTACGAAATTCAATAATGGAATGGTATTGCTTGTAAAAACGTTCTGTTGGTGGAGGTGCCTATTGACAAGTTTTACAATATCATCTTCTCAGGGTTTGAATAAAGATAAAAATATTACACAATCGCGTTCTTTCACTGAACATTTTGATTTGTCGCGAGGAACATTATCATAATAATAGAATTATAACTTTTCTAATAATATTTAGTGGCTCACTTTTCTCTACTTAAATTAGTAGAATTTCACCAGTAACTAGTAAAATTGGACTAATTTAGATTTCGACAGTGCATTAGAAGAAATTTTTCACCAAAAAATTATTATCTGGACAAGACCGTAGCCATGAGAGATATCAAAAGATTCGCCCCCCCCCCCCCCCCAAATTCTTGAAACATGTAAAAAATTGGATTTGGAATCACCGTCGAATGTTGAGAAAATGTGTCCCTCGAGCCAAAACAAAACTTCCCCATTCATTCTCTTGAAGAATAATAATATTTTTTAATCAAAGAATTTTCTTGTATCGGTGAAGCTACTCAATATCTAGTTTGTGTATTTCTAATTTTGTTTTAAATTCAGGATTCAATCTTTTGAAATAAAAAACTTGACATTTGCAAAATGTGGGATACAGCAATTTGGGTCAATAATTGTATCTCTGCCAGATCTCGTGCTTCGCGCTTGAAAATTTATTCTTTGTACTTGGAATGCTTGAATGAAACTTTAGCAAAAACATCTCTGGTAGATCTCAGTTTTTTATACTTCTTCATACTTCGAATTCTCTAGGTGATGAAGTATAGTTGAAGATTAAATTGCTCAAAGCTCTATAGGTTTTGAGGCACATATTCTCATCGTGGCACACTTCGCGCTTTATTTTCGACTGACATTTTTAAATATATAATTATTTTCTGAGCTACCTTACAATGAAATGCTATAATCCTTTCTTCAGTCTTATTTTGAAAAGCTTCAATCCTTCTTTGGAACTTTTTTCATGTATCTGTCATCGTCTGGTGTAAAAATGGAATATTCGATGTTTGGATAGCATTTTCGATGAATAAAACCATAACCGTTGGTCAAGGAATGCTGGTTAACGAAATCGTTCTTTGTTTTACTAATTTAATAAATTTAAAAATCACTTTCATATTTCAGAATTCACACCCTTTCACGTTTTTCCCTCTTTTCTCCTTTTTTAAGGAATTCTTTTTTTTTCACTGTTTTCAAGACACTCCTTCTTTGTCCCCTTTTCTCTTTTTACATTCTCATCAGATAAGGTATACGATTTGTGCTAAATTTGTGGGGAAATACAATGACTGAGCGCAGAGCGCGAAATAAATACATTATCATGCGCGAAGCGTCAGATTAATATATTATTCAGCACCAAGCGCGAGATCCAACGCAACGGAGCAAAAGATTCGAATAAAATGATTAGAGGAATTAAAAAGAGTTTGAACAAATTTAAAATTAATCAAAGAATTCCCGAAGGTTCAAAAAATTTCAAACTACAATCGAATTCGGATTGGAGCCCGGTTTTGGGATTGACGGTCGGCTTCAATCCGGCCTCTTCGAACTAAAATAGTCAGGAGCGTATAAACCATTCCCAGTGGATTTTCCTGCGTGGTAAAAAATATTTTGAAAATTGTTTTTCTAATACGAAGACAAGGGTAAACTAAATATTTTAACGAAAATAAGTAAGAGGAGTTTGCTGTTGAGTGTTAAAATGAATGTTTTTCCTGCTTACGTACTTAAAACGTTTGCGGATTGTTGAGCTTTCCTCTCACAAATTCGACCGCTATGTTGGCTGTAGCATTGCTACTGTCAGGGTTTCCCATGATAAACAGACAGAGAACGAAGAAAAAAGTGACCAAAAGGAACACCAAACCCCATACATTTTAATGGAGAGTCTTTCGAAAATTTTGAAACGCTTGTCGCTTCCCGACGATCATCGGGGAGCCCCTGGAGCCACCGCTGAAGGCCACAGCATACGGGCAGTGGTGATGGTGAGCTTCGAGATTGTCAGGCAGATCTCAGTTATCAAACAGCTGGCCAGCAAGAACATCTGCGACATACGGTGAGCAGTAAAACATCAACTGTGCCTGCTGAGGATGCTTTGGCTAGCGTTAGCTATTTGCAGCCAACCACCTCAAGAGAAATACCGTGGGAGCGCATCAAGTGGGATACCACAATGAATGAGGAATTGGTGCGTCTCCATCATAAAAGTGCGAGGTTTGAAACCCCACGCGCAAAGGGATGCAATATTAGAACGAAATTTGCTGCAAAGTATCCGCAAATAGAGAAAGTCGCACTAGGGGATCTTATCGTTGAAGTACAGGAATTCAGGACTAATCTACACACCTGAAAAGATCGAGCAATGGAAATCAAACAATAGGTTGATTAGGCGTGGAAAAGGGCCCGCAATGTACATCAGTTAGAGGAAGCTGCGGCACACGAACAAGCAGCGGCAATTGATGTTGTTCGTCTACTTGGCGATGATCCAGCACCACCACATCCTCCAGAGGTAGATGGCCTAATACAACCAGAGCCAGAAGCAGAGGTTCAATAAACAAGAAGACGATTAAAATGGACAAATCATATGAACAGAGATGTAATGCGCTTTTATTTATTGGAAAAGAAATGTGTGCAAAGCTTAAGAAGAGAACATCCATCGACTCTTCTTACTTAAGTACCCAGAAGTAGCCGCAAGACTAAATGAGCATAATCTAGCACATCAACAGCGTTCAATATCTGTAAACAGATGGCTTTCAGCTGTTGAAATAGCTGCCATCAAAGTGGAAGTGGAACAGCAGCTTCCTATTGATGAACTTCCCTTGGAAGATGAGAACAACGAAGACCCGATTGAAGCTCACCGCATAGGTGCTAGGGATAATGAATATCAAGTACCGGATCCACTATTACTACATCCGGACATTGATAACGATGATCTGAACAGCGAAATCCTAGAAAAACTACAGCACCTTGAAAGGAATTTTGGTCATGCTTTACTGGACTTCAGACATGTAGAACCAACACAAAGGCATTCTCTGCTCAAGATGAACATCACAAATTATCTGTGTGCATTAATAGAACACCTGAACAGCAGAATTGTACTTATGCATTCGAACGCAACACAAACTGCGTTAGGGATACAAAATCTTGTATACTGTGCAGCAAATATGACAACCATTAGAACGTTGGGCTGCAGAACTTGGCCTACAAATGCATTATTTTCCCCAGGAAGGGAGCGAGATCCACCATGGAAGATTAGGTTGCATTTCAGCAAAGTAAGGTACAAATGGGGTCGATTGACTCAATTTAAAAAAGGAAATAGAACCAGAAAGCTGATACTAGAGAAGGCCCGAGCTAGCAATTACCCTGAAATGGAGCTGACTAACACCACAGCTTTAGATTTTTCAGCGGGTTTGAAAAGAGCAAGTAACTCGAAAGCTCCAGGTCCCGACATGGTTCACTGCTTCTAGTACAAGTATCTGACAAGTGTGCATCCTGCGTTGGCAAGGTGTTGGTTCGCAATACAGAAATCGAACGGTTGCAAATCAGGCCTGAAGTATAGTTTCGAATCCATTGTAGAGTGGGAGGGAAGAGAGAGAGAGAGAGAGTCGAAGAATGAGTGTACGGGCGTGCGATTGACGTTGGCGTTCCTCTCAATCAGAACAGTTTGTATCGACTCGTCGATATGATACCTTCCACATGACTATTTCGATCATGGACAATCAAGGATAACTAGATCAATACGCATTATGACGGAAATATTTCAAGGAGACTCCTTCAGTGAATTATGGTTCTGTTTAGCGTTAAACCCACTGAGAAGAACACTAAATAGCATGTCTTATGGGTTCCGAATAGATGATAAGGAGGATGGTCATCAAGTGACCCATCTTCTATACATGGATGACCTAAAGCTTTACGCTATGTTGGATCAGAAACAGCAGCAAGTGATCGATTTTACAAAGCAGTTTTCCAATGATAGCTAATGATAACTTCAATGGAGTTCGTACTAGATAAATTTAGAACAGTGCATTTAACCAGAGGAGAATTAAGGACCGCAGATCTAGAGAGTGATTTCGATAATGACATCGAGGCAAGGGCTGAGGGGGAGTCCTATAAATACCTGTGTATTATCGAATCTAAGGGTATTCAGCATACGATAGTTAAGAAAACCCTAACGTCTGCATTCACTACAAAACTCAGATTGGTCCTGAAGAGTTCTCCTAACTCGGCAAACAAGATCAGGACCATCAACACCTATGCCATTCCTGTCCTCACGTACTCCTTTGGGCTCATAAAATGGTCGAACATCGATCTCGAACGATTAAACAGAATCATCCGCGCACAAAGGCGAAGCATCGAAGGCACCACAGTAATTATAGAGGGGGTAGGGGTATTGTAGATGTCAGGAAACTGTGTCAGTCACAAGTCATACAGTTGCGCGACTATTTTAACAGCAAGCAGAAGGATTCGTTATTGTGATACAGGACAGGGTTGTCTGCACCAGAAGTTATCGCAAACACGTGCTACATCAAGACGTGGTTGAGCGGTGCCGATTTTGTGGAGAAAGGAACGAATCCATCGAGCACATTATTGATGGTTGTCGCGTAATGGCTCAAAGAGAATATACGCACAAGCATAATGATGTGGCAGGCATCATACATCAAGCAACTTGCCCTAAACCTAGGACTCGTCACAGAATGAATGCCTTTCTGTAGATACATTCCAATGCCCTTTTCAGAAATCGAAGATTACATCTCATATTGGGATGGTACTATCCAGACAGATCATTACATCCAAGCTATTCGACCGGACATCGTAATGCGAGAAAAAAAGCGTGAAAGAGTCCACATCATTAACATTGCTTGTCCACTTAGAGGAAATTTTCAGGCAACCTATACCGAGGGACCTATACAACCGTGCCGATGACTGAATGACACCAGGGTATGGTTTTCCAAACGGTGTTTCTAGGATATCAGGTCACCTCCTAGAGTATTAACACCTTACTCCAGAATGCGGCGCTCTGCGGGGGTTAACCCATACTTCCCTATCTACTCATGACGGGTAGATTTATGAAGCAGAGTCGAAAACCCTGGAGAATTTGAAGGGTGTGTTGAAGAGGATGCAGAATTTCTGCGATACGGTATGTTTATGCCAATCAGGGAAGGACTGGGTGAGGTACGTCGTGCAGTGAGCAACCTAGATCACTGCATAGACTTCGATAATCGGTATTAGCCAATGCAAGCAAAGACACAAGCGAAAGCGGGACTCAAACTAAAGAAGCTTTGGAGGCTGCCACGACCCAAACTGAGAAGGGAGAGATAGAGCCTTCTATGAGTCTTGTCGAGGCAAGTGCAGCAAGACCGGAGCCAAAGAAACGGAGGACCCGCACTACTACAACAGCCTCCTCAAATCCGAAGAGGGAAGATTCAGGACAACAAAAGATGCACCAACAATCGTCAAGAAGAAGAAGCCGCAGAGGAGAGCTCGACCCGAGGCAGTCCCAATAAAACCGGCTCAGGGTTCGAGCTACGCTGAGGTACTTAGGGACTTCAAAAAAAAAATGAAACCAGACACTCTTGGTATCAAAATCCGGAATGTCCCAGAGACAACGAAGGGAGAAATACTTATCGAGGCAGGTCCTGCAGCAGATGGTAGGTCCAAGCTGTCTTCTGCAATGAGAGAGGCAGATGGCGTTGGAAATTCCGTGCTCAAGCTCGATCCGCGCACGGAAGTCGAAGTCCTGGATCTGGATACGATAACCGACGTGGAGGAGGTGACGAAGGCCGTACGCAACCTTTTTGGCAGCGTTGATCCTTGCAACGTGAAGGTGAATGTGACTAAGAGAGACTTCAGGGGACACCTAAAGGCATATGTATAGCTCAGCGAGAAGCTGGCATCACGAATCCTTAGGACAGGCCATCTAAAGGTGCGCTGGATGTCCAGATAGGAATAAGTTATGCTGGAGGTGCGGCAAGGAATGGCACAAATCTGCGGAGTGCGTGAGCATTCCCTAGTGCTTCCTCTGCGCTGCTCGCGAAGAAAATCCCCGGGCTGACCATCTGCCGCGGACTATGAGATGTGCTTCGTTTAGGGAGGCAGTCCTGTCGAGGAAGCCATTCAGATGAAAACAGAAACCAACCAAGCCCAACCAAGATGTCGAAGGCCGACGAGCCCGTTGCGCGACACTGTTATGATGTTGAGGACGATGCGTACATTTTGGTTGGGACATGAAGCTGATCGAATCCAGAAGAAGAATGGAACCAGCAAGAGTCTGAGCAGAAAGTGTACGGCGTACAGAGATGCAGCCCAACTAGCTACACCCAATCAAGATGTCGAAGGCCGACAAGCCCAGACACACGAACAAGTTATTTAACAGAAATATAAATATTAGAAATATTAGAGAGTGCACTGACGAAACGTCGTGACGTAGTTGCCCGTGTAGACCATTAGGGCACATCGCCTTACCGCAACTCTCCGCGTTAAGTCGGAACTACCGCGGCGTCAATTCTCGGATGGCTCCAATCCGGGAGGCTCGAATTCGAGTTCGACTGTATTATAGAATTTGAACGAATTTAGATAATTCTCTTGTATTTTTTATTTGAAGTAGCTAATCCAAATTTAAAGTTTTCCTTGATTTTTATATTGAAAGTATTGAATGCCAGTCAAATAATTCAAATAATCTGACAGAATTCAAAAGAGTTTGCAGCACCAAAGTAATTTAATTTCAATTAAAATATAGTATTAACATTTGGTTTTAATTAATTTAATTTTATGAAACTGATTCTATCCTTTAGACTCTTGTTTTAATTTTCTTCATTATTTTGAAATATTTTGAACTCATTGTAAAGTCTTTGAATGTGTATGAATTTTCTACATTCGTTTGAGTTCTATGTAGGAGGCCAAGTATAAAATTTGAACAGATACTGCTACTTCTACTGCGTTGTAATTGATGTTTGTCGTAATTATAAAAAATTTCATAAATCTCAATAAGCTAGAAGGTCAAATAAGATAGCGTATGTAATTATATAAACCGAAACATTTTTCAAAAAATTCATTACTTACAAAAGTAGATTCTTTTATTTTTAAGGATGTGCACGCTCATTGGTATTCTGTGCTTTATCTTGGGGATTTGCCCTAATTTTATTGGTAAATATAATATCTAAAATTTGAATTCCGGTATAACTGCAGTATATTCATTTCTTATTTGAAACACTATTCCAAAAGACAATAACTCTAATTTTCAATGTTAAAGTATACCTACAAACAAGTCATCTTCGTTTTATTAGGATAATGCATACGTATTGAAATATGATCTACAATAATGCCGGACTGAAAATAATGCAAAATTTGATCAACTCCACGTCGTTTTAACTTTTTATAAGGCAATAAATGCTAGGCCGGACACAGTCTAGCCTATCAAAGCTAAACAAAATGTAATTCTCTCTTTCTTGTTACAGAGTTGAGTTCAATAAAGCGCGATTTTTCACCTGGTGGCGACCGTGTTCCTCTTTTGTCTCATGGCGGACCTTCTTCTTCTGAACAAAATCCTCGACCTTATATTGACCTGAATCGTTCTCCCCCCGAGTCTCCTCCTCAAGCCGAGTCTCCTCATCGTGCCAGGTCCAGGTCTCCTGCCAGGGGTCCTCCTTCCTCCATGTGCACAGTTCCTCCTACAAGGCTTCCTTCTCCTGATGGAGAGGGATGTGGTCTTGAACAACTTGAGTTTATTCGGCTTACTCCCCATAAGAATCCGTACATGATTTACGAACTTCGAAGATACACTTTTCCTGCCGATAAATCACTTGAAATTCGAACACAAAGTTATAGGTATGAGCCTGTCCCATCTCAAGAACAAATTGTATTATCAACATCCAATGGTGACGTCCTTGCAAGATTGGAGTCAGTAGATGTTCTTACTGGAATATATCAACGTTTTAGTCGCGGTACGAGACGTGTGAAAATAAACATGTACCGACCCAATGTTATTCCATTGAGCCCAGGAGAAATCGCTTCAGCTCCAGTGGGTTTCCGAAGATCAATCAATTTTCATTATAAAGTAGTGATTATAAATCACACTCCTCAACACCATTAATTGAAAAAAATGTATACACGAAATACAGTGCTTACGATCTAATTTCGGATAAACATGTTTTATGTAACTGGTAATTACATTAAAAATTCACCATGCCATAGTTCTCGAGGCTTTTTTCTTTCATCAATGCCCCAGCAAGTCTTTTCAATTTTTCTTTAATTGACCTATTTTGGTGAGAATTCATCTGTTTTGTTCAGAATTTGTTTCCTCTCGATGAATTTCACTTTTTTTATTTAAAATTATAGTCTTTTTTAGTTGCAATATCAATTATTACATTGTTCTTCGAGAGTTCATCTTTCTAAAATGCAAATGGTGAAAAAAATTTCTTTTGGTACAGGACTTCACTTTTTTGTTAAAAGTTCATCTTTTTTAGATGTGTCTTACTGTTTTTCTTTGAAATTTCAATATTTTTGGTTTGGATATCATATTGTATAACATTTTTTGTTCAAAATTCATCTTCATTAGTGTAAAGTGTTGTTGAATATTTGATTTGTTATATGTAAAATCTTAAAAAATCATATAGAATTTTCTCAAAAATCAGTTCAAAATTATATTGATATAACGTTAAATACACGCAAACTTGAAAAATAAATATTTTTCCGACTTTGTTAATTGGTGAGTTCATTTATATATGAACTGTATCGATTTAATTCGATTCCTATTTTACAGTTGCTTCATAATATGATTATCCTATTAGTCATATTTTGTATGCTTGCATGAAGAAATAATCAAATTTTCCTTGATTAACCCAAAATCGTTGACGTTTCTACATTTAATTTGAATACCAAGACGTGTAAAAATCTTTTTAATCTACAACATAATTAAATGGCTTGTGTAAGTCGACTTCTGCAAATATTGAGTAATGATAAACAATTTTGTGCAAATACTTAGTCTCTGATTATTCTCCTTTACTTTTTTCTACGTGAAAGAAGGCAAACTAATTGCGTAATTGTCTGATGACGGATATGACCTTTTTCAATTTATCGGAACAGAGCTTTTTTTAATGTCCAGAGGTCGGCCACCTCCAAGATATTCCAGCAAAGGGAGGCATCCACTTCGAACAGATCCAGGGGCTTAGGAAGAACCTTGATATCAAGGGGATTTATCAATGTTAGCAAAACGGGATTCCAGTTTTCAGCTGTACGGTTGAATCTTTTTGTCATATTTTGTACACTTCATCCAAATATTAGTCTGTTTTGCCGACCAGAGCCTGTAAAAAAAATTATAGTTGATGTTATAAAGAAAAAGAAAAGAACATTAGAATAAAATTGCAGTAAAGCTCAGTGTTAGATGTATGTGCATTTAAGCGGCATAGCTATCGATTGTTATGAGATGCAGGCCAGTTAAAAAGACTGAAATTATGAAAGCATGCCTTGATTCAATTTTAATGAGCATGATTAGTTTATTTATATAATGCGAAGGAAGTGAAAAGAAGATTCATGAAAATAGGTTGATATTTTTAGTAATAATAGAAATGTTGAAGTGCACACCATAGTATACTCAGATACGCCTCAGCGCGTCGAATCGCGCAGCAGTAACTACCCTTTCATTGTTACGAGATTCAGGTTGATTACGAAAACTAAAATTTGATAGTATGGCTTGATTCCACTTCAATGAACAGAATGAGTTTATTTGTATAATTGAAAGAAAGTGAAAAAAATGATTCAAAAAAATCGGTTAATAATTTCAGTAATAATGGAAACGTTGAAGTGCATACGAAAGTGTAGCTGTGCCGAAAAATTGACACCTTCTCCCTCAATCTGCATTATAAGTAATTAATCAAAAACTCCTGATTAAGAAGTCTCATTAAATTCGAGCAATAAGCCTTACCAAATGAATTAGCAGTTTGAATGTTAACATTGTGAGTCAAGCTTACAATTACTTGTACCGAATATTTTGGGTACAGTCATTGCAGCTCCCTTTTAAGGTCTTAGTACACCTCCTCCTTTTCTTTCTTCTCGGCAGTGATGTTGTACTCGGATGGAACAGAGAATTCGATCACGAATATAGTTCGTTTCTCAAAGTCTTGGAGAAAAATGTCAGGCCTTGAGTGTACAACGGAGGCTGCTGTCCGAAAATCCTAGTTGCAGAAAATTTGGCACTTCTCGTTTTAGAAAATTGACTCTATCTCCCTTGCAGCGTTCGGTAGGGCAGGGTCGCGGCCAACACCGTAAGAGCGACAAAGATGGTAATAAAGCACTCTTAGGGCCGCATTATGTCTGAAGATACACGACGTTCCTGCGTGGGTGGGACACCCCTATAATATGTGTTCTAGGCACTCAACGTGTGTATGACACGCTCTGCACCTATCGCTTGGAACTTCTTGACATAAAATGCGGTCACGGTATGCTAAGGAAGACAAAGCAGGGGCCAACATTATTTCTAATCTAGTCATGCAATATTGAAATTCATAATTGAAAACGAATAAAATAAATTAAATAAATTTTTTGTATACAAAAATGAAAAAGATATAAAAACAGAGTAAAATTTGAATTTTGTTACCTTCAATCAATTGCCTGTATCTCCGGTATTTATGCATATATTTTCTTCATCAATACCTTCTTTTTTCTCTTAAAAGTGCGATCTATACATAAAAAATAAGAAACTGGACATTATTTGAATTTTTCTATTTTTGCACGGCGATAGAGTGAATTTTCGATTTTTACTTGGGCGAAAAAAATTGACTTTTCTTATATATTTTAGGATATAACACGTAAACTAGTGAACAGATTGGAAAAAAATATGCAGAGCCATTGTAGAAATTTTTATTGCCTTCAATTTAAGACCTTGTGTGACCCAATCTGACGTTTAGAACTCGATATATGGCCCAGCATGTTAAGCCACCGCTGAAATGGAAACAATTTTCAAATAATCATATCTCGAAAACCTATCAAAAAAAAATTTTTTCATGTGATTTTTGAGCTGAGCGAGTCAAAATACATAGGAAAAAAATAGTTGCATTGAATGTACAAAACTTTTTTTCAATTTTGTAAACTAGTGTAATCTGCAAGCTCTATTATCTGAGAAGCCCTTTTGTTCCCTAATTACTATAAAAAAGGAAAATAATGTTCCGATAATAATTTTGTTGCGAATATCATTACTCTTAGGTCAAGGGCCTTTATTACCATCAATGTAAAAATATATTCGAAACTGTTAGGTAAGCAGGGGATCAACAAAATGTGCTTTAAATCATGCTAATCCTATAATAAGGACGTTATGCGTCAGTGTAATGTCTCATAAAAAATGTAATATCAGGCATAATAAACCACTGAAGAACCCAGGCGTATTCAAGGAAGACGTTAATGTGAAACAATGTCATAGAATTCGTTCGAGGGTTGAAATCTCCCTTACAACCCTACAATTTATGAAAGTGGCAGGAAATAATTTTCTTTGAAAGTGAAGACAAAATTGTTAAAAGCATTGGGGGAATTAGCTGGAACCTTAGGTTTTTTATTCCAAGAAATATTTAAACCAAGAAATAAGTATAATTTTCACATTTAACTGTATATAAGAAAAAAAATCTGTTGAACTGAAGACATCGATCTTTTTTACTCTAAAATAGGTCTTTCTCACAAATTTTGAGAACTCGAGAATTTTTTCGCTAGAAAGATGTAGATTATGTACTATTTTTTGTAAATCCATTAATTTTACGTATTTTTCTACTAGGAGGGATGATGTTATTTGGGGCCCATGAAAAAAGGATTCAGCTCAGGTGACACGAGGGATGTAATCGTTGCCTCTCCCCTCCACTTTTTCAAGATCCCTGATTTAAAAGACTCAACAGTAGGATACGTGATTTTTTAGGGGGTCCCTGGAAAAGGGATTCGGCTTCAGTGGAGGAAGGGGTGTGGGCCTCATTCCTTCACCTATTCACACCCAATAACTTTTTCTGGAACCCCGCAAAAAATCACGCATCTTAGTCTTGAGAATATTTAATCAGGGATCTTGGAAAGGTGGGAGGATTCAGTTGATTTCACAACTTTAATTAACTCCTTCCACTGTTCCAAATAAAAATGCCAAACACTAGGACACGATATTTTTTCAGGCTTCTGGAAAAGGGGAGTTATTGGGGGAGGGGTTGGGGCACATCGCTACATCCACTCACACGGAACCCGTTTTCCTGGCTCTTCCAAAAAAATGACGCATCCTAGGGCTGAGCATTTTAAATGGTGACTTTCAAAATGTGGTAGGAAAGGGGTAAGGGTCACATCCCTTTCCTCAATTACGCTGAATCCCTCTTTCAGGGGGCCCCAAAAAAATCGAGATCAATTGGAAAGGGTTCGAGGTGCTTCCAAATTGAGAACGATCCCGATTGGGGGGCATTCCCTACTTGGAGGTTCCCCAAGCCTTTCCAATTTTGGATTCGTCGTCAGTATAAAAAATACGTAAAATCAGTGGGTTTAAAAAAAAATAGAAGATTGTCGATATTTTCTATATTAAAAATTCTTAATATCTCGCAAAGGTAAGATTGCGAATAGAAAAATATATCACTAAATCTGAGGGTGCATTTACTAAATGGTACAAAGTCCAATAAACTTGAAAAAATTTGATTGATTTTGTGCCTAGTAATTTTAGAAATTGTGAAAAAATTTGAAAATGCTTAAATTCTTGTAAATAAATTCCTTAAAATTTGATAAGAATATTATAAAACTCCTTCGAATTTTGTAAAATTAAATCAAATCTTATGGTGTTCCATGACATTTCTTAACATTTTTTGAATCTCTTGAAACTTTTTGCAATCCTGTAAAATACCCGAAAAGATTTTCAATCCTTTAAAGTCTTCTGAATTCCCTTCAAAGTTTTCAAATTTCTTGAAACTTCCTTGGAATCATTTGAAATACCCTAAAATCTTTAAAATACTTTAAAATTTCTTAAAATCTCATCAAATTCCTTATATTCTTTTTAAATTTTCTGAATTTCTACAATGCTTTTAATCTTTGGAAATACCTGAAAATATTGAAAATCCTATTTAATTTTTGAAAGCCTTCAATTCTTGTGAATAAATTGTTTGAAACGTCATAAGAATACTATGAAATCCCCTAAAATCCTATCAAGGTACATGAAATTGGGTATTATTCCTTCAAATTTCTTAGAATATTTGAAGTCCTTTGAAATCCTTTGAGATCCTGGAAAGTCATAAAAATACCTTATAAAGAACCTTTAAAATTTGATAAGGATATTACAAAACTACTTGAAGTCGCATAAAATTACATAAAATCTGACGATTTTCATTCAACTCACTTGAAATATTTGAAGTTCTTTGAAATCTTTTGAGACACTAGAAAATTTATAAAAATATCTTATGAACAGTCTTTAAAATACTTCAAAATTACTTAAATTTTTCGGAAATCTTATTAAATCCCATGAAATCTAACGTAATTGATCACAAGTCCTTTGGAATATTTAAAAATCTCTTCAAATCTATGAAATCTTTTGAAATTCACCAATTTTAATGAATAAATTCTCTGAGACTTCATTGTAATGCTATACAATCCCAAGGAATTATGTGAAATAACATCAAATCTGAAATTAATTTGTTTATATATCTGATGTTTTATTAAATCCTTTGAGTTCCTGGAGAATTCATTAAAATACTTCATTAAGAAGCTTCAATATCTTTTACAATTACTGAGATCCTTGAAAATCTTGTAAAATTTCGTGAAATTCGTTGGCATCCCCAAAAAGTCCGCCAAAAGTTTCAGAAGTCTTGGAAATTCTCTGCAATCCCTTAGAATGTTTAAAAATATCTCAACATACACCAATCATACTTAAAAAATATAAAATGATTTTGTTGGTACTAGTAATGTCAAGAATTGTAAAACCATTTGTTTAAATGGATATTTTTCACAGAATGATGAACAAAAAATCCAAAATTATAATTTAATCATACCGATACCAAGTCTTTCTAACATTAATACATCCTTTTATAGTAAAATTACTAAACTCTCACATTACATACTATAATCTTGGATGCATAGATTTCCTATAAGGTTAATGTTTTAAAAATATTACATACCAGTATCAAAGTACCCCCCTCCCCCCAAAAATGTGTTACGTAATATACGGATGGCCTCTCATCTCATAGATATAAAATAGGAATTGATAATTCGACTTTTAAAGTGAATTTGAACTTTACTATCAAATTTTTATTTAACCTATTTACATATCAGACGTGGATTCAGAGAGGTGACATGGAGGGGGTGGCGTCGGAAAATTTCACACACATACAACAACATTTTTCCAAGGCATACAAATATAAAATTTAATAGTAAAGTTTAATTTCTCTTTCAAATTCAGAGTATCAAATCTTATTTTATATCTAAAAGATGAGAGGCCATCCTTAAATTATGTAACACTTTTTTTGGGTGAGGGGGGTATTTCGATACTGGTATGTAATATTTTTAAGACATCAACCTTATAGGAAATATATGCATCCAAAATTATAGTATGTAATGTGAAAGTTTATTAATTTTACAATAAAAGAATGCAATAATGTTAGAAAGACTTCATTTTGGTATTCCGAGATTAGTATTTTGATTTTTACCCATCATTCTGTGGAAAATATTCATTCAAACAAATGTTTTTCACAATTCTTGAAATTACTACTACCAACAGAATCATTTTACATTTTTTAAGCATAATCGGGATATGTTGAGATATTTTTAAACATTCTAAGGTATTTCAGAGGATTTCCAAGATTTCTAAAAATTACAGAGGATTTTTCGGGAATTTTAACGAAATTCATGATATTTTATAAGATTTTAAAGGATTTCAGTAATTGTAAAAGGTACTAAAAGTTCTCAATGAGATATTTTAATGATTTTACCAGGGTCTCAAGGGATTTAATAGAACTTCAGATATTTCAACAAATATTATCAGATTTCATGTAATTTGACATAATTTCTATTGATTTTCAAATATTTTCAAGTATTCCCAAAAATTGTAACAAATTTTTAAGATCTTAAAGAATTTTAAGGATTTTAGGATGTTTGAAAAGATTCAAATTATGTAATTTTATGGGACTTCAAAAAATTGTATAATATCTTATTGAAATTTCAAATAATGTATTAGAAATAATTAAAGGATGTTAAAGGATTTCAAAGATTTTAAGATATTTTCGAATAGTTCAAGGAATTTAAATAAATTAAAAGAATTTGCTGAGATTTAAAGAAATTTTAATGGAGGGATAATTAAAAACAATACAAGGGATTTTTAAGTGCTTCTAACATATTTTATAAGATTTCTGAGGATTTTAGTCGTTTGAAAGGCTTCCTATAAGGCATTCAATTACATTTCTAGGATTCAAAAGAATTTATAGAATTTTAGATATCTCGAGGAATATCATCAGATTCCATGCCATTTCACGGGATTTCAAGGGATTTTATAGTATTTTAATGAAATATCAGAGAATTTAATCACAAATATTGAGGGATTTCAAAATATTGTATAGATTTAAAGAGATTTTCAAATATTTAAAAATATTTCCGAAAATGTTAGTCAATTTGAAAGATATTAAACAATTTCAAATATATGATATTTGATTGAAGTGAATATCTTTAGATTTTATGTAATTTTACGCGATTTCAAGGTGTTCCATAATATCCTGATAAAATTTTGAAACGATTTATTCACAAGAATTAAAGGATTTTAAAGGATTAAAAAGATTTTCAAATATTTCAAGGAATTTCAATAAATTTAAATAATTTTCAGAGATTTCAAAGGATTTAAGAGGTTCGAGGGTATTTCAAAAGACTCCAAATTTTCAATTGCTTTAAGAAATTTCAAAGGATTTCAAAAAGTTTCAAAGAATTTAAAAAATGTATGGAATTTTCAATGATTTTAATGATTTCATGGGATTAAAAAAATTGCATGCCGTTTTGATGAATTTTTTAAGATTCGGAAGGATTTCAAGTGCCTATAAGGTTTTCAGGATATTTTAAAAGATAACAAGCGACTTTTAAGTGATTTTAATGAATTTTATAAGATTTTCGAGAATTGCAGTAATTTGAAAGGTTCTCTATAAGGTATTTTAATGAATTTTCAGGGTCTCAAAAAATTTCAAAGGACTTTTAATATTTTAAGACATGTCAAGGAATATTATCCAATTTCATGAAACTTAATAAGATTTTAGTACATTTTTTAGTATTCTTATGACGTTTCAAACAATTTTTTCACAAGAATCGAAGGCTTTCAAAAATTTTATAGGATTTTCAATATTTTCCGGCATTTGCAAGGACTAAAAGCATTGTAGAAATTTAGGATATTTCGAAAGAATATGAGGAATTTGATGAAATTTTAAGAAATTTTAAAGTATTTCAAATATTTTGTGTTAATTCAAATGATTCCAAGGAATTTTCAAGAAATTTGAAAACTTTAAAGGGATTTCAGAAGACTTTAAAGAATATAAATATTTTCGGGTATTTTGAAGGATCGCAAAAAGTTTCAAGAGATTCAAAAAAATTTAAGAAATTTCAAGGAATACCATAAGATTTGACTTAATTTTACGCGATTTCAAGGAATTTTATAATATTTGTATCAAATGTTAAGGAATTTATTTACAAGAATTGAGGCAATATTACATTTTTTTACAATTTCTAAAATTACTAGGCACAAAGTCATTAAAAAAGGTTTAAGTTTATTGAACTTGGTACAATTCAGTGAATACACCCTCAGATTTAGTGATCTATTTTTCTATTCGCAATCTTACCTTTCCGAGATATCAATAATTTTTAATATAGAAAATATCGACTGATTTTACGTATTCTTTCATACTGACCACGAATCCAACATTGGAAAGGTTTAGTGGTACCTCAGAGTAGAAAATGCCCCCAATCAGGATCTTTCCCAATTTGAAGGCACCTCGAACACTTTCCAATAGCTTTCCATTTTTTTGGGGGCCCCTGGTAAAGGGATTCAGCGTAAGTGAGGGGAGGGATGTGGCCCTTACCCCTTTCCTACCACCTTTTCAAAGTCATTGATTTAAAATGCTCAAAACTAGGATGCGTCATTTTTTTGGAGGCGCCAGGAAAAGGCGTTCAATTTAAATATTGAATACTTGACTTTTAAAGATTTTACGGTTGTCCAAGGGATTGCACACAATTTAATTAAGGGATTAAAAATTATTTTGAAGATTTGAAGTGATTTTTGATGGATTTCAATAGATATAAAGAAATTCTAAACATTCTATAATATTTATATAAACTGCAAGGAATTTCACAAAAACGCAGGGATTTTGTAGGGTTTCCAAGATTTGAAGATAATTTCAAATATTTCGGTTAATCTGCGTTTTTAAAAACTTTTCCTAAATTTCAAAACATATAGAGTATTTCATATGATTTATAAGATTTCAGAATATTGAAAACAATTCCGAGGTATTTTAGAGAATTTCCAAGATTTAAAAATATTTCAAAGAGGCTTCAAATATTTCAAGATATTTAAAGGAATACCATCAGATTTCATGCAATTTCACGGGATTTCAACGAATTTTATATTGTAAGTGATTTCAAGGCATTTATTCACAAAAATTGAGGGATTTCAAAGGATTTCGGTAATTTGAAATGATTTTTAAACATTTTGAACAGATTTCAAGCACTTTGAAGGTTTTTAAGAAATTTGAAGGGTATTTTAAAAGATTCCTAAGAATTTCCCAGCACCTACAAAAATTTTAGATATTTTAAAATATTTCAAAGGATTTGAAACATTTTAAGAAATTCTAAGAAATGTTTAAGAAATTTTCTAGAATTTCAGAAGATTTTTGAAGAATTGTATAGGAGCTATAAGATTTTAGGATATTGATAAAGTTACAGGGTATTTTTAAAGGATTTCAAAGGATTTAATAAGATCTACAAAGATTCCAATGATTTTAGGGAATTTAAAAACTCTCAAGCTATTTCAATACATTTTTCAGGATTTCAGGAAATATTATATGATATCATAGAATTTCACGGATTTTTCAAGGGATTTTATTAGATTCCAACAGGTTGTGAAGATTTAAAGTGATTTTATAATATTTCAAGGGGTATAAAGAGAAATTTCATAAGATTGAGGGAATTTCAATAGGATTTTCAAGAATTAAAGGGTTTTTAATATATTTTTTTTTAATTTTACAAACTGCATTTCTATAATTTACATCAAAGGAGTCATAAATTCTTGATGGCGAGAGTATCCGCACATATCATACCGAATGCTTGTTTTTCCATAATGAAGTTTAAAAACTGGCAACCTCCAAAACTGATTAAAGTCAAATTTAATGCCCGTAAAAATTTAATAATTCGAAAGAAGCATTAACAACTCTTAATTTAAAATTAGTTTTATCTAGTTAAAAAAACCTAGCATAACAAACTGAAACTTAAAAATTAGTAAAGTTCGTGAGTGTGCATTTAAAAATTAAGAAACTTCGAAAAAAATATTTGCGAATTTAAAGTTTTGTAACTAAACAGCTTCTGATTCAAGGTTTCAAAAATTAAACTTGTTCAGAATCGCGCATTCAAAATTATAATTTTAAATTGAAATTACAGAGATTTTCAAGATGATAAAAATTATTTATAGGTATCATAGCATATAGTATCAAATGACAAGAAGATGTCTGTACAAGAAAAACAGTCATTATTCACTGGTCAAAATTGAAGGATTTTAAATATTGTATACCTTCAGAGTTTATAATTATTCTTGAGACGTTATAAATGATATTATTCGTAATTAAAATTTTTAAAAATAACTAATTCGTGGCTAAGGGAACCGTTAAATATTGAATAATTCCCAACTTGGTTTAAAATTAAAATATACTAAAATTAGCTTCGTGAAATTGAATCGTTGAAAATTAATCAATTTCAAATTATACATCACGCTTTTTAAAGCATCAGTAAAAAATGAATAACTTGAAAATCAATTATAAAGAATTTCCATGCATACGAAGCAACTGCAAGTTACGTACTGAAAATCAATCATAATGTCAAAACTGACGTATGCTATAATAAACTGTCAAATTGACAATTGGACATTGGAAAATGTGAATGGATCAATTTGAAGATTATTATAAATAATTTTCTGCAATCATTTAAATATCAATATTTCTTATAATTTTTCTCTTTTTTCCCGTGGAAAAGAAAAAAATGAAGGGAACACAGAAAATCCGGGGAGGCAACGCCGGTTTGCCACCATGTAGATCCGTGTTTGTCACATATATTTTTCAAGTTTCTTGCTGCAAAAAAATAGCTATTTTGATGAAAACCTTTCCATACTGCAAGGAACAAGGATTTAAAACTCGATAAGTGATCTGAGTGCTAGATTGAGTTGATTCGTATCTAAGTCTAAGAAGTGGCCTACTTAGCTCTTCCAACTATTTCACACTCGAAAGTTTCTTCCTTCCGAAGTGCAACGTAGAATTTTTTCTGATCTCCTGAAGAGTCGAGTTGCGATGTTGAAACAAGTAGTAAATCTATATAGGAATGTGTAATAATAATGGTGGTAGTAACAAGAGTAATAGAAGTTAGAACTAGTAGAAAAAGAAATCGTCGAGGTGAAAGAAAGATGCCTAAGCTGGGCCAAGAACTGTCTGAGCCACCCCTTGTCCGAACTCGGTTCTCTATCGATCGATTTTAAACTAAGATTTATTGCTTGATCGTCCCTTACGAATGATGGGAAATACTTTTCCTCAAATCATATAATTATACATTTTTCAGGGATTAAATGTGTTTTATTGGAAATATTATTAAATTAGGGGTCGTCCATATCATAAGTAACTTAGTACTTAGTAAAAACTTAGTACTTTTTAAAATTAATAACACAATTCACGATTGTTAAAAGGAATATTTGTTTGTTTTGGATATTTGGCAATTATTTACATAATTTTTATTTTCTCAAACAATTTTTTCCCCAGAAGATCGCTTATTTTCATAAGAAAGATGGAGAAAATTCTAGTTTTGTCGAATCTCTTACAATATGAAGCTTTCTATTCAATATTTTTTTATATCAATGAAATCCGCCTGAGAAAAAAACTATCCATAACGTATACGAACAAAAATTGTTGAAAAAAAAAATATCATTAACTAAAATAGTGACAAATATCTTTGAATAATATCTTTCAATATTTTTAACTTTAAACGATTTGTCAGGGGAAAAATAGTTTGAACAAATAATATTGTTTAAACAATTCAAAATTAGTTATAAATACTTGGATACTTGTGTGCTATTGAGCAAAAATAACTCATGCCTAAAAAATACCGTACTTGGCATGAATTTTACATAAATCTGCTATTTTGCATTTCTGAGGCATTTTTCGTGCACATACCTTTTCCGCAGGGGGGGGGGATAAGAAGTTATTGTGCGGAAATCACTTTCTGTACACTCCTTTAGAAGTGATTAAACTTAAATTTACGAAAAGTTAATAACAAGTACTTCTTTTTTTTCATTCTTTTTCCAAAAATGAGTTTTTCCCATTGGAAATGGGGATTGATCACCAAAAATCTAAAGACGAATTTTTACAGGTATGAATTTAGTATAAATTTCATAAATAAGTTTTCGATAACAAATAATAAAAGTATAAAATAATAATTTCTTAGAAAAAGTTACTTTGGATATAGTTAGAATTTTTTTAATATCAACAAAAATACTTCATTGATCTGGATTTGGTTACGAAATTTATTTCAAATTCAAAAAAAGGTCTTTCACAAATTTTGTCTCATTAGTAGCACTTTCATTAGCTTCAAGGGAAGAATAATCGACATATTATTTTCATAGTAATCTAAATAAATTTTTATCTTATTTTAACCATTAAATTTCGGGATTTTGTAGATTTTCAAAGAACTGAAAAAAATTAACTCAAAATTTGTTTGTAGGTTTTTAATAATAATAGGTAGATCATTCACTTGAAGCTATTGGCGTAACGGTTACAAATTTTCATTGTATTTTATATAACAGTTTCATTCAGAAATAAAAAAAAAACTTATTTTCTGCTATTATTTTTGTTATTAAAAATCGCCACAATCTTTGAATAAAAAAATACATAGTTTTTGCGCTTGAATGTAAAAATGTGAAAAATTAAACATTTTTAAGGTTGTGGTGGGTTTGCTATGACAGTAATTAAAAAAAATAGAAACAAATGAATTTAGACTCATGCTGAATAGAAAACGGAACTTTTTTCATAGTTGAGATTTGATTAGTCAACATTTGATAGTTTCGGTGGGCCCTCACACATAAAGTGTCCTAGCTATTAATTAAATTAAATTAATTATTTTACATATATTAGTATTTTAAATCAATTATTATCTACTGTATGTTCATAGTCTATTGTACGGTGATCTCTCCTATCCTATTGACCAACAATTTAAAAATACTTAATTTTTCATATTATCATTGTTTAACAAAAAATGTATACATACGACATTTTTAATAATTTTTGAACCCACACAACATCTATTTTTAATTTTCCTAATTTTACCAAAACTGAGATCAAAACCATTTCATCAACAACTATTTTACAATTTTGAAAAAATTGGTAAATTTTTCAAGCTTCGATATCTTTCAAACCCTCTGTTTTGGTCAAAAGCAATATCTTTTTTTTGATTAATCACAGGTTTTCCTGATTGGATACGTCAACTTTCACACATACCCCAAAAGCAGATTAAAAAAAAAATTAATCTTCTCTCAATTCTCTTTTATTATTTTACTAGTTTTTTTCTAATTATGGCATTGAAAAAAAAGTTGCCTAACATTTCTCGAAATACTCTATATATGGACAACCCCTTTACTATAAATTTCTTAACAATACTATAACTATAAATATTATTTAACTACAAAGTTATGAGATTCATAAATTCAAATCATATGGAAAACCTGCCATAATATAAAAATAATAGAAACTTTAAAACCCACATAAGTTTTCACATTACTTAAAGTTACAATTTTTAGTTGTATATTTTGAAATTTCCTTCGGTAAAAAGCCAAATTTGCCTCAAGGGCTGTAACTCGATTGGAGATTTTCTAATATATCTACTGCCATCTGAAGTCGAAAGCTTGAAACTTGAAGGGAGAGTTTCTATCCAATCAATAAGGGGTAAGTTACCCTAGAACGCTATTGATTCCAATTTTTAATGATTTACCTTTCGACGATATGAGTTGCAACAAATAATCAACCCTAATGGTAACATTTTTGTTCGAAGGTAATTGTTAATAAAAAAACAAGCTAATAAACAAGTCGAATGAAATGTTTTAAACATTAACAATTCTATAAAATGCATTTTACTGGGAATTTATACAGAACTATATATTACATTTTTTATCTGATGTTTATTGATTTTTAATTTATACTTGTAATATAAGCAAACACCTTGTTGAATAAAAGAAAGTTGAGACTTCTGTTCTATTTGAATTATAATCAATTAATTATAAAACTCAAAGATTTGCATAGTAAAGTTAAATTAGCAGAAAATTATATTTAATCAAGGAAAAACAATATGTTGAAAATAGGTTGACAAAAATTAGTTTTAGAAAAGTGGTTGGACGGAAAGAGGTAGAATACTATTGAAAAACAATAATATATGGTTTATCTAACATTTAATGTCGATTTGATATCGTACAACGTATTTACAGATTTCAATCACACTTTCAAAAAACTGTGATATCAGTTTTTTTTATAACATTCAAATATTTACATTTTCCCTGAGGCTTATGCTACATATTTATTATACAGTCATTATTGTTCAATGTACAAATACTGCCTTTAACTATTGACATTTTTCGGGCGTTCACATATGTACACTAAAAATGGTTTTCTCCTTCTAAAGAAGATTTTCTTTAGTAATTAATTATTATATTCATTTTATTTGTTGGAAAAATTTTTTCTCTGAAAAGAATAACTTGAAAAATACATCAAATGAAAATAATTTTCGTAAACTTAAAGAACTATTGCAGTTTAATTAATTTAATCAAACATAAAAAAAACATTTCTGCTATCACAGCAATAACACGAATATTTTTGTTCTTTTCGATTTAGGAAAAGAAAATTTCATAATCTAAGAATAATAAAAAAATTGATGTTTTGATTTACAATTTAGTTATCAGTAACTTAAACTTATAATACTTTCATTTCGGGACAGCTAAGTAATCCCGAAAAATAAAATTACCGGCACTGTGAAATTCCCGAATTTAAAAATTCCCGATTAACAAAATTCCTATATTATGAAATTCCAGAATGAAAAAATTCCCAAATTGAAAAATTTTTCAAATATTGAAATCCCCAAACAGTTTTTAATATTTCCGAATTTGAAAATTCTCGAATAATGATATTCCCGACAGAAAATTGCCACATTATAAAATATTCATACTTAAAAATTCCCCGATAATAAAATTAATACTTTTAAACAACTGAAAACTTTTTATTTATTAAAAAATAATACAATAATCAAACATTTTTGATAAACAGAATTAAATGTTCAAAGCTTTAAAAATTATTCTTCAAATTTAAAAAAACAATAATTGAAAACAAATTTTACTCATAAATAAATTTTTTATTATCGTTATTCAAAATCCAAACAATAATTTTAGGCACATCATACATTAAAAATATATTTTTCCAAATAAAAATATATAATTAATGTATTTTTAATAAATAAATCATATTTGTAAAAAAAAAATTATTTGTATTTATTTTATCACATTTTATCATTCGGCAATTTTCTGTCGGGAATTTTATTATTCGCGTATTTTCAAGTTCGGTAATATTATAAACTGTCCCGAATTTTATTATTTGGGAATTTTCCTAATCGATACTATTATAAACAGTTCAGGAATTTTAGTATCCGGGAATTTTATAATTCAGGAATTCTGATATTCGGGAATTTTATGATTCGGAAATTCTATTAATCGGGAATTTTATTATTCGGGAATTTTATTTTTCGGGATTTTTCAGTCATCCCTTCATTCTCACTTCTTAAATTATTCCTAAACTGTACACTAACAATCTATCCGCTTATTTGAAAAAATTTGGTCAACCATAGTGAAATAAAAATTATGTATAATGAATAATAATCTTGTTACACTTATTAAAATCAAAGTGTATGACACATGATGTATGATATCTTAAGTCACTTTACATTCGTTATGACAGAAAATTTTTCCTAAGAATTCATAAGTACCGTAAAACGGGGCCAACTGGGACACGTTGGGGAAACTAGGCAACTCATAATTTTATATTTTATAATTTAATTTCTCTTTTTGGCACAAAAATCAGAACGATTTTCGATTTCTTTTTCTACAAAATAAATGTCAACATTTTTGGATATTTATGTATCCTATCATATTGTACATTTTAGATTAAACAGTATATATAGACAATCAAACCGCCGCATTTTTCTTTAAGAATACCAATTTTCGACATAAATATTAACAGAATCTATTTTTAAATGAATAAAGAAATAAGTAACAGAACATAATAAAAAGTTGTTGCCTATTTCATTTAAATTCGTATAAAATGTAATGATTTTTGTTTAAAATAAACTATTTCCGGTGAAAATCGTTCAGATAACCTTAAATTCTAAAAAAATTGTAAACCTTCTTCCAAAACTGTATCTTTATTTCCAGCGTAAACCGCGAACTTAACATAAAATTGTACCAAAAATTTACAGATTTCAGATGCAAAATGCCAACATATCGTAAAATTGTTCAAATTTGTGATTCTTATTAAAAATGTAATTTGAAAAATGTAAATTTCTCACGAAAAACACTAACATAATCGAAAATGGTTCAAACTTTCAAATTTTATTCTTTGAACCTAAATAATTGTATTTGAATCTAATGATTGTTTATTTAAAAATCTGAGTTTTAGGTAAAAAAATAGCCACGTAACTTAAAATTGTTAAAAAATGGTCATCATCCTTTGAAAACTAATTTTTTTAAATTAAAAATACCATTATTTCCCGACGAAAAAAACACTAAAAAGTCTCAAATTGCTCGAAGGTTATATAGCTTATTAAAATTACAGTGATTTCTTTCAACTGCCGATTATTCATATAAAATCCCAACGCAACCTACAATGGTTCCAAAATTATAAATCTCGTTTGAAGTCTAATGATGTTTTTGATTAAAATGGCAACTTCCGACGAAAAACACAAAAATAATTTAATTTGGTTCAATATATAATAATAATAAATAATAATAATAAATTTCGTCATAATAAATCATAATAAATTTAGTTTCAAATTAGAAATTATTGATGTGAAACGCTAACATAACCTAAAATTGTTGAATATGTCAATCTATTTTTAAATCTAAGTTTTTTAAAATTAAAAATACCAATTTCCGAAGAAGAAGACTAATCCAGTGAAAAATTATTAAAATAAGTATTATTATTATTTGTGAAATTGCAATATTTTTTTTAAATAAATGCTAAAGGGTAAAAACCGCTACGCAAACCGAAAAACGCAAATTGATGGAGAGAAAGTTGTATTCCTTGAAATCTAATAATTTATGTAAATAATGAAAATAAGTAATGCCAAATGAAGAATAAATAGCTTATATAACATGAAAGGAATGTGACCCTAACGAATGATATTATTGAACAATAATATAAATAAATAATAATCATTTCCGGTGTAAAATGCTAACATAACCTAACACATTAAGATATTGTAAGTTTTCTTCGAAACTTCACGATTTTATATTAAAATTCCATTATAAAGATGCTAATTTACAATAATTAATTAGACAATTGGAAAGATTTTAACTAACCGCAAAAAAGTATCATAAAACACATTTTTTTGATAAATATTAGGTTTGTTATGATTTTTATTTTTTTCCATTAGTTTCAAAAGTTCCAAATTTAGGGTATAAAACAAAGTAATAAAGAGCCAATCAGCTTTTAAAGAGCAATGATTGGGAGATTTTCGAGATATATCGTTACAACCCGTTATTTAGATGTAATTAAGATCTAATTTTAATTCCCTCTGGTAACATCGACGTGTCCAAACAAAAAGGATCCATCTCGGAGAAACAAAGTAAAAAGCTACTAACTTGTCGAGACAAAATAAAAAGGTGCTAACTCGCTTGTTGAACTCTCGAAGCTTCCAAATCCAACATATAGGTTTTATTGGAAACATCAGCGCCCCAACTCTGTAGCACCTTTCCATTTAGTCTCCACGAGTTAGCACCTTTTCATTTGGTCTCCACGAGTTAGCACCTTTCCATTTGGCTTCTCCAAGATGCAACCTTTTCATTTGGTCACACGGATATATTATGAAACACTTAAAATAACCTCCCGCTTAGCCCCGTCTTACGGTAGCTGCTTAAACTTCCTTTCTTCTATTTTCCAAGATTAGCTGACTTTTTAGACATGAAAATATTTTCTTTCACTTTTCGTGCAATACAAATGTTGTTTTAAAAGCATGAGGTCAAGACACATAGTTTATCCTTTTAATATTTAGAACCCATTTGTTCGCCTCTTTCGTTTCCGTCTGTATTCTATCAAGATCGGCGGAGACAGAGGAGACAGATTGCCGTTGAAAAATTGAAAGCATAAGAAAACACAATGCTCGAACATGTCGTTAAAATGCAACGTGTGACGTGGAAGACAGATGTGGTAGTAGGAAACGATTTTCTAAATACACTTGGACATGAATTTGAGGTGGAAAAATTCTACAAGCTGATCGATCGATCGGCTTCTGTACTTTGAATGAAACGAAACACTTATGGATTGTTCCATCAATGTAACCTGTAAAATATCAGCAAACCAATTTGCCATTGTAGCGTCTAATAAAATTACACTCGGAGATAAAGTGGTCTTGAATCAAAATCATTGTCCTCTTGCGTGTTTTGTTTTAAACCACGTGAATATATTTTTAATACAAACAGAATTATTTAGCTGCATGATTAGGTGAATTTTGTTGCAAAAATATCATTTTTGCTGCAAAACGATTCTTCTGAGATAAATGAAAGTCCTCTTATGCTCAAACTCAAGGGGAAATTCCATGTGTCTCAAGAGACATCCTTTTGACACAAGAGGACATTTCTCTGAGTGAATAACAGCAAAGCCCACTTCAGACATATCAATCTTTTTGTAGTATTCGTAAATTCCTATACTATTTTTAAGGAGCTACAAAATTTCTATTATGAAAATGTTATTCGTCAAGTCTTTTATTCATGTTAGGGGCTGCCGAGAGGCTAGTTAGTGAGAAAACTCAGATTGCTGCATGGGCCTTAAGGGGATTTATTAGAATGGGTTTGCGGCATTAAATATTGAGGCCAAGCGCTTGAATATTTTTGTCTAAGTTTTTACATATATAATGTACATAATATTCTATTTCGACGTTCAGAGCCAATTTTTCGCAAAATTATTCCCATTTTGTTTAATAATCGAAAACGTAAGTACAATAGCAGTGGCGCACGATTCCGATACCTCATTGCGAGTTGGATTATCTAGAACGGATTATCTTCTAACTATTATGAGATTAAGGCCAGCTACAAAAACTGAAATTATGAAGGCACGGCTTAATTCAATTTTAATTTTCTTAATTAATTAATTTATATAATTAGAAGAAAGTGAGAAAAAGATTTATGAAAATCGGTCTCCTTTCCTTGCTAGAAAACTACTAATTTAGATTTAGGGAGTATGTGTCAGCTTTTTAATCCAGCTATGATTTAGTATGCACTTAAACATTTCCATTATTACTGCAAATATTACCCGATTTTCATGAATCTTTTTTTTCAATTTCTTCTAATTATATAAATATGTTAATTCAGGTAATTAAATTTTAATTAAGCCGACGCGCGCACGGTATCTGCCACGAGCACTTTGCCAAGGATCTAAGACCACGCGGCGAAAAGTCCGAGACATCTAAAACCGAGCGCTACTGATATTGTACTCACGTTTTCGATTATTAAACAAAATATGAACATTTTTTCGAAAAATTGGCTCTGTACGTATAAAGAAAATGCTATTTAGATAACGCGTGCAAAAAAAAAGACAAAACTATTCCAGCGTTCGGCCTCAATATCAATTGCCGCAAACTCATTCTCATGAAGCCCCTTAAGAGAACCCTTTGCGAAACTCTGGGAAATCTTAAACATGATACATTTGAATAAATTTTACGAATTTTGTGAAAGATGGCGATATAACGGCACAGTTTAATAATGAATTATTAAGTTTGAAAATCAGACTTTCCTTGTTCCTCTATTCTCCTCTTTGCCCCTTTTTCAAAGAATTCTTTTTCTCTCTGTTTTCAAGAATCTTTCCCTTTTTCTTGTTTCTTCGCTTAAATGCGAACTGACAGTAATTAATAAAATCAAATAAGCTCAAAATGTCTACTATTATATTTATTGTTTAAAATTCATCTCGTGTTGTTCAAAATTCTACTATTTGCTTGAAAATGTAATTATATTGTTAACAAAAATCTCTTGGATAGAAAATTCAACACTTGGTTAAAAGTGAAACTAATTTGTTAAAAATTAATTTTTGTTTGTTAAAGATTGATCTCTGATGAAAAATTTAACTGTTTTCCTGAAAATTAGTTTTATTTTTAGGAGAAAACAATTTTTTCAACTGAAAATTAAACCATTCCATTTTGTTCAGAAAATCTATCTTATTCAATTAAAAATTCAACTATTCAGTAACAAATTGTTCTTTTTTGGTTGAAAATTCATGTATTTTATTTAAAATTTGTCGTTCTTTGGTAGCAGACTAATCTTTCTAGTTAAAAATCACCTTTTGGTTGAAAATTTATATTTTCAATTAAAAAGTCACATTTTCTATTTGAAAATTCAACTATTTGGTCAAAAATTCGTCTTTTGAGCGTAAATAAATATTTTTGGTTGTAAAATTAAATTTTTAGGTTAGAAATGCACCTATTTGGTCAAAAAATCTACTGTATTGTCAACAGCTTAATTATTTTGCTGAAAATTGAACTTTTTTGGTAAAGTCATTTTTTTTATTGGAAATTCAAATTTTTTGTTGCAAATTCGTCCCTTTCGATTGAAAATTCATCTTCTATGGCATAAAAGTCACCTTTCTTGCTTAAATGAACTTTCTTTGTGGGAAAGTCTACTTTTCAGATTGAAAATTATACTTTCATCTACAAAACTCGTCTTTTTATCTTCAAAATGCAACAGTCTGGTTAAAAATCCTACAGTTTTTTGTTAAATTTTAATCTTTTCTGCTTAAAATTTCTACTGTTTGGTTAAAAATTCATTTTTTGTGGTTAAAATTAAACTATTTCATTAAAAATGCAACTATATTGTTTAAGATTAAACTATTTTGCTTGAAAGTCAACTATTTTATAAAAGTAATATTTTTTGGTCAAAAATTCAACTGATTTTAAAAAAATCGCCATTTTCGAATAGGAATTTAAGCCAGTTCATATTCAATTTAATATGGTATTTACATTAATTTGATTGAAAACCGTTTATTTTCCTATTGATCCCACATTTTCGTGAAAAATTACCCTTTTTTCCCTGTTTTAAGACAAATTTGGGCTGTGAAGTCTGATATTTTAATATTTTTAATTAATCTTGATTGATTATCGAAGCTTATAGACGTAGGCATATTGGCAAGTAAACTCACTAAATATAAAATAATTTTATAGAACTGTGAGCATAATAAACATGAAATCCATTTTTAGCCAATAGCTGCATTAATTTTTTTTAGGGAGGGGGCGAAAAGCTACCTTCCTGCGCAAGAGGGAAAGGCGGGTCTAAAATAGCCCAAAATTGGTAACGTAGTTTATGGACGGCCCCTTAATCTCACGGTAAAAAAAATATAAAATTAGATTCAAATATTTCTGAAGTGGGATTCAACTGCAATCTTAAATGTTGGACTTAAGCTAAACAAAAAATATAAAGATTTCCTTTAGAGCTTCAATTGGGGTCAAATATTTTTAATTTTAGAAATTTTGCTTTTTGTTTTTGTTTAACTTGAAAACTCTATAAATAAGCAAAAATGTAACAGTATCTAGGCCAACTTTCAAAATTCCAAAGTTAAATGGTTTGACCTCAATGAACCTACTAAAGGAAAATTAAAACTTATTTTTTACATTTCTTTGTCATGTTACAAAAAAAAAACGTTTTGAAATCTGCTCCTTTCAGTTCACAAAATAGGATCTTTTTCGACTAGCCCTCAGACAGACCTTGAAAAAATTATACTTTCTGAAATTCTGAGTCGTAAGTCGTTCAGACTGACTTTGACAATGAACGTCTGGAATTAAGTGCAAGAAGGTATAAATTCTCGAACTAAGTCAATTTATCTCCAATCACGGAGTTCAATTGAATGGTACTTTGGACATTATGACACCTACGTCGACAGTCTTAATAGAATAATAGTTGTGACTGTTGACATTGCGAAATTCAGGCAGACGGAAGAAGCTCTCGATGATGAGAAATCGATTGCCTCTTCGCTCATATCTTCTTCCTTTAAGGCTGATAGATCCTTCATTCCTGCTGAATGCTTTTCATGGCCGTAATCGATCTTCCAAGATTTCTTTGAATCTCTCCTTGAATTGGGCCTCCGCGTGGTGACTGGTTTCGTTATTCCTAAAAAAGCAACAGTAAAATTAGAATGTATTTTTTAGGTTTCCAAGTTCTTTTAAGAGATTTTAGTTATTACGAAGTATCACTTGCGCACTGCGCATACTTCTCTTTTACCCCCCTACATTCCCCTACTCCCGCTTTTCCACCCTACTTCCTCTTCCCATCATTCAATCTCAGCTTTCCCACCTTTCCGCAACTTCTTCCTCATCTACTTACCCTTCTCCTCACTTCCCCCCACAATTCCCCTTACTTTCTCTACCCACTCATTTCCCCTCACTTCCTCTACCTACTGATCTCCCCGCACTTTCGCTACTTACCCTCCCCTTATTCTCTACGACTTGCCTTACTTCTCCTAGCCTCATTTCCCCTTACTTCCCCTACTTAACCTTCCTACATTTCTCCTTACTTCCCCAACCTCCCCACCTCTTATTTCCCCTACTTCCCTACCCCTGATTTTCTCTTCTTTCCCTTCGCTCTTTTCCCTCACTTCCACTACCCATGTGAGTCGTGAGTTGTGAAATAGGATTTCCTCTCACTTCCCTTTTTGAAAAAAAAGAAAAACGGAAAAAATTTGTAAGAATTCTATGAGATTTCAAGGGATTTGAAAATGATTCAGGAGCTTCAAGAGCTTTAATAGATTACGAGGTATTATAGAGTTATCCTTCTGTTTTTAAATCTGTTTTTCTATTCCGCGGAAGCGATACACTTGCTACAGTATCAACAGAAATATTCAATATCATATTTTAAAACTTTCAAACAAGGATACAAAAACATAAATTGCATTTGCATCAGTATTTAAAAAAATATTATTTTTGATGCTGCCACACGGAAAAAATGGAAGGTCAGTTGTGCCGTCTAGATGTGCAGACAGACTATATTGGAGGGTCAACTATAGGACATCCCTTGAAGATAGATAAAGCGACTATCTCTAGAAGGTTGAAACAAGAGGTTCCAATGGATCACATCAGTGTTTCGACTTGGTCATCTCGAACGGTCGACTCAAGCGTCATAGAGAATTGAACTGATCATCACAGAGGACGGAATTGATTATTATATAGGGTCAAACGCTCATCATAGAGCGTCGATTTGGTCATGTCAGATAGTCGACTTGATCTCCTCGGACAGGCGATCTGGCCACCTTACGGGGGTCGATTTGATTATCCTACATTTTCCATATTTGTTGTCCATTTCCTACTTATTCCAGTCTCTCTCTTATAAGAGACTGGAAATTATGAAATTAAGTGGAACCTATAAAACCTGAAAATTTATATGAAATACATGAATTCTGAAAGCATTTTTCATTCTTTGTGGAGAGTGAGGTATATGAGACATATTGATAGCTGGGCGTCCAGTTACGTCTTCTTCCTTAATTCCTTAGAAGCATCAAATTTTACGTTGAAAATTCAAACGAATAAACTTAATTCACTTTCCATCATGTTCTCTCTAATGCACTTCAATCTCCACGCATGTTCGAAATATCAAAAAGCAGTTTAAAATGACGAAAAATATGTTGAGGTTCAATAAAAAGCAAACGTGACGCTGAACGGCTCAATGACATTCACTCACTCCAAAAATGCTCTTGAGTCTACCCCACGGTGCTCCCAATGCCAACTCTCACTGCATGCATCGCGTCGACAACTGTATTGGTCAAGGTTGGCGCGCTTATTTGAAATGATTAAATGTGAAAAGCAACTGTGTACAGAAAATAATAAGAGTAAAGTTATTAAAAATAATGATTTGCCCACAAAGAAGACTTATAAAGTGAAACTTAAATTATTTATTAGATTTTCTCCTTAAAAATAAATGATCGATTTTAATTTTAAAGAAAGAAATATCTTTTTTATCCTAAATATGAATTTACAATTATTCCTCATATTCTTATGTATTTTACATTTATTATTTGTTGTCAACGTTTGACTTACATATTCAATCATTTTAAATAAACACGCCAAGGGTAACTAATCAGGTTGGCCCTCCGCGATCGGTCATTTGCTCTTCCGTGGATGGTCGGAATGAGTGAAAACAAGATGATCATATTGACCATCCCGAAAGGATACCTTGCTTATCCCTGATAGTGAGTCTGACCTTCTTATAACAGACTGGTCATAAAATGAAAGCCTCTCCGAATATGTCAAAAAAATTCTGGATGGCTCTTTAGACCGTCTAGAAGAACGGACTGGCTCTCTAAATTTTGACCCTCTAACTTTGACCGTCCATTTTTCTCCATGCGGGCAATAGGCGAAATGCCCGCAAGTAAACGAATCTACCTGCATCGAACTTTCTTTCGTCTCATTATCCGAACCGAAGGTGGCACTTAGCCGCCTGCATACACGCACGACTTAATGCCCAAAGTAACCTGGGCAATAAGACGAACTCCACTTGAAATCAGAAAAATGCTATATCTGTTGATTTATGTATTATACAAATGAAGGAATTGTGGAAAAATGTGAAATCTTTTTAAAATACATGAAATTTTGTTTACTACCTTATAATACATTCGTAGTAAGTTCCAGTAAATAAAACCATTAATTTTCAAACATAAAAAAGAAGAATTTTGAATGAAACAGTTATATTTTCAAATAAGAAGATGAATTTTCAACTAACACGATGAATCTTCAAACAAACATACTAGTTTTTAACAAAGCAGTTCAACTTTCCAGCAAGTAGTTGAATTTTTAACTAAAAAATTAGTCAACGTAGGCGCCGAGCGCCTACAAGGAAGGGTTTCGTAGCCTTTCAAGACGTTAACTTAAGTCTTAACAGTATCTTGAAAAAAAAGTTTTGATTTTGTAAACAAATTTGTTTGAAAAAAAAATTGGAATAAAATAAATATGTTGAAAAAAAAGAAATGCAAAAAAATATATGAAAATATAATAGTGAAAACAAATTTTTTGTAACAAAATTTTTTGAAAAAGAATCGAAATGTTCAAAAAGGAATTTATGAAAAAAAAAGTTTTGGAAAAAAAATGTTTAAAACAAAATTTTTTTTTTAGAGTTATTGAAAAAAAAAAATTGTTGTAACAAAAATTTTTAAAAGAAACTGTTTTTTAAAAAGCTTTTTTTGAAGAAAAAATTATGTTAGAAACATTTTCGACAAAAAATTATATAACAAAAATGTTTCGAAAAAAATTATGTAAAAAAATTGTTGAAAAAAAATTATGTGAAAAAAATTGTGTAAAATAAATTTTATGAAAAAAAAAATGTTGGAAATAAATTTTGGCCTTTTTGCTTTGCCAAATGCTGGCGCTTAGCGGCCCGTAAACGTTTGAAGTACGTAGCAGGAAACACATTTATTTTAACGTCTGACAGGAAACTTTCTTCCTCATTTCCGTTAAATATTTAGTTTCCCTTGTCTCCATATTAGAAAAACAATTGTCAACATATTTTTTACCAAGCAGCAAAATCCACCGGAAACGGTTCATATGCCCCTGAATGTTCGGCCCTTTTGTATGACGGACGGACGGACGGATACTCGACTAAAACCATAAGGGTTCCAGCCCGGGGCTACGAGATCCTAAAAATATGAATTGTCGACGAAAAACGTAACAGTTAATATTTCAACCAAAAGACGAATATTTAACAAAATACAGTCGAACCTGGATATAGTGTTTTCGAGAATTGACGTGGCAAGGCGGGGGTGGGTGAGAGGAGCTGCGAGGGGATTGCGGTGCTCACTCAGGTGTGAAAAAACAGGAGCGTTGCGGTAAGGTCCTGTGCCCTGAGGGCCTTCCTGTCTAACTGCGTCATGACGTTTCGACTGTGCACTCGAAACACGATGGCAAGCTTGCATCGACCAACAGTGGGTCTCCGATGTCATAAGGTAACTGAAGTCGATCGGACCGATCGGATTAGTTCGTGCGATCAAATGCGCCTCTCATTGATCTTGACAAAATGCCATCTGCCACGCGAATGTATATCGCGAAGTAGTATCTCGAATTTATTGGAGCAATGTTCATCAAAAAGAGCAGTGAATATCAATTAATTTTAATCAAGACTGTTATACTACGGTTTAAAAGTAATTATTTACTATAAGATTTCTTGTTAATATTTAATTGAAATTCTAGTTTCTTCGAAACGAAAAGACCTATCATTGGAGCAAAATCTGATCGTCTCTGTCTATCTCACATGGTAGAAAGAGAGGTCCGATCGAGCTCCGACATAGAAGTCCCACTGTAGTGCTTTATAATGTCAAACTATCAAGTGCTGACGTCAGAATCGTGACAACTGTGTTATTTGTGGACAGTTAATCTCATATTTATAGAAGTAAGTGATTTTCTCTTAAATAACGTCTTCGTATGTCTGGTTATAAAACTGCGTCATCTTTATGTGCTATATACGCAACAGTGCGTGCTTATTCCCACTTGAAGTGTTGACGTTCTGTGTTTTGGTGAAAATCGTCATGTGTTTTTAGATACTGCTGTCTTCGAATGGTTTAAGCAAGCGAGAGACAGAGTTGATTCAGTATCTGGATCGATTATTCAAAAGGAAGCTCTCATTTTAGAAGAGATGCTCAACGGCCTGCAAACGTTTTAAGTACGTAAGCAGGAAACACATTTATTTTAAGGTGGAACAGGAAACTTTCACCCTCATTTTCGTTAAATATTCAGTGTCCCCTTGTCCCCATATTAGAAAAACAATTTTCAAAATATTTTTTACCACGCAGTAAAATCCACCGGAAACGGTTCACACGACCCTTACTGTTTACGTTCGGAGAGCTTGGATTGAAGCCGACCGTCAGTCCCAAAAGCGACAACACTTAATCCAAGTTTGACTGTAGTTGGACCCTCAACGAAAACAGATTATTAATTTTGAACCAAACAGTTGCACTTTTAACCAAAAAAGAATAAATTTCTAGCAAAAGAGTAGAATTTTCAATAAAATAGACGAATTTTCAACCGATAAGAATAATTTTCTACCGAAAAAAATGAATTTTCAATAAAGTACATGAATCTCAGTTCAAATCAATAACGCTACATTTACTTGAAAGCAGAAAAATGCTAAATCTATTGGTCAGTGTATTATGAAAATGAAGAGAATAAAAAAAGTGAGGAATCTTTTAAAAATACATAAAATTACCTTTATTGTCTTATAATTCATTCACAGTAAATCCCAGAGATATCTTTTATCTGAAGTTGGATAAAACCGTTACAAACAATTGAAAGCTAAAATTATCCAACGAACTATAATTTTGATCGGAAGTCGGATAAAAATCATCATGCAAACAAAAAAAGAAGAATTTTTAACAAAATACTTCTATTGAAAAAAAAGATCAATTTGTAACTAACATGATGAATCTTCACTCAAAATATGAATTTTCAGCAAAGCGGTTCGACTCCCCACCAAGTAGTTGAATTCTTAACAAAAGAAAAAAATGAATTCTAGACGAAAAATGTCATAGTTAATATTTTAACCAAAAGACTAATATCTAAAAAGTAGCTCAATCATCAGGATAAATTTTCTATCAAAAAAGACGAATTTTCTAAAAAATACATGAATTTTAAACCAACTACTTGCATTTTCAACCAAAAAGGTGAACTTTCAACCAAGAAAGGTGGATTATCAAGCAACAGAGACGAATTTTCAACAAAAAAGTTGAATTTTCAAGTCAAAAAGATGCATTTTTTTAAGGCAGTTTAATATATAATAACAAAAATACATAACTTTTCAACATAATAGTTGAATTTTCAGCAAAAAAATCTGGGAAATCAGATTTATTTCATTTAAAATCAATAACCTTACATTAAACTAAAATCAGAAAAATGCTGTATCAACTTGTCGGTGTATTACAAAAATAAAGGAAGGAAAAAAGCGAGGAATCCTTTTGAAATAAATAAAATTATTTTTATTACCTTACAAATCTTATAATACATTCACAGTGAGCTTTGTTTAAAATTTAATTTATTTGATTGAAGATACATCATGTTAGTTGAAATTTCTTTTAAATAGAAATATTTTGTTAGAAATTCTTCTTTGTTTGATTGAAAATTATTAGTTTTAACCGAAAATTTAACTATTCAATTTTTTCAATTTGTCATTTTTATTTTATGGTTAAAAATTCATCTATTTTGTTTAAAAAATTCTTATTTTTAAAAATTAATGGTTTTGACTAACATAATTAGCTGATGTCGGATAATTTTTATCCAACTCCCAATAAAAATTAAAGATCGTCGGATAATTGTAGCTTTCAATTGTTTGCAATGATTTTATCTAAATTCAGATAAAAGATATCTCTGGGATTTAATGTGAATGTATTATAAGGCAATAAAAGTAATTTGATGTATCTTAAAAAGAATCCTCACTTTTTTTACTCTCTTCATTTTTATAATACACTGACCAATAGATATAGCATTCTTCTGATTTCAAGTAAATGTAGCGTTATTGATTTAAGATTAAATTAATGAAATTGATTAATGAAAATTCAACTATTTGTTTGGGAATTCGTCTATTTTATTGAAAATTCAACTCTTTTGCTGGAAATTTCATCTTTTTTGGTTTAAAGTGCAACTGTTTGGTTCAAAATTAAAAATCTGTTTTCGTTGACGATTCAACTATTTTGTTGAATATTCGTCTTTCGGTTGAAATATTAACTATCCCAGTAAAAAGAAACTAATTGAGGCGAATTGAGATGAATTCGCTAGAGCCTCTATGAATCTTGCTTTGCGTCAATCTCGAATTGGAGCAGGTTGTGAATAGAGGCTGGCCTATTCAATCGAATTCGTAAGCTATAACCAACGCGCTGGACATAAAGGATCCGTTGTAAATAAATATCAAAGAGTCCCGTAACTCAGTGGTCGCTCTCTGGACTTATACACTTGGGATCGCTGATTCGAGCCGCGAGGCATTCGCGGCGAATTCAAAAACGTTAATTTGCCGCAATTCGCCCCAATTAGTTTCTTTTACTAGGATTACATTTTCGTCGAGAATTTATCTTTTTTGGTTAAAAATTCAACTACTTGGTAGAAAGTTGAACTGCTTTGTTAAAAATTAGTTTATTTGGTTAAAGATTTATTATGTTTATTTGGTTCAAGATACATTAAGTAAATGTATAGTTATTGATTTAGAATGAAATTCGTCTTATTACCCAGGTTACTTTGGGCATTTAGTCGTGAGCGCATGCAGACGGCTAAGTGCCACCAGCAAAATATCTTAGTAGGAAACCATTTTCGGAGAATATGACCAACACAAACGTTGTAGCATTTTAGACGCATTATGTAAACGTTTGTAAAAGTAACTATGGCCAATAATTTAATTTTTTTCATATATAAATATTTCTTCTAGTTAGGAATTGATGCAAATATACATATTGTTTTAGAGAATCTTGCCTTTATTCGTAAAAGATATTATATTCGGACACAGACTGAACAAGTTTGAATTTGAACTAACGTTATATGTGACGCGATCCGAGAAAAGGTATCTACTAGGAAAAAAATCGATTTTCGGATTATGATGGATTCTATAAGTTTTTTTACTGTTATTTCTAGGGGTGCAATCAGAAATTTTGTATCTGCATTATTTCACAAGGTATAACTTATTGAAAAAGTGTCTTTGAATGCGCGCCTCGAGCTCGAGATTTCTTCAATTTCTCGCCCTGTAAAATTTCACTTTTGCCTAGTAAGGTCCCTTTTCTCGGATCACGTCACATATACTCTGCAGTGTCCAAGAAGCATAAATCATTAATTCTGTTTTAAAAATAGCTGAATACTGATCAATTGAAGTGAATAGACATGAGAGTGTTGATTGTTCGACTGCGCATAAATTGCAAAACTATCAGTAGTTTAACGAACCTTTTTTGTAATTGCAATGTTATCGCTATATACCGGGTGTTCTAAAAGTATGAGAACAACAAAATATCTTGGAAGGGAACCATTTTCAGGAAATATGACCAACACAAAAGTTGTAGCATTTCTGACGCCCGAACTAATGGCGACCTTGACCTTCACTGTCATTTCAAGGTAAAATGGATTTTTTCAAACAGGAACCCCTATTTTTGACCCCGGGAACTGAGAGAGCGGAAAATTGTACGTCCAGATATGACCTTGACCAATCGAAAATTTGACCTGGAAAGGTCATGGAACGGTCAAACAACGTACAGCAGGGTGACTCGACTGGCATGCATTTTTGAAGAAAATGTCAAACGCAAGAGTTGTAGCAAGGTCAAGGCCAAGCTCACCAATCAATCGGGGGTCGAAAATGCTACAACTCTTGCGTTGAACGTATTCTTCACAAATGCATGCCAGTCGAGTCATCCTGCTGTACGTTGTTTGACCTTGATATGAACTTCCTAGGTCAAATTTTTGATTGGCCAAGGTCCTATCTGGACGTAAAATTTTCCGCTCTCTCAGTTCCCGGGGTCAAAAATAGGGGTTCCCATTTTAAAAAAATCAATTTTACCTTGAAATGACCGTGAAGGTCAAGATCACCATTAGTTCGGGCGTCAGAAGTGCTACAACTATTGTGTTGGTCATATTTCCTGAAAATGGTTCTTTTCCAAGATATTTTGCTGTTCCTATACTTTTAGAACACCCGGTATATAACGATAACATTGTAATTACAAAAAAGGTGCGTTAAACCACTGATAGTTTTGCAATTTATGCGCAGTAGAACAATCAACACTCTCATGTCTATTCACTTCAATTGATCAGTATTCAGCTATTTTTAAAACAGAATTAATGATTTATGCTTCTTGCTCACTTCAGAGTATATAACGTTAGTTCCAATTCAAACTCGTTCAGTCTATGTCTGAATATAATATCTTTTCCGAATAAAGGCAATATTCTCTAAAACAATGTGTATATTTGCATCAATTCCTAACTAGAAGAAATATTTATATATGACAACAATCAAATTATTGGCCATAGTAACTTTTACAAACTTTTACATTATATAGTTTAAAACGATAAAAAATCGTCATAGTTTTTCGAAAAAAACTCTCTGGAATTTAACAAGAAATAAAGCTAGATTTTAGCACCAGAAGGTTAACTTTTGCAAATATTGGTATAAAAATTCCAAACTTGATTCATATTACAGCTATAATATTTCATTTTTATTCTAACATTCTTTAAGATGTATAGAAACTGAATCAAACGTAGCACAAGGAAAGGGCAAAAGTGTCATTCTTACGAAAATGAGATTAAGTAATGGATAAAAAAATCTGATGAATTCTAATACGCATCGTGGAAAAATATTTTTCATCTCATTTTTCATATTATTTTTTTTGCAATCAAACACATAAGTTTTTGCAAAATTTTGGGACTCTTTAATATTTCTTTTAACTCAACAACTGGTAATCTCAGAAGCACGTATTTATGCTTTTATATTAATTGAAATTTCGATTTATTGGAAAGTTTTTGTCTCTCCTAAAAAATTATAAAATGGCGCTTTTGCCCTTACATTGCGTCTCACTTCAAATACTAATTCATTTTTTTAGCATGATTCCTTAAATTATAAAATCCACAGAAGGGTAAAGTATTATATTTTATGATTTCGCTAACATTACAAAAGAGTCAAAAATTTAATTGAATGTTTCTGAATTTTCAATTTAGCTAGTGATCTTCGAAACATAATGAAAATTAAAATTACATAATAGAAATTTCCAAAATTAAAATTACAGTGACAGAATGTCGGAAATTCAACGTTTTTACGATGGCAAGAATATTTTCATCACTGGTAAGAACTTTTTTTAACGTATCACATTAATTAATTTTCCTGAAATACTTTCTATAAATTTATGAAAATAATTGAATGTAATTCATTTATCATTATTAGGAGGTACAGGTGCTGTAGGAAAGATTCTTGTGGAGAAGCTTCTTCGTAGTTGTCCAGGAATAGGAATTATTTACTTGTTAATTCGAACAAAGAGAGGTACAGAACCCCAAGAGAGATTGGAAAAATTTCTAAATTCAGATGTAAGAAATTTTATTGAATTATTATAAACATTTCATTTTACTTTATCACTAGGAATACCTTTTTATCAGTTATTAGATTTTTGATAATTTACCTTATCTATTAATTCGATTGTATAACTAAAAATATTTTGCAATATGAATTATTTGAAATAGGCCGTGTTCAGATTCACAGAAATTCGGTGAGCGTAGAACGAATATTTTCGGAGAGCCTAGACACTTCATTTGAGAAAATATACTTTGGAAAGAACGTATGAAATATTCAAGCACTTTTCTACATATAGTTATCTAACATTACAATATAAAATGGTATTGCTAATATTTTATTGAACAAAATTGATAACATTTTTTTAACCAAACCGTATTCAATATGAAATAAGATGCTTAATTTATAAAGGGACTTTTAAATAAAGCTATATAAGCTTCGATTTTTTCACATAAGAAATATTAGGAAGATATAATTACTATGTTTACTATATAAATGTGAAACGCTAAAAATAATTTAGATGGAAACACGACGACGAATCGGCGAAACGCTCACACTGAGTACACAAATCGATTCAAGGATGACTTGTTGGGCTGCTATGATATGAGCATTATCCCTCGCTGTAAAAAAAGTATTAATTTAGGGCTAATTGCAGGTATTATAATAAGACTAAAAAAAAGTCTCGAGTGGTACTAAAATGAGACCACTTGTGGAAACCCCGATTCATTTGTTTTACATTGAAAATAACAGCATAAAGTTATTCTATTCAAAAACAGGACACGCTAAAAGTAATACCGTGAGAAAAGAGATCTCTAGTTTTGACATTGCTGTTCAAGGAAACTTTGTGGCGCGTATGGACATTCTGTGGTGCCAGAAACACCCAGAACTTCAGCACGTTTCGCATTAGTCTTTGCAAAATAAAGCGATTTCAGGACAAGGAGGAACACGAACATCCAGGTTTCTCCTAAGCCCCAAGATCTGGCTGAAATGGATGCCTCCCTTCGTGAGGATATCTCAGAGGATTCTAATCTCTGGACCATAAATTGTTCAGTTTATGGTGCGGCGAGGGCTTTGGCTGATTCTAATCGAAGGCTAAAACCGACGATGGATCAAAAGACCAAAAAACTCTTGCATCAACTGAATAAGAAGATTGGCTGGGCAAGCAAAATTAGTTCCGTGTTCAATGTATGATTGACTACATAACATCTGGCAGGCCGTTTACGAAAAGGGTCCGAAAGTTCGCCCATGAACTGAGGATCCACCGTCACACACTGAAAAAGTCAAAGATGCTGACAATCAAGCATTTTGTGAGCTTTATGTAGGCCAAGAAACTTTTGTGGCCAGGAGAATTTTTTTTCATAAAATCGAATTTTTCTCGCAAACAACGCCAGATATGAAATAATATTAAGATGAAAATGTACACGCCTAAAAAAGTTCTATGATGTTCTTTTGTGATATCTTGCTTGGTTCACGAGAAAAAGTAAAAATTATATTTTTAGGAAAAAAATTCTCCCGGTCTCATAAATGGCTCAACCCGTAGAAAGGTGATAGGATATTTTCTTTATAGAAGCAAAAACTGTAAAAAAAATATAGGAAAAAATAAAAAACGTGGGGTTTTCTAGAAAACTTTTTTTTATTTTTTTCTTCAAATTTGGAAAACATGAAAAAATAGTTTTTCTGAAAAATCCAAGCTTTTTTATTCTTTACAATATTTTGGAAAAGTTTCTGGTAATAGGCGAAAGGCATACTATCAGTTTGATGCGGGCTAAACCATTTTTGAGACCGGGAGAATTTTTTTCTACAAATATTGTATAATTTCGGAATTTTTCTCGTAAACGATGCAATATATCGCAAAAGAAGAACTGGTATTTTTTATAGAAGTTTTTTCGACGTGCAAACTTTCATCCTAACATTGTTTGTATCTATCGTTGTTTACAAGAAAAATGAAAAAAATCGATTATATGAAAAAAAAATTCTTCCGGCCAAAAAAGTTATTTAGCCCGCACAAAAGTCACAAGATTTCTTCCTTGTGAGTGTAAAAATGCAACTTAATATTAGCAAAAAATATAAGTGTGGATTTTTTGAGGAAATCTACTTTTAATGTTTACATTAAAATCTCCGCAATTTTGTTAGTTATGGAGTTTTTTTTTTAAATTTTCCTGCGGATTTCTAAAGAAGACGATAAACGCTATCAGAGGAGTCGCGTTAGGCGTTAAAAATGAAAAAGCTTTCAACCTGGAGGCTTTCCACCGATTTTAATGAAACATTTTGCATTGCGTTGCTAAATATGTCTATTAGAAAGTTAAACAAAAAACCTTGTTCGGCAATTTGAAAATCCATGTTTTTTTTGTGTCTAAATTTCCAGAAATGTATCAAAAACTTGAATAACTTGAATAAATAAAGTCCTAGAGCAACAAAAACACTGTATATGTATATATTGGAGTTGCTGATTATGAATTTGAGGGGAAAATTTCAAAATGTCGGATCAACCATTTTTAACAATTATTATTACTTTTAAAAAAATAATAATAAGTGATTAGTATTTGTCATGTATATTCCTTAAGGCATAAGAAGTTAATGAGAAATAATTTTAATCCTGGGTGAAGGATGAAAACACCCTTAAATCGTGGAAAACATCCCTAAAAAATGGTTTTTAAGGACTATTTCAAAAAGGGTGCACCGGTGAAAAATGAATGTTTACAGACAACTTGTATATAAAATATACATAAGAAACTATTTATTCACTTTTTTTTTTGTCGGCCATACTTTCCGAGATATCCACCCCGGGAGTAGGGTGTGTGATTGACAGCGTGGGGTCTCACGCTCCTGTCGTAGCTCATAACTCCAAATGAGATGGTTTTTCGATAAAAATGTATTGAACTTAAGTTATAGAGCGAAAAATTCTGCATAATTTATATTACGTGCACTTTTATCCAGAAACGACCCGTTTCGAATTATGAGCTACGAAAGAAGCGTACGACCCGCGTGGTACAACTCACCCCCTACTTTCAGGGTGAATATCTTGGAAAATATGACCGACAAAGGAAACATGAATACCATAATTTCTTACGCTTATTTTATGTACAAGTTGTCTGCCAAATATTAAAAATTTATTATCATTATTTTTTTCAAAGTTTATAAATGCTAACAATGTTTGGTCCGCCATTTTGAAGTTTTTCACCTCAAATTCATAATCAGCAACCCCAATATGAACATATATATAGTGTTTTTGATGCTCTAGGACTTAATTTATTCAATTTATTCAAGTTTTTAATCGATTTTTGGAAATTTACAACAACACAAAAACATTGATTTTCAAATTACCGAACAAGATTTTTTGCTTAACTTTATAACAGACATATCTAACAACAAAATGCAAAAGGTTTCATCAAAATTGCTGGAAAGCCCCCGGGCTGAAAGGTATAAACCTTAGTTGACTCCTCTATATCAGAAACAGGAAGAAAACGATAAATATACGATAAATATACTCGCTCGGTTCTAGCCTCATTATACTACCAGGGATCACGGAATTCATGTGGAAAGAGTAAGAAAGTGAATTGTAGGAGGAGATATAAATTTTAGATCAGTTTAGAGTTTCTGTGTTGCTTATTTAAGCAATACGTTCGTTTCGCAACACCGCACCGCTCCGACACATTCTTTCCTCGGCCTGCCTCTAGGTACGCTACCATTCACTTGTCCTAAATATACTTATTTCGTCAATCGTTCTCCTTTCATTCTCTCAACATGACCAAACTATCTCAACAAAGTTCTTTCACTCTCGTCTAACAGTGTTTTCTCTACATCACACTCTTTGAGAAACCTATCATTACTGACTTTGTCGATTAGCGATTACCGACTTATTCATAAATATTATGTGGCGAATTGGTGCATTAATTTTTTCTATTCAATTTTTATGTTAAACGTTGTATTTAAAACAATTGATTATTAATGAATGGATTTGAATTTGTTTATAAAGTTTATTCATACAAATGGGGCATAATTTCTTAAGTGTACCCACCTCCAAAATGAAAATTGTCCGATCGGGCTAAAAATTGGCCTAATTGTAGTTCTATTAGATAGTACTTCTCACACCAAAAATTAATTCATTTCATTTCAATAATTTTATATTATCACAATTCATAATATGCATTGGTATTGAAACATACGTATTTTCATTGTCTTCTTTTTATAATTATAAAAAAGGTGCATCTTATACAACAAATTTTGTTATTATACATTTTATTGCAACTTGTTTCGTTTCTCTATAAATTTAATTTGTTTATTTTCAACGTTATTTTTTATAATTTAAGCTAAAAATACGCATACTAGTGTAAAGTTCTAAGCAAATTTGTAGATATAATTTAGGCGATAAATTTTGTTAAATAAAAAGTTATTATAGCTTGTGTCGCTTTTTCCAAAAAGTAAATTTTTAATTTTTGATGCATTTTTATAACAAGAGTTTATAACAAATTTGTAGATATTTTTTGGTTAATAACAGATTTGTAGATCTTTCTTGGGTACACTATTTTTGTCTTATCTTTTTTTGTATCTTGCATAGTTTGACCACAAAATGGAATTTTTTTTGAGCGATCAAAATTTGAATTTTCAATTTTTCGAAATAATTAGAAACGTTATTATGATAATTTTTTCTTTAACTACTTGTATATTTATCCATAAAAAATTATTAATAACTATTTACCTGACGATTCTGTACATCTTCACTGCATAAAATGCTCAAAACCCATCGTGATGCACACTGTTTACCAATGGGTGGAAACTAAGATAGGCTTTTCCGGTATAGCATTTATAGCGGAGGAATACGGGTTTCATATTTTAGATGGCGCTGATGATTGTCTATAATTGCATGAGTGTGCATCGTACACAAGCCGCGCCTCAACACAGCCAAATTTCAAATGTTTTGACGTTTAGAAAACAACCGTTGAAATTATTTTGTGTTTGTAATAAGGTATATTTTTCATCAAGTGTTACACATATTTCTTTCATCGAACAAAAATGCTGATAATTTTTCCGTTTTGATTTACTATTTTCAAGAAGAAAAAAAAAAGAAATGAATTAGAAATGTAGAAAAATGATCATCTAACTCAGAAATAATGTCTAATCAAATTATTGAAATTTATGTGAAAGAAGATATCTGTCAGAGAAACTTGAGAAACTGTAACTGACTATAACACATTTGTTTTCATCTAGTATGAAGTTATATTGGGTCTAATTTTTTTCAAGTAAATTTACAAACGAATTCGATTCATAAACAGAAAAAAATTATCATGTAATAATGAAAAAATTTTAGATAGTTAATAATCACGACTGAGCACGACTCATAAAAATGATCCTTCTTATTGTATACTTTTTTTTCATTAGGTGACAATAAGAGAGTTCCAAAAACAAAAGTTGATTGGCGATGCTGCGTACCGGGCTGCAGGTCCAATAAATCAATTTTGAGACATGTATTTCCGAAGGATGAGCGGCAAAGTCGTTTATGGATAAATATAATTAAAAATCCAGATCTTGATCAGCTGACAACAGAGTCATTAAGAAACTATCGAGTTTGTCAATTACATTTTTCGGAGCGCAGCTACACAATAACATCTGTTCGTCGGATATTAAGAAACAATGCTGTTCCCGAATTACTGTTGAATCTTACATCGTCTGCTGAAACAAACATTGCCAAGAGTAGCGTGGATTCTTCGATAAATATGGAGTTGGAGGAAGCTGCTCAAGCATATTTATCAAAACAATCTATAATGCAGTACAAAAAAAAGCTACAGATGAAGAACCGATGACCATGTGTTCATGAATTTTTAATGTTTTAATTTGTGAATTAAAAATTAATTTGAGTGGAAAAAGTAGTTTTATAAATACAACTATCTACGTTTAAAAACTTGTCAAACTATGTTCGTATCAATTATTTGACCTTTTACCACTTACATTTTTACAATCTTGCTCGTCACTATATGATATTGATATGATATTATATGTATTATATATTATATGATATGATATGAATATTAAAAATATATAATTTAATTCTAAAGAATTTACAATAAAATTAGATATTATTAATATTTTTTGCCTACATTTCTTACACGAATCAATACCTGCTCCTTTTATTTTACATTTATTTACATTTAAATTTCCCGGCATACGTCGCCATATTAAATTTTAGTTTCGATTAGTGGTTTCATATTTTAGAGGGCGCGCGAATACTGCGCCACCCTTTAACGTTAAGATTAAACCCACTGGTCCAGCTCGGAATTAGTTGTCTGCTCCAATCTGCTAATTCTTTATGTTTGCTCACATTTATTTTCGATAACAAATGGATTCAGAAGAAAAGGGGAATTGCGTGAAAATAAAGTTTCAGTACAAATGTTGCTACAAAAGTTTTACAACGAAGTATACCCTACAAAGGCACGTCAGGGAGATCCATGCTCCAATAGTTCCAGAGAAAACAGAATTTATTATATATATACTTTATAATTATAATTTTATCAAGTTTATGGAACTAATTCAACAGGGTTTTATATAATTTCCAAAATATTCCAGACAAAATGTAGAATTATCATTTTCTGAGTATTAGTTTGCCAAAACAGTTTCGATTTTCCATTATTTTCGAGAATATTGACTTCAAAATTTTCGCAACAAATTTATTTTCTATAAATGTTATTCATTTTTTTCATAATGTTCACCAATTATATTTAACCCATTAACGGCTAGCTGAGTTGAAAATCCGCGATAGAAAAAATTTCCGCAGCTGATGGGTTAAAAATAGAAGTATGTGTGAAGTTTCCTAAACGAAAAATGTTATTTTTAATCAAAATTTTCAAACAGGAAAGTGGCTCAATAAAGAAATATATCAAGTTCGTAGAATAGAATATGATATTTTTTCAAGCTTTTTTCATGCAAAAAAGTTATAAATAAAACACAATATTGAAAATAACATTCAACTTTGTACAATTTTCTAACATTTGACCTTTGCACTTGCATACAATTCCCAATCAGTCAAAAGTATTAACCAGGAGTAACTAGAACTAATCTCCAGCAGGTTACAGTGAGAAAAAATTGTTTATAATGTTATAAACAAAAAAATGAACAAAATCAATTTTTTTATTCGCAATGATTAGTTATTTTAAATCCATAGATTTTGTCTTAAATATGAAAGATAACAATACGCACTTAAAACTTTTTAACAAAACCTGCTGTTTACTAATTAATTAAAGAATTTTTATAAACAAATCCACACTTCAACCATTTTTTCATGAATAGGCTTCATTTGCTTTGGTTGATTCAACTTGAAATGTTTTGTCAAAGTCATATTTTAATTATTGCAGAAACTTATAGTTATATAAACAAATTGTTTATATAATCAATAATTATCGTCATTATGAAAAATATTGAATATATATTGAATTTACTAAGAATTTACCTAAGAATCTTGAGAAAATTCTTTTTCTTTTAATCTTTTCAGAATTTCTCACCCTTCTATTCTTTTAAAATTATTAAAACTTTTTCTAAATTTCTTTTAAATTCTGCAAAATTAAAAAAATTTACTCAAGTCTTTCAGGTTCTTCTCTAACAATTTTAGAAATCTTTCGAAATGTTTTGAAATGTTTTTAAATATTCTCTTTAAAGTAATTTTACAAAATAAAAAATCGTTTTAATTTTTCTCAGAAACCTCATGATTTTTTTCATTTTCTTGAAGCCTTACAAAATTTTAAAAATAGCTTTATAAGTTTTAATTCTCTATGAATCGTTTCAAAACTTCTGAATATCTTTTAAACTTACTCAGATTTTTTCTAAAATAATCTAATATGACGAAATTGCAAAATTTTGCTTCAAAATCTTTTACACTCTTTTTAAAATTTTTAGGAAATAATTTGAAATATTTTGTAATCTTCTTCAATTTTCACTAAAAATTCTTTCAAAAAAATTATTTGGAATCTTCCCATGACTCTTAAGAACTTCGTGACGAATGAAGGTTAAAGGATGGAGAATGAAGGGTGCAGAAGGATAAAGGGTGAAGGAGGAAGAAAAATGAATGATAAAGGGTGAAAGATGAAGGTTGCAGAAAGAATGAAGAACGATGGAGAGGAAATATGCATTATAGAGAAGGAATCGAAAGGATCTTGAACGATCTTCAAAGTATTTTATTTTTTGGTTTCTTTTCTTTTTTTCCTCTTTTTCATTTTTCATGATCAAGGACGAAGGAAGGACGATGAAAAAGGATGGAGAAAGATGGACAATGAAAGATGAAGACGAAGGATATAGGGTGGAGAATAAAGGTCGATGAAGAAAGGATGAAGTATGGATGAAGGATGAATGATGAAGGGTAAAGAATAGAGGATGAAGGAAGGATAAATGGTAAAGGATGAAGAATGAAGGATTTAAGATAAAGGATGACGGATGATGTTCAAAGGATGAAGGACAGAGGAGGATGAAGGGTGATTGATAAAGGGTACAGAATGATAGGAAAGATATGAAACAAGAAAAAGAAGAATAGATAGTAGAAGAGGTAAATATAAGGGAACGAAAGGAGAAGAGTCAGCAACAAGGTGTTTAAAGGAGACAGAAAAAGGAGAAGGGTGATAATTAACGAGATATAGGATGGGACTGGAGAATATAATTAGGTAAGGGAAGGGATGTATTGGAAAAAGAGGAATGGGATCAGGTATAGAAAGGTTGTAGAGGAAGGACTGAAGATAAAGGAAGCTGCCAATGTGATGAAGATTTTAGAGGAGTAAGGATTAGGTGAAGGATGGATGAAATAATTTGTTTCTCTACTCTTTCCATTAATTCTTCATCCCAAAAAACTTATTTTTTCAACACTGGATGGAGGTTTAGTACTTCTGCTGCTTATTGTAGAGTTAATCAGCTAATCAGTTAATGAACCTTTGCCATGAACTAGTCGCATCTTAATCTCAGAATAATTCTTGAAAAAAATGATCAGTTGGCCAGCGGACGAATCACGATAGACCACAAATCATGCTAATCGATGCCGTTAACCTGGATCGAACTGGCTGGCCACCGATCGCGATAGAAACTATCTACATCGATCACGATCACATCACCCTTGCCTCTTCGAACGGTATTAAACCGACAAAACCACTTATCTGTTGTGAGTTGTGCATGCTGGTCCATTAAGTCACCACATTTCCATGGAAATAAGTTATAAGGTGCACTCTTATAAAAAATTCAGTTAACAAAAATTTGTTAATAATTTAAAATTTAAATCCCGTTCTTGTAAATTTCCTTTAAAATATCTTGGATTAAATTACATTTCAAACGCTCTAAATTAAAACAGAAGAAACGAAATTCAATCAAATAGTTGAATCCATAATCAAAACATATTATTTTTTAACCAATTTAATGAATTTACAGTTGTAAAAATTAATTTTTAACTAAAAAGAACGAATTTCCAATCAAATTTGAGAAATTTATAATTGAAAATGATTAAATTTTTACTGGAAGAGATGAAGTTTTACAGCAAACAGATGAATTTTCAGCAGAAGAGTTGAATTTTCAGCCTGAGAAGAAAAAAAATTCCAACAAATTGTTGAATTTTCAGCATAAGTAGAAAAAAATTCCAACAAATTGTTGAAATTTCAAGCAAAAAAAAAAAAATTTCTGCCAAAAATGGAATAGTTAAACTTTGATTTAATAAAAATTAATTTTAAAAAATATATATTTTTCACCAAAATAAGTTGGTTCTTAACTAAACATGTAATACATTTCAAACAAAAAATATTTTATTCTCAATACAAATCAAATTCAACCAAAGAGATGAATTATTAACTCAAAAATATATATTTTTAACTAAAAACTAAATACTGAAAGTTTCCGTTAAACAATTAATTTTCAACCAAAATAGATTGGTTCTTAACTAAATTTGTAATAAATTTCAGCAAAAAAAAAAAGATTTTACTTTCAATAAAAATCAGTTCAATTCAACCAAAAAAGACGAATTTTTAACTAAAAACTAAATACTTGAATTTTCCTTTGAAAAATTAATATTCACTCAGAAAATTAACTTCTAACCATAATAGATTGGTTCTCAACTGCTAACCACCAAAAAATATTTTATTTTTAATAAAAATCAAATTCAACCAAAAAAGATTAATTATCAACTAAAAAATATATATTTGTAACTAAAGGCTAAAAACTTATATTTTCCGTTAAAAAATTAATTTTCAACAAAAATAGATTGATGAATTGGTTCTTAACTAAATATGTAATGCATTTCAACCAAAAAATATTTCATTTTTAATAAAAATCAAATCCAACAAAAAAAAAATTATCAACTAAAAAAGAAATTTTTTCAACTAAAAACTAAATACGTATATTTTCCGTTAAAAAATTAATTTTCAATTAAAATAGATTGTTTCTTAACTAAATTTGTAATAAATTTCAACCAAAAAATATTTTATGTTTAATAAAAATCAAATTCAAACGAAAAAGATGAATTATCAACTAAAAAATATATTTTTTTTTCGAAAAACTAAATACCTCAATATTCCGTAAAAAAATTAATTTTCAACCAAAAAAATTAATTTTCAACCAAAATGGATTCGTTCTTAATTAAATTTGTAATAAATTTCAACCAAAAAATATTTTATTTTCAATAAAAATCAAATTCAACCAAAAAAGATGAATTATCAACTAAAAAATATATATTTTTAACTAAAAACTAAATACCTAAATTTTCCGTTAAAAAAATAATATTCACTAAAAAAATTAACTTTCAACCATAATAGAATGGTTTATTAACTAAACATGTAATACATTTCAACCAAAAAATATTTTATTTTTAATAAAAATCAAATTCAATCCAAAAAGATGAATTATCAACTAAAAGATATATATTTTTGACTGAAAACTAAATACTTAAATTTTCCGCTAAAAAATTTATTTTCAACCAAAAAAATTAATTTTTAAACAAAATAGAATGGTTTTTCAACTAAACATGTAACGCATTCCAAGCAAAAAATATATTTATTTTTAGTAAAAATCAGTTTAATTCAACCAAAAAAGACGAATTTTTAACTAAAAACTAAATGCTTAATTTTTCCGTTAAAAAAGTAATATTTAAAAAAAATTAACTTAACCATAATAGATTGATTCTTAACTAAATATGTGATGCATTTCAACAACAAAAAATTTATTTTTCATAAAAGTCAGTTTAATCCAACCAAAAAAGACGAATTTTCAACTAAAAATATGTATTTTTAACCAGAAACAAAAAATTTCACGTTAAAAAATTAATTTTCAACCAAATAATTAAATTTTTAACCAAGGAGATGTAACCATAATAGATTGGTTCTTGAATAAATATGTAATATATTCCATAAAAAAAATATTTGCTTTTTAATAAAAATTAGTTCAATCCAACCAAAAAAGACTAATTTAAAAAAAATGAACGAATTTTCAACTAAAAAATATGTATTTTTAACTAAAAATTAAATACTTGAATTTTACGTTAAAAAGTTAATTTTTAACGAACGAAAACAAATTTTCAACCAATTAATTAAATTTTTAACTAAGCAAATCAATCTTCAAACAAGAAAAATGAATTCTCAACAAAAAATGTAATAGTTGATATTTATAATAAAAAAGAATTTAATTTCGAATTAAAAGTGGTTGTATTCAACCAAAAAGAAGAAATTTGCAACGAAATCATTGATTTTTTTACCAAATACTTGAGCTTTTAATTGTAAAAGATCAGTTTTTTAGCAAAACTTGAATAGGTAAATTTTCAATAAAAAAAATTAATTTTAAGTCAAAGAAAACGAGTTTTCAACAAAATAGTTAAATTTTCGATAAAAAAAATCTTTCACTAAAACAGATGAATTCTTAAATTATTATTTCAATTTTAAATCAAACACAGTTGAATTCAACCATAAAAGATGAATCATCAACAAAATGTTTCTATCCTGAAACAAAGCAGATGAATTTTTAAACAAATAGTGAAATTTTTAACAGAAAAAATTAATTTTCTACCAAGAAGATTAATTTTCTACCAGATAAGATAATAATCCAATAAAATACATGAATTTGTGACTTGAAAATATAAATTTTAGGCTAAAACTGAAATATTTAAATTTTCAGTTGAAAAAAATTAATTTTCAACGAAAGAAAAAGAATTTTTAACATTTAAATTGTTGAATTCTGAAACTAAAGAAACAAATTTTCTACAAAACAATAATTGAATTTCCAACCTGCAAATATAAATTTTTAACGAAAAGTCAATTTGCAATCCAATAGTTGCATTTTCAATAAAAAAATAATAGTTTCTACCAAAAGAGATCAATTTTTAGAGCAAAAAAAAAAGAATTTTCAACAAAAGAGTTGAATTTTCAACTAATAAAGATTTTTCAATCAAGGAAGAAAAAATTTTTTTTATCAAATAGTTGAACTCTGAAGCTGAAGAGACGAATTTTCTACAAAGCAATTGAATTTTCAACAAATTTTTAACAAAAGGTAAATTTTCAATTCAATAGTTGAATTTTTAACCAAAAAATATTTAATTTCTGCCAAAAAAGATAAAGCTTCAAAGCACAAAGAAGAATGTACCACAAAATAGTTGAATTTTTAATCGAGAAAAAATTTTCAATCAAGAAAGGAAAAAAGTTTCAAGCAAATTGTTCAATTTTTTAACAAACAGTCAATTTTCATCCCAATAATTGAATTTCCTACTAAAATATTTGTATTTTAAACCAAAAAGGATGACTTTTTAACAAATGTGTTGAGCTATCAACAACAAAATTTAATTTTCTGAAAAATAATAAAATTTTGAATAGGGGAAAGACGTTAAAGCCTGCTATAAAAAATAGGCATTTCTCTACTTTATATACCAAAGCATAATAGTGTAAAAAAGCATTGAAGTTCATTCTTAATACTCAAAAAACATCAGGTGAGAAAACTGGAAATTTTGCAAACAACAATTTCACAAAATGGTAATGTTGCAATCGAGGCCAATACCTGGAAAACAAAGGACCAGACGCGGGATAAATCTCGCATATATCCTTTGTTTCCCAGGTATTGAAGAAAGACACACGATCTCCCTATCCAGACCAAACTCACAATCAGTCTCCTTGAATCAAGTGCACCATCCGCTGAGCTTGAGAATTGTGTACATAAATATAATTGGGTGTACATATCATGAAATCATCCTTGTTTGTATTGTAGGTACACATTTTGCATCGGTCAGGTGCATTACTTGGTCGATTCGTATATGATCATATCTGAATCACAGGTGCATGTGAAACGAGGAGATCACGCATTTTCTCTCGTATACCTTATATTATAATATACCTGCATCAGCTACCTGCGCCTTTCCGGGAGAACGATTCGCACAGTTCTCGCGTGTCGTGCATTCCAGTCCAGAACTCTAGACCCGTAGAGGTGGAGGGCACAGAAGAAAAGGCGAGGAAAAAATCATATGACACACCTGCGCACATTTACCTCCTTTTAACTCTTTACATATTTCACCTTTATACTAAATTCAGTCATTATGTAACAAGAAAACTTATATACATGATACGATTGATTAGGCTTATAATACATATATGAGTTGCAAGTTAAATTCGCTCAGTGTGCTCATAGATATGTTTGCAGTCCAAATTTATATGGTCAGTTTGATCTTCTAGATAGTACCAAGTGCCATCCATCAGTTTTTCTTTGTAGACATTGATTTTATAGTCTGTTCCAATATCCACAGGTGTTTTAGATTCACTATAAGTACACTGATAGACATGGTAATGTTGATTTAACCATATGATCGTGGGTTGAAAAAGTACCAGTACATTTATGATATAATAAGTGCACTTCAATCATAAAGAGTACGAAATGCTCTTACTGAAATATGGTATATACAAGTTATTTATATTTGTGGTACAAACATGTAATATATGTATTGCTATTGTATGAAATGTGTAATTCTATTAAACACTTGCCTGAGGGAACTATCTCTGAAATGTTGTCGTTTGGCAATACCATTTGTATGACTGATTTACCTGAATCGCTTTGTTTTGATTACAACAGGCGCATATTGATCGCGCCTGCGCGTCTACTTTCGTAAGCAACAAGAATCGGATGGCCAAAACAGACATCATGTATGACTGTATCTATACCAGCAATAAAATAGAGTTAATCTAGTCATAAATATTGTTGTGCCACCTATTCATTTCTATCAGTGTATAATCAAATCGACGCTCTAGAATTGTCAATCAGAAGTGGCTGCATCACTTTATTTAGATGGTCAGCATGATGTTCTATGTGTAGAATGAAGAAGGTACCATCCATAAGTTTTTCTTTGAAGACCATCATTTTATTGTCTGTTTAAATATCCACAGGTGTTTTAGACTCACTATGAGGATAATCAAATCGACACTCTTCTATGTGTAGAAAGTACCAAGTACCATTCATAAGTTTTTCTTTGGAGACTATAATTTTATAGTCTGTTTCAATATACAAAGGTGTTTTGGAATCATTATGAGGATCACAAAAACAACACTCTAGGATCATCAATCAGAAGTGGCTGCGTTGCGACTTTATTCAGATATTTTGATGTTCTATGTGTAGAAAGTATGTACCAAATACCATCCAAAAGTTTTTCTTCGTAGACCATAATTTTATAGTCTGTTTCAATATCCACAGGTGTTTTAGACTCACTATGAGGATCATCAAATCAAAACTCTAGGATCATAAATCAGAAGTGGCTGGGTCACTTTATTTAGATGGTCAGTTTGATGATCTATGCGTAGAAAGTACCAAGTATCATCTATACGTTTTTTTTGGTAGACCATAATTTTATAGTCTTTTTCAATGCCCACAGGTATTTTAGATTCACCATGAGTACACTGTTAGAAAAGTCTGTACTATATTTAGTATGCATGTAATGGAAGCAAGAATGCACAACATGAAATTAAATTTGGTATACCACCGTACAGTAAATATAGTATATGCATATACTGAATTTAGTATGCACGTACATGAAATTTAGTATACACGTATGCTGAATCAGTATACATGTATACCAAAATTTAGTATACGCATATACTAAATTCAGTATATCGATGCCTCCATTCAATATGAGTCTATGTGCTGACAGCGCCGTGTATGAGACTATGCGCTGTGTATAAGCATAGGGAATAGTCTCATACAGGGCGCTGTCAGCACATAGACTCATATTGAATGGAGGCGTCGATATGCGTTCCGTTTCACGTGGGTTCTATCTTCATCATCTGTAAACATGATCAAACGAAAAATGAAATTAAAGAACAAAGTTTTCATTTCCAAATAATCATAAAGTTAAGCTACATTTACGTTAATAAATTGAACATACCTTGCCCGACTCGCGTAAATCAAAACGCGCTTGCGCAGCTGAATATAATAAACACGTATATAAATTTTAGTATACAGAAACTATGAAATTCATATACGTGAAAGAAGCTTACTGTAAACTTAATGAATTCCGCACACATATAACGTCATAAAAGAAATGTAGAATACATAAGTATACTAAAATTACAAAGTGTAATGAATTTAGTAAACAATATAGGAAATGTAATATGTCCATGTATACTAAAATTGCAAACATTTCTAACAGTGTATGATCAAATCGACGCCCTAGGATTGTCAATCAGAAGTGGCTGCGTGATGACTTTATTCAGATGGTCAGTTTCATGTTCTATGTGTAGAAAGTATGTACCAAATACCATCCATAAGTTTTTCATTGTAGACCATAATTTTATAGTCTGAATATCCACATGTATTTTAGACTCATTACAAGGATAGTCAAATCGCCTCTCCAGGATTGTCAATCAGAAGTGGCTGCGTCACGACTTTATTGAGATAGTCAGTTTGATGCTGTGTAGAAAGTACCAAATGGCATCCACAAGTTTTACCATGTGGACAATAATTTTAAAGTCTGTTTCAATATCCACAGGTGTTTTGGACTCACTAGAACATTGTGCGCGCTACGCGCGCAATTATTAGCCTTCCTTTAAAAAAAAACTACGTTTATTTTTAAACATTTTTTTATTGATTTCACAGAAAATCTTATATGATTTGAGAAGGTTGTATAAAATTTACAAAGGTTTCCTTATTATAGCGAGAGATTTGCAGTAAATTCAATATAAATGACACCATTTTTTGAACTTACATACAATTCTTTGAAATTTACAGCATTATTTTTTCATTGGCAAAATATCACTCTCTGCGTATGTAATAATCTGACACCGTACTTTTAATATTTTTTTAACATTTAAAAAACATAAAAAATACATTTGGATGAAAATTCCTGTATTTGGTGGAAACTTAGTCTTTTGTGGTAGAAAATTAATCTTCTTGATGACTAATTCACCTTTTTTGTTGAAAATTCATTTCTTTGGTTGAGAATTATTTTTTTTTCTGTGAATTAATTTTGTTAACTAAAAATTTAACTAAACTTTTTGTCGAAATTTTTTTTTATCGACATTTAATCTCTTTGGTAGGAAATTTATTTTTTTGTTCAAAATTGAACTATTTAATTGAAAAAATTTTTTATTTGATTAAAAACTTTTTTTTCTAACTGAGAATTAAACTACTCTATTTTTTGTTGAAAACTTATCTTTTTCAGTTGAAAATTCATCTATTTTGTTGAAAATTTGTCTTTTTTTTTAGTAGAAAATTAACCTTTTTGGTTCAAAATTCAACTATTAGATTGGAGAGTCCATTAAAAATTTGAAGTATTTTGTTGAAAATTCATGCATTTTGTGAAAAATTATTCTTTTTTGGTAGAAAATTAATTCTTTTGTTCGAAATTTCATTTCTTTGCTTGAAAATTAGTTTTTTATTTAAAATTGGTGTATTTAACTAAAAATTAACTATTCCATTTTTCGTCGACTTTTTTTTAATAGAAATTTCACATTTTTGGTAGAAAATTCATTTGTTTGGTTGAAAATTCAACTATTTTCATGAAAATTTATGTTGTCTGCTCAAAATCTTATTTCTCCAACTTAAAATTGACCTATACTATTTTTCCTTAAAAATTTATCTTTCTTAGTTGCAAATTCATCTATTTTGTTGAACATTTTTCTTTTTTGGTGGAAAATTCATTTTCTGGATTGAAAATTCAACTATTTGTTTCATTATTTTTTCATTGAATATGCATCATTTTAGTTAAAGGTTCATTTCTTTGGTTGAAAATTATACGAATTATGTTGAAAATTCTTTTTTTCTTGAAAATGAACTTTCTTCACTAAAAATTTAGCTATTTGATTTTTGCTACAAAATTGATCTTTTTTAATTAAAAATTCACTTATTTTGTTGAAAACTCGTCTTTTTTAGTCGAAAATTAAAATATTTTAGTAGAAAATGCATATTTTTGAGTTGTAAATTTAACTTTTTTTCAAAAATTCGTTTTGATGACATAAAAGCTCATCATTTTGGATGAGATTTTTTTTCTTCACTGATTGAAGAATCTTCTTCGTTGAAAATTCAACTCTTGTGGAAAATTCGTATTTTTTAGTATAATTTAACAGTTTTTATTAAAAATTAAAATATTATTTTGGGGAAATATCAACTATTACACTTTTTGTTGAGCATTAATTTTTTGTCAAAGATTCATCAGTTTGTTTGAAAATTTAACTATCTTGTTGAAAATTTTCTTTTTCAAGAGGTTTCGAAGAATTTAGATTTTCTTATCAGGAAATATTTATATATATAATTTTTTAACAATTTTAGGTCACGTTGTTGTCTTACATCGAAAATTGGTATTTAAAACAAAAATCGTTCTAATTTGAACAAGATTTAAAATCTTTCAATAATTTTGAATTATGCTAGTGTTTGTCGTGGAAAATTGTTATTTTTAATTTAAAAAATCATAAGATTTTTCAAATTATCATTATTCTTCAGATTATCATTCAGAGTCATTAAAATCATAATTTTTCGTTTTACTGGTGCTTTATACCATAAATCGATCATTTTTGGATTTTAAATAAATAGATTAGAAGATTAAAATTAGAGGATTAAACATTTTTGAATAATTTTAGTTTATGCTAGAATTTTTCACCGGAAATCGGTAGAGATTGGCACAAATGCAACTTTTTGGTAGTCTATATATCGTAAAAAATATAATATAGATATTTGGAACTTAAGATATCAATTTTCATCATTTATTAAAAGAAATTGTACTTTCATTTATTTTCTATTATTTTAAGTAATAGGTAATAGATACCTTGTATTGAAACTTACAATAATAAACTTATAATAGTAATCTATACAACTTTTGTTTAAAAAACACTATTTTTTATTTGAAAATAAAGCTAATAAGCTCTATTTTATATAAGTTTTTTATTACTCATTCATATATTATTTATAATATATATTTATACATAGTTTTTACACTGCGATCAAAACTGTAACTTTTCTTTCGATGCCATAATTGTTTTTGTGCCTTTGTCTCGAGTATTTATTTCCATCAGTTTTCTGAAATGCATACAATAACAGCATTATAAGCATTATACAAATATGTAACCATAATTTCTTACTTTTTTTACTTAAGGTTGAATAAATTCTAAAATCTGGAAATTTTCTTTGGATAGCAAATACTTACAATAATTATAAATGTACCTTTCATTATTAACCAGTGATCATCGTGAATTGAATTTCTTACTTCGTTCTTATTAGCCTCTTCTGTGAATCAAGCTATTATATTATTTAAAAGTACATTACTATTATTTTTAAAAAAATGGTTAGTCTTCAATGGGATAATGGAAGAATACTCTGAATTCTCTGAAATTCGATTGCTCTTGAAACTTTATAAAAGATTAAACGTACCATAGTACCTATCATGCTGATATTTTAAGTACCTACATAAGTTCAAGCAGGCATATTTTCCCAATGAAAAAAAAATCACAACTTTGACCCTGACGACTTGAAACGCGGATATCTCGACAAGTGTACCACGTATAACTCTTTTCTGGCGGACGTCCACATATTTTGTTCCTCACGTGCGTCGTGCACTTTAAGTGCTCCTCTTTGAAGCCTATTGAAGCACAACAGGTGGGCGGATGAGACAACATCGAAAACGAGCTATGCAGGTACTTGCAAGATCTGAGAGTCTGAAATTCCTATCTATGTGCATTATAAATTTTTCACTACCACCTGGTCATAAAAATTTAACTTGTTTTATTAACTTACTTCCCTCAGTATCTAATTTTTTCATTTGGGATTAAGATATTTCTGACGACCTAGATGTGTCAAACAAATATTCATTTATTATCACATCGAGTGCAATCAAGCCGTGGAGGAGTGAAACAAGGTATGGCAAGAGCTGAAAGCGGAGACCACCCTGCCTGCACTACTCTCTCGACTACACTAGAGAGGCGAATATAAAGAGGTGACTTGAGATATTACAAGCGTACACTGTGAAAACTAAGAATCGATTAGAGCCTAAATTCAGTATTAAAAAGTACAGGCAACAAAATAATCTCGCTTTAGTTTGGTCGACAATCTGATCAAAGAAGTGCGATTGTTTTATTTAAACATACTTGAAATGATAATCATCTATGAACAAACAAATATGATCAAATAATGCTAAATTGTCAAAGAAATGTATAATAATAGTTATAATATGCATAATATATTCAACAATGAACGTTTTAAAACTCGATAAACTTTAAATTTTTTTAATCGATAAAGGTGAACTTTTGCGAACAAACAATTTATTACATTTGGAAAATTCTATAGCTTCAGGGATAAACAGTAGTTTTTGTCACGTAAAACAAATTTAATCGAAATCAAATCAATAAAAATATAATTTGTGTAAAATGACAAAAATAGCTACCTTTCCTATTTTTACATTTATTCCCATGTATTTATATCAATCCATGGCTACTGAACAAATAGCGTAACTGTGTGGATACCGTTTTTACATACTGTGCATGTCTAAGTATCTTAGTTACCTACTGCGCATGTCTAAGTATCTTCCTCACCTTCTGCGCATGTGCAAATACCGATAGTGCATACTGCGCATTTGCCGATACCTTTGGTACCTACTGCGCATGCCTAAGTATCTTTTTCACCTTCTGCGCATGTGCAAATACCGATAGTACATACTGCACATGTGCGGATACCTTCGGTACCTACTGCGCACGCCTAAGTATCCTTTTCACATTCTGCGGACGTGCAGATATCGTGGATACCTACTTATATACATAATATTCCTGCGGTGGGACTTCGGGTTCCTTTTGAAGACAAAAATTGAACAGACCTTTCCTTCTATCTGATGATGTAGACAGAGAGTTCCAATTGTTCGATTAAAACATGTCATTGTCTCTTTTGTGATCGCTCACGACAGAGCTCTTGAGCTCCATCAAGACAAATCGTTAAAGCAGTCTTTAGCGAAAAGAGAGCGACACCAATCACTCCATTAGCTCTTCAAGTTGCTTCCTCGACCGGATAGAAATCATTCGCTGGGCGGATTGTGGGTACATTTTAGGCATTTTCAGACTTTTGAAATTCTCATTAGAGCTGAAAACTTTAAAGTCCTTCTCGAGACTTGACAGTACATTGCAAATTTTTTTCCATCAGTTTCAGAAAGTGACGCTTCTGAACAAATCTGATGAAACAGATGGCGCTAGCCAGCAGGCATCCTAAAGACTAAATAATGTATCGCCGCGATCAAGAGCAGCCATTCAGTCTTTTGCGATCCCTCATGATGGACCTCACGAGCTCCATCAAGACAAATCGTTTAAAGCAGTCTTTGGCGGTCAGAGGACTTGGCTCTTGAAGTTACTTCCTCTACTGAGCAGAGATCATTCGCTGTTCAATAAAGCTGAAAATTTTCATAAATCCTCTCTGGGCTTGGTAGTTTCTTAAATTGTACACTTTTTCCATCGGTTTCGGAAAAAAACGCTTGTGACCAAATCTGACAAAACAGAAGGCACCAGAAAGCATCGGAAGAACTATATAAGGCTATGCTACGAGCAAAACGACTCATTTGCTCTTCTGTGATCGCTCACGATGGAGCTCCAGCTACATCAAGATAATTAACTCTTACTGAAGTAATCTTTGGTGACCTGAAGGCAACACCAGTCACTCGATTAGTTATTACAGATAGAAAGGGTTGCTTTTCCTCTGTTGGAAAAATACCTAGTTCCTTAAATACCAAAATCAATCAATGTCGTACATCCAACATGTATCGCGGTAGGTCTTGATCTTTCCGCTAATAAACTCGGCAGCTGTGCTGGCGGTAGCGTAGATACTGTAATGGTCTTCCAAGTCAGACAGGCAAAGAGCGAAGATAAGGGGACTTACAGAAGAACACCCAGGGTAAACAAATTTTGAACCAAACATGAACAGCGACGAGAAGGGAATATTCTCGATAGTCCATTAAGGTCCGGAACTTATTCGCCTGTCGATATTTTTGATCAAATTATGATAGAAGGAGAGGAGACGTATCGGGTCAAAGGAAGCAATCCTGAAATAGAAACCATTGAGCCTCAAGATGACCCAGTATTTTCAACGTCTCCTGTCTTGTCTTCATCGAAATGGCCAGGAATAATCCATCCTTAACGTAGACATGAGGTTCAAGCTGACTTCAAGAACTGTGGACCTCGTGCAGAAGTATTATCAGTCACTTGCTTCATGATACCGCAGTATTGTCAAGTTCCCCTCTATTGACATCATCGAAACGGCCGCAAGGGAAGTTATGTCTTACTCTCAAACGCAGAAATGAGGATGTAGCTGACTCCAAAAAGTGTACACCTAGTAAATAACCACCCAGCCACAACATATTTCGAAATGCAGTAGTTTTTTCACGAGGAGGTGGGAATGCATTGACGTACTGAGTGCGGGACTCGCCCTAAGAAACAGCAATACCCACTAAAACCACCTCTCTCGTGCCAAACCTCAACTTATAGGCAACATCATCATGGTTGGGCCTGATTGGTTACCGCTGTCAGTTTTGAGGCTTTTTTATCGGGTCCACCTCTCTAATCGTCAAGAATTTCATCACTCACCAGTTCTCCGAGCATACCGAGTGTTCGTTTTCCAACTCTCACCAGTTCTCTAGCGTCAGCCCTAAATTCTTTAGTGCCCTTTTTTCAGTTCTTAACAGCGTCGAAGGCCATCTAAAGTGTCTTAATGTCGGGGGGCTCATAGTGGGCTCACTAGTCCTCTTTTCATGGGTGGATGAGAGTTTCCTCGGCTTGTTCTTCTGTCTGAATCTTCTTGCTGGCTACCTCCCCAAAGCTTTCCCTCCTCCGTACTTCCGTCACTCTTTTACTTATTATCTCGCTCATAAAGCCTTCAAGGACATAAAACAAACTCTTTCTACATTTCGCGTTGCACTCCAAAATGCCTATCTTGAACTGCGCGTCTTCTAAACGCTCCCTAATAGAAAGGCACATGATTATCTTAGTTAGCTTTACAGAAGGGCTCCATCTTATTTAAGATGTCCTTGATCAGTGGCGTCAGCGTCCACGTTATAATCATCGAAACGGCGGTAAAGTTGATATGAGGATGAAGCCGACTACAAAAAGTGTAGACCTAGTAAGGAAGTACCCGGTACACAAAAACAGGACTGCAACGAGATCAAATACGGCTGGCACATCGAAGGTCATTAAGAATGGTAGTGAGGTGAATCTTGAAGAGGAAAGTGCTAACAAATTTACCATTATAACTGGACTGCAAGTTATCGTTCGAAAAACTGATGACGGTGAATTTAAACAGCAATTGTTCGACTGCATTTACGGAGACGTCCGAGTTTTATTGATACTAGTAATTAAAGTGACTTGTTCGACAGAAGTCTGTTTCCGGCACGAAACAAATACCTAGCTACGCTATCAATGTCAGTGAGAAGAAACCCGACTTTTTGTCCGCGCTATATTTTTTAAGGGGAAGAATAACCCTTTAGCAAAAACTCCTAAGGAATTAGACGCACTCATCAAAGAATATAAAGACATGAGGGCTACACTACTTTCCGAGCATCCCGACAGAAGAGGGGCGCTATTGCCGGAGCATAAAGGTAAAGATGGCAAAAAACAAAGGTCATTAGGACAACACGCTATACGATTGTCTATTTCGAACAACTCTGATTCAAGAGGCACATGCGCGAAGTAGAATAAAGAGTTTACTTCTGGACAAGTGTACTGCTCAGCCCGCCCTGACAGAATAGCAGAGAAAATAGAAGAAGAAAAAGATGAAAACTCGGAGAAAACGCATCAAAAAGGAAAAGGAGAAGAACAAAGAGTGGATAATAAAGAAAAGAACAAAGAAATGCGAAAGGAAAAAGAAAGATCAAGTACTCACGAGAAACAGAAAAAAGAAAAAATGGATGGCTGTACTGCAAAATTTGTACTCAAAAATGAAGACGTGTAAAAGAAGACGAAAGAATAACCCCAGAAGATCAAGGACCAGCTAGACAAGCTTTTGAAAGAAAACGTTTGTGAGAACGACGTCCTGAAGAGTCTGCTGAGCAATGAAGAAAATTTCGACTTTCGAGAAAGGGCAAGTTCTCTGGAACAATATTGACAAACAGCATCGACGCCTCTGTAATTTTTCATAATCTTCCTCGTGCTCTGGAGAGTAAAAATCGAGCAACACCACTGTTTGTTGTATCATACAAAAGGTTTGCGTGTTTCGATCCCTGTAAAAAGTAATGGTTGGTGGCTATATACGAACTAGAGATCCGAATCCCTCTACGAGTGATCAAACCAAGGACAAACCCATTTAAGTAAGAAGCTCCTCTTTTTGTTGGCAGACGCTCCACCAGAAGCGAAGAAATATTGTCTACGGAAAGTGGAGAAATCCATCAAGAAGGGTAAAAAACACGCCACTGCAGAATTCACGCACATAGACACACACTCTGCCGTAAATTTTGGAACAGAAACAAAATATCGACTAATTTTTTCTTCAAGCAGCCGCTGTGCGAAAAAGATCCGTGGCTCCCGTAAAGTTGGAAAAGTATATGCACGTTCAGCGACAAGTTGACGAGCTGGTAAACTACATAATGGGCGATGTCAATAAGAACCCTCGTTTGATACTGCTCGCAGAGGTCAAAGTATCAAATAGAGCAAAGAGGCGAGTTGCTAGTCCAGTTCAGGTCGTGATAAAGCTTCTGAATAAGCGTGCAAAACTTTTTGGATCAGAAAAGATTAAAGTTGTGTGCGTTGACGAGCACTGCATCACTCAGATGTGCAGCACTTGTATGGGGCAGTATATATACGTTTCCCAAAACCATCATCCGTACGCCTTTTGCGAAAAGTGTCGTACTACGTGGGAGCGAGATATCAACGCAGGCAAAAAAATTCTCAACATTAGACTAGTCAACGAGGGAATACTGAGGAAGATGCACATTTCCAATCCCGATAAAATTCAGTTAAACAAGATGAAAATTTATTATCTGTGAGATCATATTAATGTGACCAAGAAAGGATCCCGCATGTATTCTACATAGAAATAAATAAATTCGTGGAAGTCGATTATGTATATAATTTCACTTTTCATATTCTACATTTCACTTCTCATATTTTCACGTCTTTTTTTTTTGTCAAATTCGCGTCATATGTCGAAGCTTAGTTCCAGTGAACGCTTTTACATAAGAAGTGAATATAACAACAAAAACAATGACATGTGAAAAATATGAAGCGAAATGTGAAATCATACATAATCGATCCGCTGGATAATAAATAAATAACATTTTTCGTGTTTATCGCTGAACTTTTCTCAAACGAGATCCGATAACTAGAAGTGCAAAGGTTTTGCAGAGACACAATCTATAATTACATCGGTGAACAAACTCTTACAGATGCAATGTAATTCAAGTTGTAAAGTTGTAATACTATGTACACGCATTCTGTTCCTGATGTTCAACAGCCACCCATGGCAATTGGATCGATAAACCTAGTCCTGTCCTTTATATGCTGACAGTCTTTGATCTTTAATCTTCAGTATTCCAGAGTCAAAAAATCTAATGTAACAGAATGTATTTTTTACTGTCTTTCGACTATGTGCATGATAAAAGCCGTTATTTTAGATTATAAAAATAAGTCCTATGAAAAATGCCTATACTGACTCATTTGAAAATGTACGATTGTATCCAAGAGTGGGTAGTGGAAGTTGCTTGGCGCCACGGTGACGGTGCCGGTGTCAAAGTTAAAAGGAGATAGAGAGTACAAGAAATGCAAGGCTAAATGTGGTGCAAAAACAGCACGTGTAACTTTCTCATTACTTGAAATGAAGTGAAAACTGAGTAAAATCTTCAAAATGAGATAACTTTTCAAATACAATCGTAATCTAACTACAATAGACGGAGAAGCGCAGCTTTGACACACTGAAAAAATTGATGAAGTGAAAAATTGATGACTTGAAAGTAATTCAAACTGGCAATCGTGTCAATTTTTTAGAAATAGAGCAAATCGATTTGCGAAGAACTATTAGTTAGGAGATCATTAGGGAATCCTGAGAATGGGAAACTAAATTCCTATAATTGATAATTCGGAATTTGATCAATATTTGTTTCAACATCTTTGACGACTTCTAACAACTGTATGAATTTGTTCTCACCAAATTGGTTACCTAATCATTCTGGAAGCGAGCATATAAAAAATAGTAGAAAACTTGAAGAATCAAACTCTGAAGCCAGTAGTGAGTAGAAACTTCCGGGTAGGATGATCCGCCAGTGTGCAAGTGTTCAAGTGTGCACGATGCCCACGATGCCCCAAAGCAAGTTGACCTCCAGGTCCGACCAACGTCCCCCTAATCCCTTTCTCTCGCCTTCTCTCTCATCCTCTTGTTTAATACGGAGAGAACTGAGAACGAGGGGGTGGCGGATGGTGCAGAGAAATGTGCACTGCATCTAGATCTCGACCACGTCCATTCCTGGACAGTGACTAAAAATGGCCGCGGGTTGGTTTCCGGGTCACGCGTCCGTGGACCGTCTCACAATATAGTTCGCATAATCCCTTCCACCTCATCTCTGTCCCTTCAGTTGTCTCTTCATATATTTTTAAATTCGTAAAATTTATATTGAGTGTAATGGACTACAAGTTGGTATGGATGATAAGGTGATTATATGAACTCATATGCCGCTTCGATTTCCAGTTCTTCAATTTGTTCTCAAATTTGGTGGCCAATGCGAAATAATATCCGATAAATGATTCCATCTCTTTATAGTGAACGGCACACTTTAAGCTTTTTGAATCTGTTGGTTTGAAAGGAAAGAATAAATACAACAAAGAATATTTATGTTTTAAGATCTACAGATACCCATATATAATGAATAGCGACAACAGAGGAATTGAGACCTTTATTTTTTATTGGTTTTTGCCAGAAAAGTGAACATTACTTCTTAGACTAATCAAAATTATTTTTTCTAACGAGTGACTTCCTTATAAATAGGTTTATTTGAATTTGACAAATAAAGCAGATGAAATCAATTTGATAGATAGAATTGTATATATGTATATCCATATTATCATATCCAGTCCAACTCAATTATTGAAAATAAAAACATAGATCAATATGCTAAAAATATTTACGTAATTGTTGCATAAGAAATTCTATATGTATGAATAGTCCATACAAAATTGTTGAGGAGCATGCCTTAAAAGTATTTCATTTTATGATATATGAAAAACACAAATTTCATTTACAAGAATCCCCATCATTGCCATTGATCATGATCCCTACTTGACCGAATCATGATGTAACCAGTGAAACAGAAATTTCATTTTATATAAAGCACATCCGGAACAGAGAGCATTAAAGAGAGTGGAAGGTGACCGTACACTGGTCACTAGCGCACTCTGACGCTTCGGGAAAGAAGCTCGGGTATTTCAACGTCGAGTTTACTTTCTACAATGCACGGAGAGGCAATTGCATGATCTATGGGCAATGGCGTCTGGTCCATGGTGTCAAGAAAGATCCTGAAGGCTGATTGGTGTTCCTTTGGTGATATCTCAAGCATTCATTTCGTGTGTTGTGATTTTTAACATTATATCAAGACAAACTTTCTGGTAGAGAATTAATTAAGTGTTCTTCGATCTTGGGCTCTTATGAAAATAAGGACAGTATTTGCTGAGTTCGGCGTCACTTAGCGATCTCGAACGAAAAGCGTCGTGTCCCTTGCCCTTTATTAAATTGCATAATTATCAAAAGGAATGAATGCTCGGGGATTCGGCAGAATAAACTAGTGGATTATGGTATAAAATTTGAAAGGATTTTATACGGCCTTTTTCCAATCGGTCACATCCGATACATCAATTTTGTAACCAATCAGTCGCAATCGGCAATTACCTTTTAAGAATGCCGATTCGAATAATTTTTACTTCTGATTCAAATGCATACAATCGATTTTTGTTTGTTTAGTTCCTTCCTCGAGACTGTAGGAGCGCTGAAACTCGTGTACGGAAAAATACATTGCGTTCTTATGGCACTTTCCACTCTCTTTAATACTCTCTGATCCGGAATAAAAGTAATGGCGCCAAAAATTAAAATGCAGGCAATCGAAATTTGCTGCATGACGTAAATCCCAGAAATTTTTTTTCTGAAGTTGGATAAAAACGTTGCAAACAATTGACAGCTATATATACAGTTGTGAATATGATGATGAATCTGCATCCTGTTAAAAAATACCCGACTTCCAATAATTTAGTTGTCAATTGTTTGCAATGTTTTTATCCAAATTCAGAAAGAAAATCTCTGGGACTTACTGTGGAGCAGCTAATCTCTAATCACTGTAAAGAATGAAGACATGTCACTCATTTTGGCCCGTTATTCTCGGATGCTCGTTCAACCTATTACTTTCTGAACCTTCAAATCACCTGCGGCAGGAGAATATCGACTTCTCTTTGAATTCTCACGGTGAAGACTGAATGTGATACGGACAATCGGGATGAGGATTTATTGTCTCTCACATGTTCCAGAATACTCACGGAACTATTTTCTTAAAAATTCGTCTTTTTTGATTCAATAAAAACATTCTTTGGTTGAAACATAAATTAGTACATTTATCGTTAATAATTCATCTTTTTACGTTGAAAATTTAACTACTCAATTGAACGTTAAACAACTTTGTTAAAAATTTAACTATTTTATTGTAAATCCTTTTTTTTTGTTGAAGATTTGTCATATTAATTGAGCATTCATCTCCTTGGATAAACATTTAACTATTTCTTTTTTAAATTCGTCTTCTTTGCTTCAACTCAACAGTTTTTGATTAAAAATTAAAATATTTGTTAGTAAAGAAATATAATTCTGAAAATTGGGACAGGAATTTTCGTAAAGAATTAGAATTTGACTTAGAATAAGGAAATAACTATATTTCTGAATTACAATAGAAAATGTTGTAAATAAATTGATGTATGACTTGGAAAAAATATTTAAATCTTAAAAATATTTTTGAAAATTTTAAACTAAATGTAGATTTTTGAAGATTTCGAAAAAAAAGCTTTTGAAGAATTTTGAAAGGTTCTAAGAGAATAAAAAGCTTTTCGTAAGATTCCTGGGAAGATTTTGAATGATTTTCTTACTTTGAGAGAGAATATGAAAAGTGTCGTAAGCAGTTTTCGGTATTACTTTTAATACCTAAGATTTGAAAAAATTCTTTACAATAAAAAAAATAAATTCTTTAAAATTTTCTACATTCTTTCTCATGGGGTGTAAAATTCCTAAAAATCTTTGAATGTCTAAAAACTTTCATCAAATCAATATTTATTTGAAATTTTTATTTTGTAATAAACATAATTTTTCCCTTCAAACTGAAAAATTACTAAAATTAAAAAAATTAATTTTCTACCAAACAGTTAATTTTTCAACTTTGAAGGTTCAATTTCCAAACCAAAAATAGAATAGCTTATGTTTTCAAATAAAAATCAATTCTTAACCAGAAAAAGCACGAATTTTCCACACAAAAAACTAAATTTTCAACAACGACAAAAAAACAAAATGTAAAAAAAAGGAATTTCTGACAAAGTAGGTCAATTTTCTACAAAATAGTTGAATTTTTACTAAGAAGTTTAATTTTCTATCAAACCAGACGAATTTTCAAAAAAATACATTCATTTGTAACAAAATTTGTGAATTTTCAAACCAAAATGACGACTTATCTACAAAACAGTTGAATTTTCAACCCAAAAATTTAATTTTTCAACAAGAAAGTTAATTTTCTACTAAATAGTTAGATTGTCATAAAAACAGTTTACTTTTTAACCAAAAAGTTATATAGTTTATATATATAATGTAGTTAAATTTTTAGCAAAGAAGAATAATTTTCCACTAAAATTTTCCGAAATTATGAATTTTCAACTAAATGAATGAATCTTCAATAAAAAAAATTAAATTTCTAAAAAGTATTAAAAGTCTACCAAAAAAGACGAGTTTTCAACAAAACATACCAATTTTTAACAGAAATATTGAATTTTAAATCCAAAAAGGGGAATTCGCTGTCAACTTGCTTAATTTTCAATCCAAAAAGATGAACTTTTACAAAACAGTTCAATTTTCAAACCGGAATTATGAATTTTAAATTTTAAAAAATAATTCTTTGAAAAGTAGTATAAGTTTAAAGAAAGTAGTTAGATAGATTAATTTTTTATCAAGTATTTTAATTTTTAACCAAAAATATGAATTTTCAATCAAAAAGGGAAATTCGCTGTCAACTTGCTTAATTTTCAATCCAAAAAGATGAACTTTTACGACAGTTCAATTTTCAGACCGAAATTATAAATATTAAATTTAAAAAAATAATTCTTCAAAAAGTAGTATAAGTTTAAAGAAAGTAGTTGATTTAAAAAAAATAGACGAATTTTCGACAAAGTAGTTGAATCCCCAACTAAAACAGATTAATTTTTTCACCAAACAGTTGTATTTTAGACTAAAAAGGATGACTTCAGTCAAAAAGTTGAATTTTCAACTAGAAAAATCAAATTTTCAATTAAAAAGGTTGATTTTCAATTAAAAAGTTGAACGAAAACAGAATTAAAATAATTTATAAATTTTCGAAAACTTTTAATTTTTTCATTTTTAATTTAACAATATACTTTTATCAAATTTATAAATGTAAATACATTTACGTCCTCACAGAGGATGCAAGAATACCTTTTCTAAATATTTAAAATCAACAATAAAAATATTTAAAAATATTAGTGTGTGCCCACCAAAAAATTAAATTATAAAAACAGGTATATCAATTAACTGTAAGAAACATATTTTTCAAATATTATAAATCATCATAACATTAATTCTTTTCAGAAAAATGTTTTAATATTAAATAATTACAATATTTAATCTTTGTATACGTAAAATCAACTTGTAGTGATATTCAAACATTTCGCGCCTTTTCTATTTCTGAGAGGTGCTGCCTCACATGGCCAGTAAATGTATCAACGATCATTCATAGATGGTTACAGACTAGTACAATTAGCGCACTCTTATGGCTGGTAGACTCTCCTATTTCCACTTAAATTCAATACCTACGTCCGTGCGCACCAGGATTGTTACCTTGTGCGGCCGGTAAGGTAGAGAATAATTTTAAGATCATGTATCTTATCATGTGAGAAATTCGATTTCCGCATTTTGTTGCCACGTTAATGAATATTATTCGCTCAAGCTTTGAGAAATATTGAAGAAATTCAATATGGAAGTTAGGAGAGTATGCTTTTTCTGTAGAATTGAAAAAAATGTGGTCGGTAAGGTAGAGATGGATTTGAAGAACATGGATACTTATCGTATGAGCAATTCCATTTCCAAAAGCTAGTTTCAATTTTAATAAATCTTTTTTGCTGAAATTTTTCGAAACAGAGGAAAACTTGTAGTTTTTGAAATTTTTTTGAAATCGTGAAAAAAAATTTTTTTTTTAAACAAGGAACGTGACATGGCTCTTATGGTAAGTAACATTTTTCATTACCTACATTACCTACTTTCAGCCAAGGCATACCTACTGTCGGTAAAAATCTATTTACTGTCGGTAAAAAGTTTTTACCTACAGTAGATAAGGTTTTACTAGAAACTTGCCTACTGTCGATCAATACTTACCTATCTTCGAAGAAAAATACCCATTGTCGGTCAAGACTTACCTGTCTACCAAATTCTTCTCCTTTCCCAGAAAGAATGCTTCTGTTTACCAGTCATCTGCGAAACGCCGGAACGGAACATGTTCCAAGAGAAAGTAATAATTTATACTTTTTCTTCCTGGCTGAATTGGTTTAGAAACTTAGAAATGTTTAGTGAAACAGAAAAACAAAGTTTTACAATCGCAAGTTTCGTTTTATCAGCATTAGTAGACTCATAAAAAGTGAGAGTGAAAGCAGAAAAGATGTGAGAGCAAGCTCAGCCTCTTCTCAAGTGAAACATAAAATTGGTAAGTACCAGTAATTTAATCCTTTCATTTATATTATAACGGTTTTTAAACAGTTTATTGTTTTTTTCTGTTTTACCGACAATTTGTGGCTCCAAATTCGGATGATATATGTACGAACAAGAACATTTATAGTAAACGTTTTGTTCCCGTAAATATACTTCATTGTTATATTAAAACTGTCCAATTAATGCGATATATCGTTTCTGAAAAAAGTATTATGTAGTAATGAAAATAAATAAAATTGAAATATGAAATTAGCCGTGGGTGGATGTTCTTATATGCATATATAGAGTCCGACGCAGGTGTTTTATTCTTTCACTCATGATTATTCTTCTTGCTTAGCCGGACGTATCCTGTGTTCAACGATTCCTTTCATCATGAAAGAAAGGGATTTAATTTTTATTGTTATAATATGTGCGCTGTTCGTAATTCCAATTGAAGGAAATTATTCCGATATTAATTTACCTGAGAATCATCTCAAGTATTATTTCAATTCTTTTCCTGCGGAGGCGGAAAAGTGCCGGAATGATGTAGCCTGTCCATATAAGGTAGGTAAACTTGGTCCTAATCTTCTAAATTTATCAAAAAAAAGAAGTTTTTAATTAATTTTGGAAATTGGCAATGGAACTATGTGGAAAAGTAGCGTATGAGGACCCTGACAAAGTAAAATTAATTTGAATTATTTGCGCATCAATAAAATATGCTTGAACAAATTTTGTTTTTTTACATTTTTGGAGGCCTTAAATCTTTTTCCTAATTTTCTAAATTTATCAAAGAAAAAATACTTGTTAATAGTTGAATAATAATAATCAACATAAAATAATTAACTGAAAATTAATTAATAATAATTAACTATGTGGAAAAGTAGCGTATTAGGACCCCGACAAAGTAAAATTAATTTGAATTTTTTGCGCATTAATAAAATATACTTGAAAAAATTCTTTTTTCTTACTATTTTGGAGGCCTTGAAATTTTTTTTCTAATTTTCTAAATTAATCAAAGAATAAATACTTGTTAATAATTGAATAATAATAATAATAATTAACTGAAAATTAATTAATAATAATTAACTATGTGGAAAAGTAGCGTATGAGGACCCCGACAAAGTAAAATTAATTTGAATTTTTTGCGCGTCAATAAAATTTAAAATATGCTTGAAAAATTCTTATTCTTTTCATTACATTTTTCGAGGCCTTACATTTTATTGTCTAATTTTCTAAATTTATCAACGATAAAAATAATAATAATTAATGTCTACTATGGTGGGTCAGAAAAACAAAATTTGGGAAATTGGCAATAGAACTATGTGAAAAAGTAGCGTTTGAGGATCCCGACAAATTAAATTAATTTGAATTTTTTGCGCATTAATAAAATATGATGAAAAACATTATTATTTTTTTTACTTTTTTAGAGGCCTTTCATTTTTTTCCTAATTTTCTAAATTTATCAAAGAGAAAATACTTGTTAATTAATAAATAATAATAATTAATGTCCACTACTGTGGGTCGGAAAAACAACATTTAGGAAATTGGCAATAGAACTATGTGGAAAAGTAGCGTATGAGGACCCTGACAAAGTAAAATTAATTTGAATTTTTTGCGCATTAATAAAATATATTTTTAAAAATTCTTTTTTTTTTACATTTTTGGAGGCCTTAATTTTTTCCCCCTAATTTTCTAAATTTATCAAAGAAAAATACTTGTTAATAATTGAATAATAATAATAATTAACATAAAATAATTCACTGAAAATTAATTAATTAACAATAATTAACTATGTGGAAAAGTAGCGTATGAGGACCCGGACAAATTAAATTAATTTGAATTTTTTGCGCGTTAATAAAATTCAAAATATGCTTCAAAAATTCTTATTCTTTTCATTATATTTTTGGAGGCCTTACATTTTATTGTCTAATTTTCTAAATTTATCAACGATAATAATAATAATTATTGTCCACTAGAGAGGGTCGGAAAAACAAAATTTGGGAAACTGACAATAGAACTACGTGGAAAAGTAGCGTATAAGGGCCCTGACAAAGTAAAATTAATTTGAATTTTTGGCGCATTAATAAAATATGCTTGAAAAAATTCGTTTTTCTTTTACATGTTTGGAGGCCTCAAATTTTTTCCCCTAATTTTCTAAATTTATCAAACAGAAAATACTTGTTAATAATTGAATAATAATAATTAACTTAAAATAATTAACTAAAAATTAATTAATTAATAATAATTAACTATGTGGAAAAGTAGCGTAAGAGGACCCCGACAAAGTAAAGTTAATTTGAATTATTTGCGCGTTAATAAAATTTAAAATATGTTCGAAAACTTCTTGTTCTTTTTTTATACTTTTGGAGGCCTTACATTTTGTTTTCTAATTTTTAAATTTTATCAACGATAATAATAATAATTAATGTCCACTAGGGTGGGTCGGCAAAACAAAATTTGGGCAATTGGCAATAGAACTATGTGGAAAAGTAGCGTATTGAATTTAATTTTCAATTTCAAATAGTGAAATATTAATCGCTTCGAATTGAAAGTTATCGAAATTCAAATTTAAACAGTTTTTATTTATTCAAGTTTTAATGCTTAAAATTAGAAATTTTACAATTTCAACTCCTTTCTATTAAAATTTTCCAATTTAAAAAATTGTAGCAGAAAATTTTTCAATTTTGAGATCTTCTCCTTGAAAATTTGAAACGCTTTTATTTAGAAATAATAAAAGTTCATTTCCTCAATTTTGAAATCCTAATTTAAGAATGCTTCTATTTTATAACGAAGTTTAAAATAAAAAATTGAAATGTTCGAACTTTTGAAAGTATAATTAACAATTTGAAAATCGGTAGTTTTTAAACTATTCAAATTTACTTAAAATAAATGAAATACTGAATGCTTTGAGTGTAAAAATGTTTTAATATCACAATTCTTGGCGATTAAAATTTTTTTTAAATTTAAATAAAGTTCGGCTTCGTTTAATTTTAACGTTCCATAGTATAATCAAATTATAAAATTTCAGAAACTTTGCCTTTGAAGCATTTAATTTAATTTTCAATTTCAAATTGTCAAATTTTAATTGCTTTGAATTGAAAATTATTCAAATTCAAATGTTTTAAATTCTGAAGGATTAAATTTTGAAGGATTAAATTTTGAGCGCTTTGAATTAGAAATGAAATTTCAATTCATTTCTAATAAAATTGTCCAATTTTCCACATTTTAGTCTAAAAGTTTGTTATTTTGACCAAAAAAAAGTTTTCTATGATTTTAAGAATTTAAATGATATTATCAGTCATCTCTTATGAAAGAAAAAATATTCTTTTTTATGAAAAAAGCTTCAAACTTACGAAAAATAATTATTTTAACAATAGTTCTTGTAATTGAATTTTTTCTTCCTGTCGCTTCATAAAAATGTTTATAAAATATTTAAATTTTAATCAATCACATCTTATTGTTTGGTAAGAAGCGTTAGTAAAAAAAAGAATGGCAAAACAATTGATAAAATAATTGTTTGTTTAAATTAAAATTTTTTTATGAAAAATGTTTCTTATTTGATATGATATCAATAGTATTAATTCAATTCTTCACTTTAATAAGTCAATAAATCATAATAAGCATGGTGCGGTCTACAAGACCGCACGTCCATACTAATTAGTCACTTTTTGCTCAAATGAGGAATAACCGGGACGTAAAATTCTTTATGTGTGACAATTTGCGTTTTAAATACCTTGAAACAAATTGAAACAGTAATATAAATTGTGACGCTACTATGGCCGTGCGGTCTCACGAACCGCGAATGAGTTTTCATTTGATATTACTCACCAATTACAACGCAAGGCCACTACTAATAATGGCAGCCTCGAGGAAGGCCAGGGGGGAGGGAACCACATGTGAGAAGCCCGGTGCGGTCTATGAGACCGCACGGCCATTCCATTGATATATTTAAAAACCATAATAATAATTTTTTTTTAATTTAGGATCATTTAAATACTAAAGCTTGCTGGGGATATGAACCAAATTGTAAACCTGAGAATTCTTTCTCTATTCCACACTGCCCTGGTGAACATAAAGGATGGGTCGCTACCAAAAGTGCTCAACTCGATACATTCTATGCTCAAGGTGATTTTGGTTACGTGAGAGATCAAAGACGTGAAATGATGATTCTGTGTGAACCGCTTTTTGTGGTAAGATTTAAAAATTAAGATTAAAATTTTTATTTTTATTTAACTATTTTTTTAATTCTCATTTAATTTAATTTATTTAATTTCAATTTAATTTTAATTTTAAATGTTTTTTAATTAAAATTGTTTCAACATTTTAATTTTAATCCTTTAACATATAATCGAGGGGGAACAACTCCTAAAAATTATCAAATGTTGTTTAAGCAAATAGATTTTCATCCAACGAGATGAATTTACAACTAAAATGCTGAAACATAAACCAAAAAATAACTTTTTAACAAAATTATTGAGTTTTCTACAAAGAAATTAATTTTCAACCAAAAGGGGTGAATTTTCAACGAAAAATGTAATAGTTGATATATAAACCAAAAAAGATTTTAATTTTAAATAAAAAGCAGTTGAGTTCATTCGAAAAATTCGAATTTTCAATAAAGAAGTTGACTTTTCAATCAAAAAGGACACTTTCTAACAAAACTTAAATTTTCAACAAATTAGATTAGGTTTCAACCAAATAGTTGATTTTTTAACAAAAAAAGACAATTTTTCAACCAAAAATGGACTAAGTATATTTTTAGTTTACAAAATTAAGTTTAAAAAAAAAACTAATTTTCAACAAAGGGAGATGAATTTTCAACTAAAATTTTGCATCTTCAACACAAAATAAATTTTGAACAAAGTAGTCTGACTTACAACCAAGTAGTTGAATTTTTAACAACAAGAATAATGAATTTTAAAACGAAGAAGATTAATTTTCTACCAAAAAAGACAAATTTTAAATAAACTATGTATTAATTTGCAATAAAATAGTTACATTTTCAACTAAAAAAAATTAATTTACAATCAAAAATGGAATATTTAAATTTTTAGTCTATTACCATAATTTTTAACAAAAGAAACGAATATTCAACAAAAAGATTAATTTTCTGCCAAAAAAGACCAATTTAAAAAAAAATATCATGATTTTCCAATTAAATAGTTTAATTTTCAACCAAAAAAAGATAAATTATCAACTAAAAGATGAAATGTCATTCAATTTTTAGTCAAGAAAATTAATTTCTAACAACAAAAAAAGAATTTTCAACAATATAGTTTAATCTTCAACTGAAAAGATGAATTTTCAACAAAAAAGTTGACTTTTCAATTAAAAATTGTTAATTTACAATCAAAAATGGAATAGTGAAATTTTCAGTCTAATAAAATTATTTTTAACAAAAAAAAAACGAATTTCAAAACAAAAAGATTAATTTTCTGCCAAAAAAGACCAATTTTCATAAAAATATAATAATTTTTTAATTAAATAGTTTAATTTTCAACCAAAAAAAGATAAATTATCGACTAAAAGATGAAATGTCATTCAATTTTTTTAGTCCAAAAAATGTATTTCCATGAACAACAAAAAAAGAATTTTGAACAATATAGTTGAATCTTCAACTGAAGAGACGAATTTTCAACAAAACAGTTGACTTTTCAACTAAAAACGATTAATTTACAATCAAAAATGGAATAGTTAAATTTTCAGTGTAATGAAATAATTTTTAACAACAAAAAAATACGAATTTTCAAACAAAAAGATTAATTTTCTGCCAAAAAAGACTAATTTTTAAATGACATTCAATTCTTAGTCAAAAAATTAATATCTAAAAAAAAAAAGAATTTTCAACAATATAGTTGAATCCTCAACTGTAAAGACGAATTTTCAAGAAAACAGTGAACTTTTCAACCATAAAGGATACTTTTAAAAAACATTGTTAATTTTTGACAAAGTAGATTTTTAACCAAGATGTTTAATTTTTTACCGAAAAAGGCAAATTTAATTTTTAACTAAAAAAGATGAGTTTACAATCAACAATGTAATTATTAACTTTTCAGTCTAAAAAATTACTTTTCACCAAACCAAAAAAAGCGAATTTTTAACAAAACATTTGAATTTTCAACCAAGAAGGATACTTTTTTTTACAAAACTGCTTACTTTTCCATAAAGTTGATTAGGTTTTAATTAAATAGTTGAATTTTCAACAAAAAACATTAATTTTTAACCAAGAAGATTAATTTTCTACCAAGGAAGACGAATTTCAACAAAATATATTAATTTTTAACTAAAAAAGACAAATTTTCAACAAAAAATGAAATATTTACTATTTCAATTAAAAAATTAAATTTTTTACCATAAAGAAAAGGGATTTTCAACAAAATAGTTAAATTTTCAACCTAAGAGATGAAATTTCAACTAAAATGATGCATCTCCAACCAAAAAATAAATTTTTAACAAATTAGTTTAACTTTCAACCAAGTATTTGAATTGTCTACCAAAGTAATTGAATTAAAAAAAAAAGATTTTTCACAAAATTGTTGAATTCTTAACCAAAGAGTTGGATTTTCAATTAAAAAAGATAAATTATCTACTGAAAAGTGAATAGTTAAATTTTCCGTTTAAAAAATTAATTTTCAACAACAAAAAAAACAATCCTCCTAATATGAATACCCTAAATGTAAGCTGCCTAAAAGTTTAAAAATTAGTTATTTACACTTCATTACGTTGAAAAAATCAAGTTTTTACCTCTAAAAATAACCAGACAAAGCATTTGTTAATTAAATTTGCTTAAAAAATCATCAGTTGTTATTGGGTGAATAAATCTGATATTTTTGTGACATTTTTGTATAATTTTTGGCCGATTCAATAGAAAAAACTTGATTTATTTCAACATAACTACCTGCTATGGATAATTGTTTATATTCAACATTCTTTGCAAGTCCTCGATTGATTCTGCCATAACAATCTTGTCATCTGCGAAAGCCAATCCACGCACCTTCACTGTTTCGAGATATACACCTTCTTCGTCGAAGAGGGCCATTCTTAGACACTTATCCATAAATATGACAAATAGCCATGAGGACATAACGCATCCTTGTTTCAAGCCTTGCACAATATCGAAACAGTCACTCAGTTTCCCATTTATCCTTACACTCGCCTTACTGCCTGCATATATTGTTTGTATTGCTTGTAGGAGCCATGCATGTACTCTGTACTCTTTAAGGACTTCCCAGAGTTTACTTCTATTTACCTTGTCAAATGCTTTCTCTAGGTCAACAAATGCACAGAAAACTTTCTTTCCTACTCTTAAGCCTTTTTCTGTGATCTGTCGCAAGCTAAATATCTGATCTGTACATGATCTTCCTGGTATAAATCCACTTCAGACTTCCCGTATCTTTTCTTCTGGAATTTTCATTACTCTATGAATAAGTATTTTTGAGTATATTTTACTTACAGTACTTAGTAAGCTGATACCTCTGTAATTATTGCAGCTGCTTTTATCTCCCATTGTTTTATATATTGGTACGATAATCGCTTTTCTCCAATCGCCTTGGTCTTGTCCCGTGTCGATACATTTTATCAATTCGCACAATCTGTGAGCTATGTACTCGCCACCGTATTTAAGCATTTCAGCGCTATATTTTATAAGCTCTTCATTATATCTCTAGCCTCTGTGACACAGACTTTTTCAATTGAGGTTTCTAATGCATTATTTTCTATCTCGCAGTTTAGTTGCCCTATATCTTCACCTCACAATAATTCTTCAAAAGAGTCTTTCAAAGCGTCTACTATCCCGTCTGTATCATATAGCATTCCACTTTTGCTGTTTTGAAATATAATTTGTCCACTTTTGGTTGTAAGTTTATTTTTTCGAGTTGAAAATTGGACTATTTGTTTACAAATTTATCCTATTTTGACGAAAATACGTTTTCCACTGGAAATTTAATTTTTCCACTTTTGGTTGAAAATTTATCATTTCGAGTAGGAAATTCATCTATTTGTTTAAAAATAAATGTATTTTCATAATAATTCGTGTTTTTTCACTGAAAAATTAATTTTTTCATTTTTGGTTGAAAATATATATTCTTAGGGTTGAAAATTCGACCATTTGCTTCCCTATTTGACTATTTTATTCGAAATTCGTTTTTTTCACTAAAATGTTAAATTTTCTATTTTCAGATGAAAATTTATCTTTTCCACTTAAAAATTCAACTATTTGTTTAAAAACTCCTGTCTTTTGATGAAAATTCATTTTTTATATACTGGAAATTTACCTTTTCTATTTTTGTTTGAAAATTGATCTTTTTCAGATGAAAATTTAACTATTTGTTTGAAAAGTCATGTATTTTAATGAAAATTCGTTTTTGCTGAAAATTTAGCTTCCATTTTTGGTTTGATATTTATCCTTTCGTGTCGAAAATTCAAGTATTTGTTTAAAACTTCATGTACTCTCATAAAAATTCCCTTTTTTGACAGAAAATTTAACTGCTTGTTTAAAAATTCATAACTTTTGATGAAAATTCGTTTTTTTTTACTGGAAATTTAATTTGCCCATTTTTGATTGAAAATTTGTCTTTCCGAGTTACAAATTCGACTATTAGTTTAAGAGTTCATATATTTTTATGAAAATTCGTTTTTTTACTGAAAATTTAACATTCTAATTTTTGTTTTAATATATTTATTTTTTAGTTGAAAATGGGACATTAAAATTAAAATTTTTCACGCGCACGTTTTGATTTTCATTCCGTATCTCTCCTTTCGAGCCAACAGTCACTTTTGAGGATTAAGACTTTATGTGAAAGAAATTTTGAACCGAGAGCTACATGCTGTTAGCCAATTGCTTTATGACTTACTCGGCCTTCAGTTTTTTCCCTCAATTTAGAAAGGCTTGGTGAAGCACGTATAACCAGTGAACACCAACACGTGTCACTTTCTTCCTGTAATAAATTCGCAGTCATAGCTTAAGCGAGAAATAGCATTTTTGAAAATGTGGCCGTGATTCATTTCAAAAAATATTACAATATTTTTTTAAAACAATTTCACGTTGATGTGGAACAAAGAATTGTGAAAAACTTTAATATTCCAACTTTGACTTCTTCCAGGATTCAAGAACTTGTCTTACAATTTTACGCGAGCCACGATTATTTATAAACATACCTATGTAGCAGTCCAAGAACATTGAAGAATTTGTACTATTTCAGATTTTATCCATAAAGTAAGAAAATCTTACAATTTTTACTAATTCGTAATGGCCCTACTAAAAATAATAAAATGGTAATAGTTCTAAAAAGGGAGCTTCTTAGAAAAATTATCTCTGCCAATTCTATTCAAATTAAGATGGCCATGGAGTACAGTGATATATATTGACCGTGCGATATTAATTTTGTATGTTTCCAATAATGTTTATATGTAAAATGTACAATCGCACAGTATTGACTTTTATTAATTTTCATCACGAAATATCATCTAAAATACAATGTAAATACAATTAGCAAAGATAAGTGATGCTTTTCCTAGTTAATGTCGATAATTGGAATTTTTTTATACAATTTGCTTAAAAACTGAGCAAAAGTATGGAAAGACAAATTTTCATTACTTGAAATCACTGGCCTATCAGTTTATAGGAAATTACAAGAAAAAACGTATTTTGTTTCTCCATAAGTTCAGATAAAAAGCATTTGCTCATATATGTAAATAAAATAATAAAAAAATATATAAATAAATAGTAAAAATAAAAATATAAAAATAAATGAAAATAAATAAATAGTAGAAAAAATAATACGTAAAAAATGTAGGATGATTTCTTGCCAGTAAATGCAGATACAAGATATTTATTGATGTAATCGGTTCAGAAAAATGATAAATAAATATCAGATGATAACTTTTCATGATTAAATCTCATCTTGATGCTAATAGCAAGCAATTTTAAGGTACAAATGTACTTTGCAAACGAGCAATCCATAATGTTGGCTATTTCTTAAACCAATTTATTTATTACAATTAACTTTATAATTCAGCGATTTTTTACCCATACATGGGGAAAAAATTACGGTTTGAGGTTTTCGGAATAACTTCCATGGGCTTGAGAAAATTTTAATGTAGTTAAAGTTTGAACCAAAAAATGTATTATTCATCCGAATAGTAGTATTTTACATCATCAACCAATCATCAACCAATGAAACGAATTGTCAATTTAAAAGATGCATTGATATTTCACCAGAATAAGATTTGAATATTACGTCAAAAACAGTTAAATTCAATCAAAAAGGCGTTAAATTTCAACGAAATAATTGAATCCTCAACCAAAAGATATTAATTATTGTACAGATTGAATGTTGCTGAAAAGCAATTTTCTTTTGTTTTGGAACTTCTTTTGATATAAATCCAATTGTAGAAAAGAAGCCTTCTAATTTCTTCAATGTTGAGCTTCGCTATGCGATGTACGGTTGATTTTTTCCCGTGGACACGAAGCGACCCAAGGATGATAGCTTTTTCTGTGCTGATGTTTTGTTTTGGTTATCTGCAGGTCAAAAATAGAAGTCGTAAAATATTGTTTAAAAAAATGTCAAAGAAGGGTTTTGTAAAAGCTAATAGCAGAAATCTCCCGAAAATAGATATATTTATGGTATCGGAGTATTTTAAGAGTGATTGTGACTTCGTAAGTGCAGAAATACAAGGAGTGAAAATGAAACGGTTAGGTGACCTAACATCTTTATCATAAGTTTCGTTAGTTTTTGACAGCTCTCCTCCTTTTCATTCTCCTTGGCAGTGATGTTGTATTCGGATGGAGCCGAGAATTCGATCAAGAATATAGTTCGTTTCTCGAAGTCTCGGAGGACAATGTCAGGCCTTGAGTGTGCTAAGAGACTACAGTCCAAACATCGTATTTCCAGAAAATCTGGCACTTCTCGTTTCGGACAATTGACTATCTCCCTTGGAGCGTTCGGCAGGGCAGAGTCGCGGCCACGACCGTAAGAGCGACAAAGATGGTAATGAAGAACTCTTAGGGTCGCATTATGTCTGTAGATATACGTCGTTCCTGCGTGGGTGGGATACCCCGACAGTATGTGTTCTAGGTACTCAGCGTGTACATGACACGCGCTGAACCTATCGCTGGAACTTGTTGACATAAATTGCGGTCACGGTATGCTAAGGTGGTAAATGAAACCGTCCTGGCATGTGAAAATTAAATTCTCTGTGCCTGAATTGAGCCCTGATGATCTGTGGAAAGCAAAAGTTTGCTCCTTCACTAACGACTGTTTTTCTACATTTCTGTGAAAATTTCCGTGCATTTTCTTGTCGAGTATCTCTTGATGGAATTTCTGAACTTCTGCTTTCTTTTCTTCAGCTTTCAGAAGTGAAGCACCTAGATGGAGCAATGCACTTTCCTCACTTCTCATGGTAAAATTCAGGTCAAGGGTCTCGGCCGCTTGCTCCGCGGCTTTGTGAAGAAACGCTCCTTCGCCAATCATCTCGTGGTTCCTGACCATTTTTGGAAGAGGATCTCTGCCATTGACTACAATATAAGCTGTACCTAGGACAATTCGGTTCTGAAGACACTGGAGATTCAGAAGTCCGCGTTCGCCCTGACGGCGTGAAATGTATAATCGCGGAACTGAAAAATTGATATGCAAGCTTTTATGCATATGCATGATCTTACGTTTGGTGACATCAAGGGCCTTAAGTTCGTTCCCTGTCCATTGAGGCACCCCAAACAAGTAGAGTAGAACCGGGACGGCAAGAATGTTAGTCACAGATACCTTGTTCAACGCCGACAGATTCGAAAACCAAATTTGTCACAGAAGATGCTTGTATCTGCTTCGGAGAGACTTCTTTACTGCTGTTACGTCCTGAATGCTTCTTTAAGGCATGCACAGGTATGTACAGATCTCTCCAGTGTTAAGATATCTAATAACACTTATATCCACAAGCTCAGGGTCCTTGGTGTCGCCAAGAATCTTTTCTTTCTTCAGATGAATTTTGGTACATTCGTCCAATCCAAAGTCCATCCCAATCTCTCCTGTGTAGTTCTTGATGATATTTATGTCAGTTTGATTTTTGCTTTTACCAGAGGCATAGATCTTGAGGTCATTGATATAAAATACATGAGTGACCTTATGCAGGCGCTGATTAGTGTCGCCACAGAGGCATCCAGAAAAATTTCGTAGTGCGACCGATAGAGTCAGAAGTGTGATGCAAAAAAGGAAAGGGCTCATGGTATCTCACTGAAAGACGCCCCTTTGAAAGGTGACGTTGTTCGTTGTCACAGGATAATTTTGCAGGTGAGATGGTTCATCTAGTTTTCCAATCAGGCATCAATCTCTCTATGCATCACACTATGTGTGGATGCACCTTCAATCTTTCCAACAGACAGATGATAAGTCTAGGAGAGGTTGAATCGAAAGCTTTCCGGTAGTCAATCCAGGCCATTGACACGACACGTTGATGGGCTGCAGCGTCTTTACAGACACACCTGTCAATTAGCAGGTTCTCTCGACAGCCTGCTATACCTTTTTTCGAGTCACGCCACAGAGGCTCAATTCGCCGAATAATCCTGTTGTTTAGGACAACTGTAAAGATCTTATACAGGGTGTTTGAACAAGTTATTGGCCTGTTATTTTCTGGGTTGGACAAGTTGCCTTTTTCAGTGAGAGTATAGTGCGTCCTAACACCAGCCACTGCGGAATGGGCGTCTCCAACTTTAAATATGAGGTGAATATGCGGGTCAAATGTTGGTGGGTAGAAGTAAACTTTTCCACCCGAAGTTCTTGATATAAATGGTCCAGTACCGGAAAAGTTCTTCGTGCCTCTAAGTGCTTTTTTCAACTCTTCGGCAGTAAGTGTTTTTAGGATCTTGTATACCTCTCTCCAAAAAGTCTCTACTCGTAGCAAAGAGTTATCAGGAAGACATTCTCAGTTGTTTGCGTAAACAAGAGGTGCATATTCGATGAAAGTAGTATAGCTAGGGGGCTTCGGGAGCACCACTACATAGTTCCAGCTGCCATCAACAGATAGCGGCACCGGTCAGTTCCCAAAGTCGGGAATTGAACTGTCAGTAAGGTGGATCCCTGGTGCAGATTCTTGACTCAGTCAACAAGGATGGTCCCTGTTTTACCGACCGAACCCAGAATCAACTTTTATAAAAGTGGCTCATGTGGGATTCTCCAAATTCTGGAACTTTCTAGAATTTTGCTTTTCTGGAAAGATCAAAGTGGCTATATTGTCTCTTAGATTTGTACTCGTACAGTGATCAAAATTCAAAACCAAATTCTGGGTATTCCCGGAAAATAATCGAACCTTCTGGAAGTTGAAGCTTGAATATAAGCTCTTACTTTCCAGCTTTTCAGTATCTGTAAACTTTTTAGAAGCATCGATATTGAACATAGTTTCTAACAGCTTCGCAGAAAAGATGAATCTATATGTTCTCAAATTCCACCTATAATGGCATATGCTTAAAATTCAACGTCTCGAGCTGAAAGAAAGTTGAAGTTCGCGCACATTTTGAGCAATGCGGGAAGGGCGCGAAATTTGAATCCAACTATCCATTATTATAATCTAAATTGAATCTAAATAAGACTAAAGCATTTAAAATTGATTGAGGCAAGCACGGTTGAATAGATACGTAGTTTCTTTTAATCTTTGAATGATTTATTTATTGTTCACAAACTTTTTTCAGTACATAGAATTTATAAAGTAAATTGCACTTATTGCACATATTTAAAATCAAAAAGGTTATAGGGTCCTCCCAAATTACGAAAATAGTGCTTTTTTGTAGCAGCTGCTTCTTCCAACTTTTCAAACGTCTTCTCACACGTAGCATTCTCAAAATTTTTCATGATCCTGCCTGTCAAGAAGACTGAATACTAGTTTTCCAACTCAGCCACAATTTTTGTACCATGTTAAGTGTGTACTTTACGAATTGTTGAAATAGCGTATTTCTTCTTCATGGTAAGAGCTGAAAGCGGGCTTGTAGGAAAAACTCCATCCATGTGGCCAACCGCGTTAATACCTTTGAGGTCCATCTTCTCCAAAGGCATTTTTCACTTTTACTGTTTTCACTTTTACTAGATGACTAGCTCTGCACTGTGCTCGACGATGGATTGAAGCCACTGAAACCTGATGCTCCTCTTATACCCCACTACCCCTACTCTAATTAGGTTCCAGAAAGCTCGATCAAAGCTTCTATAAGGTTCGTTAAACGCGCAGCTGTTGCCTGCATTAAATTCCTAAAACCATCGATATTGAATGTAATCTCTAACAAGTTTTTATAAATCGAAATTTTTAGAAGGTCTGACGTATGAGGCATTTTATCGATACTGCTAGTTCTAGAGGATTCGACGCGTTAAATGATAACGATCGCTCACTTTGATATCTAACGCTCGAAGAAACAAGATCGTGTGAAATTTGAAAATACAACCCAACGATGTGTGTTCAGCGCTGAAATTTGATATAAAATCAACGATGCTTGAACAAAGTCCAACGTTGTGAATGCAGCCCGACGACGTCTGTGATTGTTTACCGCTGACAATAAGCGATATTTGGATTGAGAGTTCTACCCAACGATGTTTGTAATATTCAACGCCGGAAGGAAAGATACCAAATAAAACTTGAAAACAGCTAAACTAATTCTTAACTAATTCTTAACTAACTGAATGGTTCTGAATAAATCTTCACTCAATGCCAAACCAAATAATTGGTTCATTCAAGAAAAAGACTGAGCCTAATTTACAAGAAAAAAATCTTAACTTACAATATGATTAAGGCAAACGTAGTTAAAACATGAATCCACAATGGTTATAAAAGTCTCTGAGCGTTGTGTTGCTCAAGAAAGTATCTAAAGTGTTAACGATTTCAGCCATATCTTCATCATTATCGTAGATGGTTTTAATTTCAGTCATATCTTCATCATCATCATCATCATCATCATCATCATCATCATCATCATTGTAGTCGGTTCTACTTTCAGTCACATCTTCATCATTATCATTGTAGTCGATTTTACTTCCAGCGAAATGCCTGATAGTTTGCTGATCCCGAGAAGTCAAGAACCAGGTCTTGAGAGCTAGAGAATTTCAAACTGCACAATTTGCATTCCAGCATTGAAGGTGGTGAGTGCATCTTGTTAAAACTGTGCTGCATAATTTTTTGAACGGAGGGCAGCCCAGATCTTCCAGATTATTTATATTTTGCACGTACTGGTCCAACCATTTTTTCTTTTTCAATCCTTTAACGTAGACTGCACTAGCGCCACCTAGTGTATTTCGAACTGTAAGCCTTACTTCTTCACAGGGTATGTGACCGAAAGTCTATTCCAAGCCATGGTAATTGCGCGTCAACCATAAATTTTCACTCTTGTATTTAGCAGGCAGCGAGTCCCAACAGTAGGGTGATTCAAACAGGTACACCACAGGTTGAGCATCTTCCTGAAGAAGAATTATAGCCAACTCCTTGAAGACAAACTGGTTGATGGGCTTCTTGAAGCCTTTTACGTCCTCGATGAACTCCATATCGATGAAAACTGAACTCTATAGCTGAAACCATCTCTATTTTATACCTTTTCTCCCCACCACCGCTGACATCACCCTCACTTCTCTCGGTATCTTGACCACTATTATCTTTAATCAACCTCTTCACACTAACACTAAGGAGTTGGTACTGAATCATACGGTCATGTATAATTAGACAGTATGCTGCAGTTTCAGCGGGAAAGTTGTCTGCAGATTCAAATTCCGAAGAAACGTCCACGGCTGTCTATTGGAGAAACTCATTTTGTTTTGAGCAGTCAATGACACTGAGTCGAGCGTATTCTTTGAAGTCACTTTTCTTCAACATTGATTCAGATTCTTTACCACAGTAGGCTGTCTGAAAGTTTGCTGACATCTTAAACAGTAGTGAAAACTAATTATGAGCAAAGTCCAAATTTAAATTACCATATAGATACTACTGTAAATTAAGGAATAACTTGACATTGGTTATATTACAGTGATCGAAACAAATAACATATCTGGCAAGCCTACCCTTTCTGTCTGGAAACCCAGTATAATGTAGCGTGGGTTTTCCAACTGACTTGACGTTTTCACAGTCCATATATGTCTTGAAGTGGTGGGGAACAGGGGGTATTCATACAATTCCCATGAGCGAAAACTCATGGTTGTGCGAATATCTTTTCCAATAATGTTCAGCTTGTCGTGCCTGAACAATGGCATTTAAGTCACTGCGTGATCTTGTCAAGAGAAGTTCATGCTTTGCATTAACAACGATCTTTCGATAGTCTTCTGCAAGTCCTAGGATCATACTAAGTGGTATAGTTACATCAAAGTATCCCTCAACATTGGTAGAACTTTTTGTTACTGCCGGGATGCCGAGCCATCCTGCATTCTCCATAAAATAAATTTGTCCAGGGGTAAGTGAGATGTAGCCCTTTCAGGTGCTAGTGAGACCGACATTCTTGCAGCGATCAATCTCAATACCATTGAGTTTATAACGAATTTCATCAAGCAGATAGCAGATGACATTGCTCACTAGTGCTGTACCAGTAACAGCCGTAACTTCATCAGGTCTGGTTAGTCTTCCATACACATGCAGTGAACTTTCGCTTTGTAGTGTACACCAATCTTGATGCTGGACAGCAATTCGAATTTCATCACTGTTGTGGAATGATGATGAGGCATAAGGCTGATGTGAGTGAATCTCATAGTGAGCTATAGACTCATCAAATCTCACTGGTGTTTAAATGTTTAGAATTTCTTTTATTTTTATTGCAACAAAAGGAGTTGATAGATGTCTTGAATCAACGTTTCAGCTTATTCTTCCACGAGGTGTGATCTTCAGACCAAGCTTTGGCAGAAAGAGCATGTTCTGAAGTGTTAGCTCCTTGCGTGTTGTTTAGGAACTGGTTCGCATTCGACATGTTGACGCTGCTATATAGACTCCTTTGCGATTGTACACGATACCCATTATGATAATGATTTGACGTGTAGTCGCATTGTTAGCACCTCTCCTCGGAAATTCACCAAGTCACCGTCCTGATCAACTATGCGGAGCTGAATTTGATGTATTTTTTTCACGGAGATTGGAAGGTAAATGACATGTGACGGCACTTCAACGATCTTATATCCTGGTGGTGCAATATGAAAGAATTCATGAATCGTGTGCACTTTGCGATTATTTATGTAGGCTCCAGTGGTGATATTGCACTCAACTCGTAGAGCATTCACTTTGAGAATAGCCACAGGTAGAGCAGAAGTATGAGTCTTATTGGTTTTGGGAACACGTGGAGCGAATCCCAGCAATCGTCTAATAGAATCGTTAGGTTGAATGTTCACTTTGCGATCACACTTTAGCTCGCTGCGCAATGTGTTATTATTTCGCTTAATGTTTATTGTTATTCCATCAATTGCTAGAGCCTTATGGATATAACTCTCAATGTCCTGAATCTCATAGCTACCAGTAGGTATAGTCACAACTCGATCACCAGCAAAGATTTTATTCTTTTCAGTGTCAACGTTGCGAATTGCATTGAATGTGAGCATTTCAACGAGTGCGAAGTACATAGTTCTTATGAGGAGAGTATTTCTCATTTATATGCAGTGGTCCAGATAGAAATTTTAGGCACAAGTGTCCACATTCAACACCGTCATAGTCCTGATATCTGTCATTATTGTACTTTATAACGCTACCAACACCTACGTAATCTACAAGATCTAAAGGTGGACGAAGATTACCGATACTGTCAAAGTTTAGGACATTATCACCGATCTTTCTATAACTTACCCAGTGGGTAGCAGGGCCTTGACTATCATCAAGATTAACAATAGCTGACTCAATTTGGCGGGGTCCCTTTCCTGATAGTTGATTGCGCATAAATATTCCACGAAAATGTGAAATCTTTAGAGCTTTAGCATACTTAAATAGATCGGTATCAGTGAGTGCATGGTGAGGTAGCTTCACTGCAAGTTTTTTGGCACCTGTCTTGGATGAAGTCTCTGTCCTTTTCGGTAAGGTTTCATTTGAAGACCTAATCCTTTTCTATAGGGTTTTAGATGTAAACCTCTTCCTAATGCAATAGTCTCCATTGCATTCTTATGACGTTGAGCTTCTGCCAGTTGTAGCTTGGCTGCGCTCGCATCGTTTACAGCTTTAGCTACACCTGCTGCTCCACCAGTGAGAGCTCCAAGTGCACTGAGTGGAGCGAAAATTGGAATCAGTGGCAAAACACCACCGACTTTCGAAGGGATTAGTAGAACACGTGGATGTTGCACTTTATGTTTATCGTCCAGGTTTTTGACAGCTTTCTGTGCACCTCTGATTGCAGACTTGATGGCTACTTTTGCATCACTACTTTGTTTCATTGCTTTCTCAGCTGCATTCACAACATTTCCAAAAGTTATAAGTTTATTTTTTGCAGCTGGTTTCTCTTTCACACTAGGTTTCCTCACGTTAGTAATTGCTAACTCTGCCGCTTTTTCGCTAATTCCAGCGTCTTTAGCAAAAGCGCGCTGCCAGGCTTTACTAGCTAGTACACGACCTGCAGCGTTTATCGCTTCACCGTTTTTACGATTTCGCGAGTATGGAATGTCGTGTTCCTTACGCAGCGTCTATAGGATTGATACCGGGATCACCTCTAGCAAGTCGTTTGGCTAGCTTAGTACCGGGACCACAGTATTGGTAGCCAGGTAAGTGCAACTTAAACGGCAAGTTGTTGATGACTTTGTTGACTGATCCTTTACCTCGATGATAATGGCGTGATATTTTGTTCACTTTATGGTGCACAATCATTCTTCACTGAACGCAGGTTGGCACGCAACTAACCTAGAAGCTACATAACCGCTGTATTTATAGCTTTCACAGCAGTCGAATTTAAGATGCGCTTCAAGACACAATTCGTTAAACTTCCGGTTGGCAACTTTGACACTCTAGTCCAATCAGAGAAGAAGAGGGTGAAACGTCATGGCAGGCTACTACCAGACTGCATTCGCTCATTATTTTGTGGGAGATGAAATTGTGGCAAGACAAATACATTACTTTCCCTAATCCTACACCCAAACGGATTAAAATTTGACAATGTCTACGTATACTCAAAATCCCTCAAACAACCAAAGTACAAATTCTCCGAGCGGGTGCTGAATGATTTAGATGTAGTTGAGTATTTTCCCTTCAGTGAACATGAAGAAGTAATACCACCAAGTAAAGCTCAACCAAATTCGATCAATATATTTGATGATGTTGCCTGTGAGAAACAGGACAACATTCGAGCCTTTTTCTGTATAGGCAGAAACGTTCATGTTGACAGGTTTTACTTATGTCAAACTTATGCTCGGATACCTAAACATCTGGTTCGAGATAACGTTAATCTGTTGATACTTTTCAAGCAGGATGAAAAGAAGTTAAGACATGTGTATGACGATCATTTGAACACCGGCATGAGGTATTCACAGTTTAGAGACTTATATTCAACATGTTGGCATACTGACAAGTATGGATGCGTTTACATTGATGAGGATAGTGAGCTGAATAAGGGAAGATACAGAAAAGGTTTTGACTGTTTTATCTCTCTATAAATATATGCCATGTAGTGGAAATGATGTCATTATAAATTGAGACAACAACACATCAACATGTTGAAGTGTCGCAAGGAGAAGGAGATGCTCCGTCAAATCGCTAAAGCTAGTGAGGCGATTCGGCGTGAACATCGAATGCTCAAAATGGGTAAAGAAGCCACTGGAAAAATAAAGAGTGAAACGTTGAAGCCAATCGTCATGCCACTGCAGAAACTGATTGACATATCGAATCCTTTTGTCAAGAAGGAAGTTAAACAAAATGAGCTTGTAAAGAAAAAAGATGAGGAAGATGAGCAGGAGGAGGAGGAGGAAGATGATGCTTCATTTATGACTGCTGATGCTGAAGGAGGGCAAGATACAACTATGCTTCAAGAAGATGTCGTGGCTGAGCCTGCTGATAATTACAAGTATTTAACTAACGAATTTCTCAGGATGCTGCAGCAAAATAAGAAGCAGTATTTGGATATGGTTTATGGTGTGCATAAGCTGAATGATAGCAGCCTTATGATTGGCGACAAACCTATTAGTTTTGAGGGACAATATATCAATGTTGGTGATAAACAGTATCTGAAAACCGTTGGCCTGCTTGAACTGTTGTTTAAAGAAAATCCAGGAGAATCCTACATAAGCACTGACGATCGAAAAAATTATGAGGAAATTTTGATTGCTACAGCGATACAGTCCTAGTGAATCCATTCGCACTAGAAACAATATTAGGTACAAGAACTTTATTTCAAAAATGTTTAATGTATCACGCAGACAATCGTCAAAAGGTGGAAGTTCCCTAACACAGTATATGGTGGCAAGAAAAAACGTAAAGACTGACTATGTCTAATGAGACGACCCTAACGAACTAGCTGATCATCTTCGTCTACACCTAGCGTCTCGAGCAGCAGGCAACATGAGTCACAACAATGAAATTATATCAATCATTGAGGAGCTGAGGAAAGCTGAAATCATATATTAGGAATGTGCTTATAAGAATATCATCAGTATCACGATAAGTGTCGACGTGTTTGGACGTCACCTGGATCGAACCGCTGCAGCAAGCCGTGGGCCGCCTGGTGTTATATTTAAGATTACCTCTGACGGCCATTACGACGTAGATGGCAAGAGAGTTTGTCAGGTAAAGTGAGGCCAAAGAAGAATACGACGCAGTCAATTTGGGACTTGTACAGCTTATTTTACAACACGAGATACGTACAGTGTATCAAGTCACATCACCTGTGCGAACAGAGATTGAAAATAATAATTTGATGATACGCATACTCGAAAAATCAATCAACGAAAAACTGAAAAACCTGCAGATTGACGCCCAACAAGATTTGTCAGTCCGTAATACTGAACTCATTGCTCAGTTGGACGCTCGATTGAACGCACACGAAAATGGACAAGTACAATAATACCAAACATCGATCAATCGGTATGGAGCAAAAAGATGTCACTGCCGAGGATGAAAAGGAGCTGACTCAACGCTTAAGAAACTGCGAAATGTACCCAGGAGAAGGCCAAAGTTCAAAGTTGGCGACAAAGTTCGAATCAGCAAGCACAAGCACGTTTTTGAAAAAGGATACACTCCCAACTGGACAACAGAGATACTCACAGTGGATCAAGTTATGCTTACAAATCTAGTGACGTACAGGCTCAAAGACTATCAAAAACAACCCATTGCTGGTGGATTTTACGAACACGAACTTCTCAAAGTAAAACATCCAGACGTATACCTTGTGGAAAAAGTAATCAAGAAGCGTTGCAACAAAATATTTGTAAAGTGACTGTGTTTTGACAGCTCATACAACAGCTGGATAGATAAATCTCATGTATAATCAACTTTGTGCAATGTTGAATCAACTCAATGCAATGTTCAATCAACGTTAAAGCAATTTTAAATCAACGTTGAATGAACGTTAAAGCAAAGTTAAAGCAGAGTTAAATCAACGTTAAAGCAACGTTGAATCGACATTAAAACAGCATTGAGTGAACGTTAAAGCAACGTTGAATCGATGGTCAACCAGTGATGAAGCAATGTGAAACCAACGGTGAATCAATGTTGAACCAATGTTGAACTACGTTTCAACCAGTGATGAAGCAATGTAAAAACAAAGACGAATCATTGTTGCACTAATGTTGAACCAGTGTCGAACCAAAGATGAGCCAATGTTAAACCAACAATGAATCAACGATGAATTAATGTCAAAACAACGATGAAGAAGTGAGTACTAAGCCGATGTGTAAACTTATATCAAGTCTACGCTTGTACTAACTAAATGTAAGGCTTTGACAAATGAAAAAACAATTCATACGCATATATATTGCCTTTTTATTCAGTTAAATCGTGACAACAACTCTTTAAAAAATAATAACAATAAGAAAACCTCTAAGGCACTATTTACAACTAATCTTTCACAAGAAGATCCAAAAGTTCCATATCACTATCGCTAAGGACGTCATCGTCAACATCATTATTATTATTATTATCCATATCCATAATATTGTAATGGCCCCGCGCAAGATTATCAGTACTATATTTCAATAATAATCGCTTATTGTCATAAGGACTCAAGGCAATTTTCATTTGTTTGGTGGTTTCAACATTGTGAAGCCTGGATCTGATTGTGTGTTGTGTTCTAGATTGTACAGTCGAGTTTCTTAGGCTTTCAGTATATTATTCGAAGGTGATTTATTTCTTCACAACGGCAGCTTTCACTCCTCTTGTCTTTTTGACAAAGTCTTCACCGTTTACGCGGATACTGTACGTCTTGCTCCGTAAGCCAAAAAATTCCGTAATAATTTGACCTAAACATTCATCTTTCATTAGACCCAAAACTTTCTTGTTGGCTTGCGGCGTTCCGAAAACATTGTCTCGAGGATAGTCTGATATATCGAATTAGCATACATTTTTTTCTATATCCTCTTCCATATCAGCATAAATAACTGCACACTTAACTTCGTATATCAAACTGTCAGCATCGGTGTACAATAGTGTACAGTTTTCTCTGTACTTTTTATACATATAGCCATAGTAGAAATCGTATATAAGGATTTTTGATATATCAAGCACCGTAAGCCCTACATAGATTGGTTTATTGAACAAGACTTGAGTTTTCCTTAATACAATAGTCACTAGATTTTTACTAAATATTGCTCGGCTGTGGAAATTTGGTTTGGCTATGAGGGCTTCAGCTCCATATCTACCCTCCCACTTTATCACAAGTTTTACATTGACATGTTTTCGTACCATCTCCATTGTTTTCCCGTAAACTGCATTATTCATCAATTTAGATAGATTCTTCTCAAATTCATTTTTAGCGTTTGTTCTTAGGAAAGCATTCAGATCAATACATGGATAATCCAAATCTATTTCCAGTATACAGCCAATGGAGGAATCATCACAAATATTGAAATCAAAATTTTCTAAATTCTTAACCCATTCGAAACCACCATACGGGAGTGGTTGTTCCATTGCTCAACCATACAGGTTGTGTGCATCAAAATACATTATTTATATTATCTTCCCATTTTCGTTAAAAACTGCATATACTTATTGTTGGCAATGGCATACCTGTTTGAGCATTGGCTCACTCTACCCTTTTCGCCACTCTCAATCATCAGCAACATATCAACGCAACGTCGGTGAGGAATTCTAATCTTACTTTTGTATATTTCAGCATGAAATCCCAAGTCAAGCCAGTAGTGGTGTAGTAGTGTGCGGGATCAAGATCACGGGCCTTGAGACATTGTTCTCGCAAACTTTCAAAGACATCAGCCAAAAGCAGTAAATCTGTCTTCATGTACAGTTTTACGTATTTACCGAGATTTTTCAGATTGAACGCAAACCATACCTGTTGTGTATGTGCATATTCCCCATCAAAGATTGTTGAATCATTCAAAGTACTATAGAATTTTTCTTCTGGTGGCAGCTGACGTTCTTTTAGTTTGTCTCTCGAGTCAAGGTATTCATAAGGAAGAACACTTTTCCTCATGAGAAGCTCAATTTTTTCTCTTTTGATACCAGAAGTTACTGTATTTACAATTTTATAATTCGTGAGGCACGATGTTAATTTTCCAGGGACGAGGCCATAAATCGAAATGAGTCTATGAACCTGAATTTATTTTGAGTTTCCCGAACACATTTTGTAAATGAAATATACATTTATTTATTGAATGCTAATACTTTGACTTTACCATCAAATTGTGTGGCAACGTCTCGAATGATAAAATGAGCATCGTACCCACTTAAGTTGTGAAACACAATAGGTATGGTCCGCAAATCTTGATATTCTTAATTACGATGTTCGTGAGCCGGACCGCGGTACATACCTGTCAGATGACAATGGTCACGCATTTTTTTTAATTGGCGTATGTAGAGCCTTTCGGCAGATGTGAAAGATTGTGGATTCAATGAAGACTTTATGTTGCTCTGGGGTCAGTCTCTACATAGGAACTGTAGATGAAAGTATTTTGTCACAAGTGTTTGTTATCTTCAGCAATTCATGAGCAAACCTCTTTGCAGGTTCGACATTTTCAGGGCAGGGCTCATAGAAGGATAATGAATCATTATAGCTGCACTTGAGGTAATATCCGATGTCGAAAACCGCATGTTTTTGGAATACCTCAGTGTTTGATCTATTTTCCTGCTCCTCCACGGGTTTTAACAGGGACTCGCAGTCAGCATGAATAATGAAAGGAACTATCTCTCGATGCTTAAAGTTTTTGAATTCGATAATATTATTTTCAGGGTTTGTTAATACAATTTTGCAGTCATTTAATTTTTTACCATCTTCCGTATGAGCCATAAACTTTCCTTCAGTTGAAAAGTAGTGTAGACATCGATCACAAATATATTTTCGGATTTTATTCGCAGATAGTTGTCTGCTCACTAATCTAGAAAGATTTTTCACCAATACATAATGAAAATTAAATGACTGATTTCTGCTATCCTGATAATCTTCTTCTTCATCACTACTCTCTTCGTTAAAACACTCTTTTTCAACTCGAAGAAGGTTTACATGAATGTTCCTCTTTCGTGAAGTGAGATGTAATGGAACCACCGTAAATTCATTCTTTTTGTTCTTTATCAGGTCATAAACGTTCACTGATACGTCATTTTTTTACCAATCTTTTCACGTCTTTTAATGCTACTGAGAAGCTGATTCCAGAAAAATCTGATTTATTTCTGTATTGAGTATAGCTGGATACACGTTTAGCCATTTCTTTCCTCTCAGATGGATACATGGCTGATAGCATAGCCCATTGGAAATCGCAACGCTTTGCCTACCTCAGAAATAAATAGTCTTCCGGCATCATCAAGAAATGAAAGAACATCTTTGTGGACTAGGTTGGCTACAACAAATATTTGTATTCTGCTATCAAACGCTATGTCAACAACAATCAATGTGACTCGATTGCTGATGTCATCACGCTTTAGTGCCTTATTCTGCACACCAATTCCTTATTTATCGAGCAAATAAAAACGAGCCTTAAGACATGCTAACTTTTCGATTATATTTAGGCACTTCCGTTTTTGATTTATTGCTAGTGATAGGTTTTTCTATGAAGTTCCTTTCTCACAGTCTTTAGGCAGATCATGTATTCGTTTCTCCATTTGTTGACTTTGTCCAACTGTATGTTTTTATACGAGGACGAAGAAATCAGGTTTAAAGCTTCCTCGATCATGGAAACAAGCTTTACACACTCGTTGAGCAGCATCGTAACACCTGCTCTAGAAGTCACTACTAAAGTTTTTCAACTTTCTTTTCTTCTTGTTTTCACCCTTTCAGACACCATTCACTTCACTAATGTTTATATTTGATCCCTATTCACTTTAGATGCTTCTTACACTGAGTTCAAACGGAATGATCGCGCTTGGCTCCAGTCCGGCTTTTATCAGACGTCATCCCCACTCTACACACCTTAGTATAAGTTTCTAGATACTTCAGTGCAAGGAATCTCGAAAGCCGTAGCCCCTTCTAGAAACTTCGATTATTCTTTCTCGAATTTAGGTAAAGATTAGATCCAATATCGATACGTCTAGAACCATGTAGAAACTTTTATTTGTCTAGAATATTTTAAAGTTTTTCGATATTTCGATGCAGGAAACATAAAAAACAATAACCCTGTCGAGAAACTTCCATGAATATAAAATCTTCAGAGATATCGTTCAGACAGAAATTTCTATAAGGATCAACATTTATCTTGGCGTAGAAGTGTGTTACAGAACCCCTGGAATAATACCTTACTGTCTCGTATGCTATATAAGTATACTGCGCAACCCTATGTACTTTGAAACACTACTGCGCATCCGTATGTATCGGAGAAGTATAATGCGCAGCGGCATATGTAGAAGAGCTCTACTTCGCTGCCATATATACTACCAAACTGTACTGCGCATCCATGTGCATCATAGAAGTCTAGTGAGCATCCATAAGTGCCCTCAAACTGTACTGCGCATCCATGTGCATCATAGAAGTCTAGTGAGCATCCATAAGTGCCCTAGAAGTGTACTGCGTAGCGGTATATGTTGCAGAACTCTACTGCGCATCCATATATACCACGAAACTGTAATGCGCATCTATCTATATCATAAAAGCCTACTGTGCATCCATAAGTGCCCCAGAAGTGTACGGTGCAGCGGCATATGTGGCAGAACTCTACTGCGCAGTCATATATACCACCAAACTGTACTGTATATTCATGTGTGCCATATTAGTCTACTGCGCATCCACATGCGTCTTAAAGGTGTACTGCGCAGCTGTATGTACCATATAACTCAACTGCGCAGCCCTATTTACAACCGAACAGTAGTACGCATCCGCATGTGGCATAGAAGCCTACTCCGGTGAAGCACACCGCTAAATGTTGAATAACTCAACTGCGCGGCCCTATGTATCTTTACCTGATTTCGAGAAAGAACCGCCGAATTTTCCAGACGGGGTTATTGCTTTTGAAAATCCATGCATCGAAACATCTACAAGCCTCGATGGCTCGTTCTCGAATTTAGCTAAAGAATACACATCCAATATCGGTGGTTTTAGAAAATTGATACAGGTAGAGCCCCGCATGGAACGAACCTTGCGGAAACTTCGATCGATCTTTCCAGAATGTATGCATGTATTTTCCAGCGCCGTTGGCAGCTGGTGCATCGAACCATCTAGAAGCCACCAATGGACCTTTCCTAGCATAGTCGCTAGAACTCATATCCTGTATCCATACTTCTTTCTTTATGTCTCGAGCCTTCTCGAAAATTCGTTGTATAGAAAATCGTCAGAGATCACCACTTCTACAAAGAAATTTCAAGAAGACTCGAGACGTTGAATCTTAAACATCTACCATTATAGGTGGAAGTTGAAAATATATCGATCCATCTTTTCTGCAAAGCAGTTAGAAACTATGTTCAATATCAATGCTTCTGGAAATTTTACGGATATTGAAAAGCTCAAAAGCAAGAGCTATATTCAAGCTTATATTTCCATAAGGTTCTATTATTTTCCTGAAATCCCCAGAATTTGATTCTTGATTGATATTGCAGGAACCCACCACGTTAAGCAAACCACGAATTCGTTCCAGCTTTCTAGAAATTCCGATCACTGTACTAGTACAAATCTAAGAGACAATATATGCACATTGATCTTTCTAGAAAAGCAAAATTCTAAAACGTTCCAGAACTTGGAGAATCCCACACTCGCCACCTTTATAAAAGTTTCTTGTGAGTTCGGTCGGTAAAACAGGGACCATCCTTATTGACTGAGTCAAGAATTTGATATACTTCTGATGAAAAATAGCCCATTCTGAATTTGTTTATGAACATTGTTTAGTCAATTAATAATTCTTGGGAATTTGTACAGCATCATAGGAGAGAGTTATAGAAAAGATATTCTTAGTTGACTTTGTGAACAAATTGAGCCTCTTCGTTCGCAAATAGGGAAACGGTACATTTGTTAATTGGTCAAATAACTAACTAATAAATAACTAACAAATAACTAACTAATAACAAATTTGATTGAAAATGTCTTGGTAATTACTTATTCTTGTAAATTTCCAAAGCATCATAGAAATTAGTCATCGGAAAGATATTCTAAGTGAATTCTGTGAAAAAAGTAAGTCGATGGGTCCACAAAGAAAGCACGCAACTCGCGGTGACGTATAGTCTCTACGTAACTCGCGCTGACAAATAGAATCTATGCAACCCATAGAGATGGATAGAAAATATGCAACTGTGTGTTGAATGCCGTGATAAAAAAGCTTCCATTTTTCTATTGCTTGATATTAAGCGTATTAATTAATAAATAACAAATCCACGCAACTCGTTTTTGCCATCGGATTCCGTGATGAAAGTACGTAATTCGGCTAAAATAGTTCTAACCTTCACCGTGGCGCCAGTAATATAATCGGATTTCATGTAGATCAATATTTATAATTCATCAATGCTGTCGTATTAAAGACGAAGCTTACATAATATGAAAGTCCTGGAGGAAAAGGAAAAGTCGATTGAATTTGAAACATCTAAAAAATTTGAGGTCAGATCAAACAACACTATTAAAGTTATATAGAAAACATCACTAACTGTTTTAAACATAATGTTCAGGTTATGATTTATTTTGCGATGATCATAAGATTCCTATGAACACCTTATCATCTCTGAAACAATTACACTTGAATTGTGAAGACTAATCAAACTTCCAACACGGTCTCCTAAAAACTTGCATTTTGTTACTTGCGCAGTTTCTATCCGCTACCCTAAGTTGCGTAGCTTCTATCCATCTATACGAGTTGCTTAGATTCTATTTTTCAGCGCCAGTTACGTAGATTCTATCCATCACCGTGAGTCGCGTACTTTCTTTTAGGTCCCATTAAACAAATGAAACTAATTAAATTAAAATCAAATTCCTTAAGAAATAGCCAATCTCTGCACCTTTTTTTATTAAAGTTATTTAAGTTATTAATAGTTCTTGGGAATTCCCAAAGCATCATAGAAAAAAGTTATCAGACGGATATCCTTAGTTAACTCTATAAAGTTAAAATTTTTTTTTACTAATTAATCATTCTTGTAAATTTGTAAATCATCCTAGCAAAGAGTTATTGGAAAAATATTCTTAGTTGATTAAGTAAAAAGTAGAGGGCCACGCAGGGAATATTTTTGTGTGAAATATTGTGTGTGCTCCTAAGTTTATTGCAGTTTAATGTGAATTAATGTGCTGCGACGTGTAATAAAGGCGTACAAGGGATCTGCCGCAGAATGACTATGTTTGAAAAATAAAAAAATTGCGGATTATCTATGCAACTTTGATGCTAAAATGCGAATTCTGTGTACATACATAACGTATTTTCTGAGCCCCGTGGTCGCTACTACTTAATAAGGATTTAAGCGCTAATTAAGGTATTCTTAAAATCATTCAATTAAAGTGCAACTGTTTTATGTGATTTACTACTAAAATGGCAGATGATAAGGCAAAGCAGGACAAATCTGAAGTAAGTGAGCGGATATACATATGTGGTCAGTGTAGCTCCAAAATTGTAGGTGACGCTTGTCTATGTGTGTGTGTGGAAGTCACTATCAGCCGAGCTGTGCTAAAGGTGCAACGAGTCAAAGAGCGAGCCTCAGGAAGTGCTGCGGTTATAAACCACGATCTACTTCGCCAATGTTTAGAAATAATACAGAGTCTTCGCAAGAGACGGTCCGCTAACAAAAACAGATATAGAATCACTATTAAATAAATATTGGGAAAGATTAAGCATGGAGACAGAACTCCTTCTGGAAAATCAAAGGATCAAAATTACTACTTAATCTAAAAGTCCCTCGGAAAAGCTATCGAATAAAATTGACGTTTTTGAGTCTCAATTAAACGGAAAACTAGAGCGTATCGTCAAGCTCGAAATGAAGATGCAGAAAATAAGCAGCAAGTTTACTGAAACCGAAGTCTTCTTACGCTGTATCAAGAAGAGCAACGACAGATTTGCACGTAAGAAAAATTTTATTTTATTTGTCTGCCCTCAAACTTATAACCCAATAACTACCTCCAAAGACCTTCCACCACCAGCTGATGAAGATACGGATACTCTCAATCAATTCCTGTCGAATATTTTAAGAGAGCACGACCCGGAAACCATTAAAATTTATCGACTTGGTACCCGGTCTCTTTCGCCTGCATCACGTTAGCCTAACAGAGTGGTTTTCAAAAAAGAAACTGCTGCAGATATAATGCTTTGTGCATGTTGGAAGTGGAGGAAGGGGAAACTAGAAACCAATATGCATTTAACGCAGGATCGGACCGATGCTCAACATCTACGATACGACGAGGTCAGATAGGACATCAAGGATTGAATGTCGCGCGCAGAGGAAAATTTTAAACTAGTGGAATATCTCGGGGAACCAAAGATAATCACAAGAAAACAACCGCCTCCGCTCAACACGACAACAGTCGATACTTAGGTGATTCCAGTGTCAACCACACTTGCACGTATGTTGTAGATTTAAGTCAACTCAATGAAATTAGAATATATGACCAGAATTTACGAGGTTCAAATACTAAATTTAAGGATCTTATTATTTCGCCTGATATCTCAGATAATGATATATTGATTTTCTCTGAAACGTGGCTGAAGCCTAATATAAATAATTTTCACAAATTATTTTCGGGTAAAAAATTAATGTTTAACCAAAAAGATGCATCTTTAACTAAAATAATGGAATAATAGAATGGATAAGTTAAATTTGCAGTCACAAAAATCAATTTGCAACAACAACAAAAAACAAATGTAAACAAAGAGTTACATATTCGAAGAATGTGATGAATTTTTGACTGAAACTATGAATCTTCAACTGGAATAGTTGAATTTCAAATAAAAAAGATAAATTTCACCTAAAATTATGAATCTGTAATTGAAACAATTGAAGTTTGAGCGAAAAAGATTAATTTTCAACCAAGGAGATTAATTTTTAACAAAAAACATTCATTTTCTACTAAAAAATATTTTTTTTTACTGAAAGTTGAATGGTTAAATTGCAGTTAAAAAATGCGTGTGCTACAAAAGAGATGAATTTGTAACTAAAATGATGGAATGTTCAACCGGAATATTTGCAATAAAAAAATTTATTTTCAACAACAACAAAAATATTGAACAAAATAGTTACATCTCAAATTGGGGAGATGCGCTTGAGCTGCGGTACCGTACGGACGTGTTTTGATGGAGCTCCTCAATACCTTTATTGTGATTGTATGGAATTGTACTATAATACTGAGACTCTAAATTATTTCCATATCGTAGTTTTGCCAGTCTATTTGTCAAGTGCTTCGTTCTGTGGCGCATCTTATTTTTTGAGTATCATTACCCCTTATTTTACTCTTTTACCGCGTAACCTGATGTGTTGTTTTGTGCTGCCTTACATTCATGACTGAGTGTTGACTTCTACACACTTGAACTTCCTTCTGTGAATTATGCCTAAATATAAGCAATGGCAGGGGAAAGCATGCCGTTGCACGAATCTATTGATAAATTAACTAAAAGCATCGAGCTGATCACGTCTTATCATGCTGAACTACGCAAGGAAGTTCAAACCATAAATGATAACAGCAAAACTATTTTCTCGGAATTTATCAAAATACAGAAAAGACTTTCTACAATAGAGAATGAGCGATCCTCCACCAACAGGATCGAGCAAAGAACATAATTTTCTACCATTTACCGGATGACCAGGAACACGAAAATGGCGTCATCTCGTCAATCCTCAATTTATTTCAGAAGATCGACTTGAAAATTCCTGGAACCGCTCTCGTTGACGCGTTCAGACTTGGGAAGCAATGGAATGGACGTCCAGTCATCATCAAATTCATCTCTTCCCGATGGGTCAGATCGATCTTCAAAAAAATTCCCGAATTGCGGGAGCTAAATCTATCAATCGCCAATGATCGCACCAGGAAAGAGAGAAAAGAGAGGAAGGTACTTCGTACGAAAGCTCGAGAATTCCGGACATCAGGCATGTATAAGGAATAACAAATTGTTGGTAAATGACAACACTATTCATCCGGAAGAAGTTCATTCTCTAATTCAGGAGAACATGGCTGATAACGGCCAAAACTTTCTGAAGGATGCCACAGAAACACCTCTCAATGATCTTCAAACACCTAAGCAGAAAAGAGGCTGCCCCCCTAAGAAATCTTCCTAAAAAAACTTGAGAAAAACCTTTTCAACAAAGGACTCGACATTTACTTCTATGGGGACCTCCGAAACACCACTCAATCCAGACGAAATACACGCTTGCTGCAATCGGAAACTGACGACTGCATGCCAAATAATTGAAGCCTAAGCAATCTGACGAAAGCGCCAATGCAAAACGGCCCGGTGAATCAGATTGACCCTTCAAAGTAGCAATGAGAATTCCACAAAGAAGATACGTATCAAATTCCTGTCATCAACATAAACAATTCTGGTGCTCCAAGGCTTATCTTTTGCAACGTTCACGGACTTTCCAATCTCATAGATTTTGAGAATACCCTTAGCAATAGCGACATCCTGTGTATATGCGAGACTTGGTCAACAGCTGATACGGTAACACTTCCTTGTTTTCTCAACAACTTAAGCAGTTTGTTGCCCAGTGACCAGATGCGATCTATATGGTAGAGCTCAAGGTGGGCTCCTCATTTGTTACAATAACAATTACCTTAAACTCGACATGATCGTACATAATGACAACTATATTCTTGTCTAAATCGTGTACAAATGTATTGTTTTTATACAGGGTCTAGTATACTTTCCGCCATTCAGGACTATAGAATATTTCGTATCTCAAACCTCTTAGAAATAAAATTTCAAAAATCCATTTCGACGCGTCTAAATCAGCTGAATTCTATACTTTAATGATAAATAAAGAGAAGCGTTCCATTGTAGATGATGATGTGAATACTTTAAATGCAAATTTATTATCTACTATAGCAAAGGTTGCTCAGGACTTAGGAATGAAGCACATATACAACGGTTTGAAAAAAAAACGCAGACCATGGTTCGATACAGAATGTAAAGAGGCTAAAAATCTTGTTCTTTCTGCTTTATAGGTCTACAAAAGGAACAAGTTATCCGAATGCATAGGCTCATTTTATCAAAGTCTGGAAAAAGAATATAAAAAACTTTTAAAATTGAAAAAAATTGCGTTTCAACACAAAACAGTAGAATCACTAGCAGGTGCTCGTAGCTCTTCCGATTTCTGGAGCAATATCAACAGTTTTCGGTGGAAAACTCCTTATAGAAATAACATAATTATAAAAACCTGGTTTCTATATCTCAAGAAAATGTTCCCCATTATTATTTAGGATGTGCCTCAATTTCCAAGCATTCCCAACCCAAATCTTGACTCTCACATAACCGCGTTAGAAATCAAAAAGGGCATAGCAAAATGTAAAGAAGGAAAGGCCTCTGGCTCCGATATCGTCAATTACAGTTTTTATAAAAGGCTTCCTAAAAATTGGCTACAGTATCTCGAGATTTTATTCAATCGAACCATGACTACTAAAATAATGTACACATTTTTACGGAGATACTTTGCAATCGGCTGACTAAATGGGTGACTGATGCGAATTTAATTCCAGAATCACAATCGGGGTTCAGAAAAGGGAGGAGTTGCCTAGACAACTTATTTGACCTTATTTCGCTAATACAGATTCGTCTCAGTGGTTCCAATGGTTCAGTCTATCTTGCTTTCATAGACTTCCAAGGTGCGCTTGACTCTGTTTGTCACGGTATGTTGTGGCAAAGACTGCATGAGCTTGGCATAAGTACAAAGATGATCAACATTATCCGTAATTTCTACAAATCTACATCTGTCTGCATTAGAACCAGCAGTGACACGACATCTTCTGTCAAGGTCACTCAAGGCATCAGGAAGGGGGAGGTTCTTAGTTCCCTTCAATTCATACTCTTTATAAGTGACTTCAGCGTTTTTGTCTCAAAACAAGGATACAGGGGCCTTTCCATGAATAGCAAAAGAGAAGACAAAATTGAATTGTAAGTTCTGCAAACTCGGCTGTTGGAGCGACAATTCATGATTTCCGGTAAATCTAGTTTTAAACCCTCTGGTTTGCATTATACATATATGGAAGGAAAAGTGTATCTCGCTAGCATTTGCACGTACACTAGCAAGCGGAAATCCCACCGTGTCGCCTTGATGATGTAGCACATCTATCTCTTCCGTCAAAACTACCCCGCGCCAAACCACCCTTATGCTAGGCAGATTTCGAAAAGGCACAACTTTGGCAGGAATAGTCCGATTTTAATGATACTAAAAATGGAAATAGCATGAAAAATTCCAGCTTTGACAAAAGGATTGAGTTTAATATATTCCAAATAAGTATGTAACACCTGATCCATAATTTATTTCAGAACTGGAATTCGTCAAAAATAAATTCCATTCAAAATGAAGAAATAAATTTCGAATGTTCCAACTTAAAGCAATCCAGCAAAATTCCAAACTACTGGTAACATCCTGCCCAATTCTGAAAAAGCGAGAAAAAAAGAATTTTTGCCACAATCATTGTTGCAATAACTGCAAAAATGAATGTGACTGATCCGACTCAGGCCACTTGAATCTTGCTGTCCTTGAAAGAAAATCGGCACGGTAACAGTCGCCACCGAAATCATGCCATTCCTCTGACCAATCAAAATTTTCCACCTCAAATTCCTTCCCACCATTTATACCCTGCGATGCACCATCGAGGCGCATCGACCAGAAATCAATTTCGCAGTTCAACATGGATCATCATTTGATCAAGATCACTTCGGGAATTCTTAATTTTCCTCACAGGGAGAATTCTACTCGCCCGTCCACGGTTCGGAATTTTTCTCACTTACGCGCAATCCTTCAAGTCGAAGTCCCGAATGCAAATAAGAATTAAGAGTTTGAATTCGTTTAGCTCAAATTAAATTAGTTTGATTAACTGTAACCATTTCTAATTTTACTCACGCTGGAATAACTCAGAGGAAAATTGGAAATTTTTCTAATCAGGCCATGTCGATCTCGACGTAGGCCGATTTAAAAATGTGTAATTTTCGAATTATGAAAGAAATGTAATTATTAACTTTCAAATTGAATGAATGTAAATATAATATTTCTAAATGTCTGTCAATATTTAAAATTAACAGAGGGTCGAGTAGAAGTTTTAACAGTCTCAAATACTGAGTAGTTTCCCACTGTAAGAGAAAGTATTTATGAAAAAAAAATTTAAATAATTCTGGCTTGGAATTATCGTAGTAAAAGGGAATAATGTGCGTAATTTTATTTCAATGAAAATTTCAAATAAAACTTTTGGCAATTTTTTCATTCTGTAGAAACCCACAAAAACAAGTGGGTCGTGCGAGAGATCAGAGTATGTTACCCATACGTATTTTGGGGCGCTGAACACGAATTTGACATCAATTTTTCCCCAACACGTCAGGATTTTCCCCTAGATGCGGAAAATTCCCTATTAAATCAACTTTTCTGCCTATAAATTAGCCTTGGTATTAAAATCATATCAAAAAAGATCAGGTATAATATTTTCACGTATTTTTGGACGCTGACCACGAATCTGACATCAGCTTTCCCCGAGCGCGTCATGATTTTCCCCCAGACGCGGACAAATCCCTATGAAATCTGCTTTGTCTGGTATGAAATAACCCTTGATATTAAAATCGGATGGAAAAAGATCAGGCATGATGTTTTATGTATTTTGGTGCGCAGAATACGAATCTGAGACTAGTTTACCGCTCTCACGTCGGGGTTTTCCACTAGATGCAGAAGATTCCTTAGAAAAGCAGATTTTCATGTATCGAATTACCACTGGGTATGAATTTATTTGGAAAGAAGGCTGAGTATTTTAGATGCTGAATACGAATTTTGAATCAGATTTCCGCTAACTCTTCAAAGTTTTCTCTTAGATCCAGGACATTCCCTAAAAGCCAGCTTATTTTAGTATAATACCACCTTTGTTAGTGGAATTATAAAAAAAAAGTATTTTGGGGATACTTTTTGGGCAGAATACAGATGGGAGCTTTCGCTTCAGAGACTTCAATTTTTCCACAGACTCGATGAATTCCCTAAAGGGATATATATTTTTTTTAATGGCGTTACAGTGAATTTAACTTCGCATTTGAAAACTTTCTCACGAGCCTGGAAAAATTTAGAGCCGAATGAAGGGACCGATATTCTGATCGCGTGATAAGAATATCTGACTTTTCTCAAACTTCGAAGAGAAAAACCGGTTTCTCGTAAATTTAAAATGGTACAGTAACAGCTGAAAAAGCATAAGTGTTATTTGAATCTGCTACCTTGGAGGATGCTGGAGACAATGCGAACTGCCCTTAAAAGGCATGTGTAGAATGATTCGTTTTCCGGTCCACTAAGGTAATAGCCACCAACGTTGTTAGGCACGCCGCCCTGCAGGGGGCGTTGGGGTTCGAGAATGAAGCCGTAGTGTGTCCGACGACGAGTTGCCAATGTCCTCGTCAAAGTCGGAAAGCCCTAAAACTTAGACCCAGGCAGGTATGAGGGTTATCACCGCTAGGACGGTGGACTTACCTGCGATCGGCACTGGATCCCAAACGTGCAGGCTTTTTCATACTCTCATGGATCCAAGAAAACAAACTTTGAAACGTCAATGCTTTGCTTATTTAGGTCATGAATTCCCGGCGATTTCTGACAATAAACTGAAAGAAGGTATTTTTGATGATCCACAGATTCGCACAATAATGAAGGATGACAAATTTATGGATGTAATTAATGATTTCGAAAAGGCGGTATGGGTCAGTTTGAAGAAAGTTGTACAACACTTTCTAGGTAATAACAGAAGTTAAAATTACAGGGAGATAGTGTCCACTATGATTGAAAACTTAAGGAAACTAGGTTGTTTGATGAATCTCAAATTGCATTTTCTTCATGCACATTTGGATTACTTTCCAAGCAACTGCGGAGATTTCAGTGAGGAGCAGGGAGAGCGATTCCATCAGGATATCAAGACAGAGGAGCGTTGGTATCAAGGACGATGGGATGAGCATATGATGGCAGACTTCTGCTGGATGCTGAAAAGAGATTGTAAGAGAAAAGGGAGAAAGAGAAGAAGAAAACCACTCCATAGATCTTACAGTGATAAACGTGTGCGCAAGACCAGAAAAACAATATAATAAAATTCTAATTCTAGTATGGAAACCTAGGTAATGTCGAAAAACTCAGGTCAGATGTGCTTTTAGTGTGTCTATCAACAAGAAAAAATTTTGAAGTAGGTTTAGTCCCCTCCTCTCAAATCCTGCTGGAGCAACTTGAGCTAATAAATGATAACTCAGATTCGATTTACTCTTACTAAGACCTGGCTACATTATATGTATGATGTTCAATGTAATAAGAGTGACGTTATACCCGCGAGAATTGCGTTCATAGGAAATTTATCGTATCTAGGGGAAAAGCCTGACCTGCTGAGGAAGAACCAAGTTCAGATTCGTATTCAGCACCCCAGAATACATCAAGATATGATTTTCGGGCCGCCTTCCAGATGAATTCAATACCGAGGGTATTCCATGTATAAAAAAGCTGATTTTCTAGGGAATTTTTCGCGTCTAGTGTAAAAGCCTGATGGGATGAGGGTGAAATAACGTCATATTCGTATTTAGCGAACCAAAATATATAAATATATTATATTCGGACCTTTTTACAGACGATGTTAAAAACAAGGGCAATTTCATACACGAAAAATCTGATTTTCTAGGGACTTTTCCGCGTCTAGGGAAAACCCCGATGTGATGGCGGGAAATTAGTCTCAGATTCGTACTCAGCGCCCCAAAATACATAAAAATATCATGCCTGATCTTTTTCCAGACGATTTCAATAACAAAGGTTATTTCATACCCGACAAAGCTGATTTTATAGAGATTTGTCCGCGTCTAGGGGAAAATCCTGAGGCGCTCGGGGAAAAACTGATGTCAGATTCGTGTTCAGTGCCCCAAAATACGTACGGGTACCATACTCTGATCTCTCGCACAACCCACTTCTTTTGCGGGCCTGTGTAATGTTTAAATAAAAATAGAGCATACGTATGTAGCAAATGACTTTTTCTTTCTTTTTTTTCAAGAAAAAGGGAAGGGCGAGGGTGGGGGGGATTTTTTGCAGACGGGCGGTTAAATGTATATTACCGGCCCTGCCGAAAGGCAGGCCGTCGTGAGTCCATGAAACGTTTCATTGAAATATTGAAAGTTTCATGAAACAATTAAAAGTTTCTTGGGACCAAAGTTTCTGAAACGAAAGAAAGTTTCACAAACACGTATGCGCTTGCGCACTCGTATCAGGTTGAGGTTAGGTCATTTAACACAGTCAACGGAACCAAACGTTTAAACTAGATTTAAACTTTCTTATGCAGATTATGGTGACCCAAAAACATACATTTTGGAATTTTCGAACCGCGTCGACGCTAAATCGTTCTCTCATAGAAGCAAGTAAATACGTATTTCTTTTGTTTTGAAATAAAATTATTTTTAGTACGTTGTTGAGCAATTTTTGTGTATTATGGAGTTTAACACGTAAAACGTATACTTTTTTTACTTCTTCGATTTTGTTCAAGAAGTTATAAGGAAATTTCTTTACCCTTTTATAAACTTGTCTTCTTCTCAGTGAAGATGCATTTTGTCAAATTTTAATATACCAACAAAGTAATAAACAAATTTGAGACATCTGGAAAGTTGCATTATTTTTCAATTTATAGCTTTGAAGCGATTACGAAAATGAGTGAAAATGAAAAATTTCAGTCCAACAGCAGCTTTTCTCCGAATCTGAAGAATTTATGGCAGCTAAGTTGAACTCAGAGTGGCTTATTGTTAGAGGCTTAGGACTGCCAGATGCAGGCTCGGCCATAAATCTCCTTGATACAGGCCCAAACGTGTAACCCAGTGGTCTTTACGATCCTAACCAAGTCAGGGTACCCTGACCGGCCTGACCAACGGCCTACTTTCTGGTCAGGTACCTGCGAGCTTGGGCAGACCAACCCTTCCCTCAGGGGCCCTTTGATGAAAAATTAAAATTTTTTTTAATTTCCTCACTATGACCTGTATGTGGACAAAAGACCCCTGCTGGAGTAAGTTCACCCTCACGGAGGTCCGTGAATAGAGCGAAAAGTAGTAGAAAAAATTAAGCTGGGACGGGCCTGACCATACCTGAAATGTGAGCAAAAAGTTTGCTGACCACTGCTGTAACCCAGCACATTTCCCAATTTTTTTTCGCACTTTCTGGGGAGCCAACTAATTTTCTTACAATAGCCCAAGAGTAATAACACTAAAACTGTGGACTGGGTTAAATCTCAGGGCTCACTTCAAGTTCTCTTGAAACTTTTCTATTTTAATTCGTACATTAGGAGAAAACTTCCAAATACTCTACAACGTACTAAAAATTATTTTATTTCAAAATAAAAAAATATTTTTTCATTTGTTTCTACGAGAGAACGATTTGTCGTCGACGCGGGTCGAAAATTCCAAAATGTATATTTTTGGGCCACCCTAATATATATATTGCAGGTTGGATTGGTAAGCAGCTGTAGCTGTATCCGTGCTTTTTAAGCAGACCCTTGAACCATCGCTTGTATACACCTCTGTTTTAAATTTACTTGATAAAGAATTAGTATTTGAATAAAAAAGGAGGAAGCTCATTTTTCTTTCAGGCTAAAGATGTCCCGGTATATATCATTCGTCAAAGCCTGGTTATTTATCCCACCATCCACGGACTGGGTTATAGCCAAGTGCATGAATGGGTGGGGGGGCTACAGCTTAAGGTGGCATCCGAAACATCAGAACCTCGGTAAAGTTCATATAAAACTTTCCAGAGATGCCGGTTCAGGGATCGAATCCCGGACGTCTATTGTGAAGTAATTTAGAGTAGTTTAAAAATAAGTAATTTAAACAAAAAATCAAAAAACTAATTTAAGCATACAAATAAAAATATTACATATATACATAAAAGTGTATGTGGAGATAATAAATGAAGATAATAAAGTCAAGTGCATGAAGAAAAAAATGATGAAAGCACGTATTGTACTTTGTGAACCGGTTTGACGCTTTACTTGAATGTAATTGTTTTTTAAAATAATATTTTTTGCAGAGGATACAGAGTTACTGCTCAATCTATTATACCGGGAATTTTGGAGCGTGAACAAGAACAGTCTGTGGTTTATGGCTCAATCGATTTTGGAAAGACTGTTCTCACACATCCTAAATACCTTGAATTGGTGGGTAATATATACTTGACATTTTCTATCATTATTCTGTGACAATGCAATCCCCAAGGTTTTAATACATTATATGTGTAACTATATCTATATGAAAAATACCCTTATGATCGATTCTAGTTTTAGGAGATATTTGCTTTTCTAAGTTAGGGGTTAAAATTACCATTTTCGGGTTAGAGTGGAAAGTGACATTATGACTTGATGACCCATAATGAATATATCGGCATTATGCTCATTACCCATGTCCCAGAAGCAACCGAAAGTGGGTAGAGTTTATTTCTCTCAAGAAGCGGTTTTTCGAAGTTTAAACTTCAAACTTCTCCCGGTGACTCGGTTTTGAATCTACTCGGGTATATGCCCATGTGAGTAACTTCATACATAATAACAAAAAGAGAAATTCTGGTAAGAGTAAAACAACTTCTATTGAAATTACCGTCGGGTAGTCCAGTGTGTGTAGAACAAGAGTTTGACAATAATTTGCCCGAGAAATATTTACTAATTGACAGAAGAAAGTTAACTTAGATAATATGCAATTTATGTAATAAGTAATTGTATCGTTTAGTTGTATTTACTCGAATAATTTTTTATATGCCTACTTGGTAAAATTGGTTAGCGTTATCAATTAATGACCCCTCTTGTGGGATTCCGAATCCTCTAATATAATCGATTGAATCTTTCTTTCTATTGCATGAAGTTAGACAGAGATGTTCTATCATTTTGAAGCGATCTACTGCAACTATCCCTTTCTATCTTATGAATCAGAAAGAGAGGGCTGAAAGTCGATAACAGAGATGTCTCGACTTGTCGTGTATTGATTGGAGCGTTCACTCCCTAATACTCTCTGGTATATAAGAAACTTTGATATTGTTGTGAAAAGCTTGGTTATGCTTCTTATTAACGAATTATTTTTTTAAAGAATGTTTATACGTATAAAAACGTGTCACATATAATTCAGAATTCCTAAAAAAGCAGATCAAAAGCTGTTCAAAAAATGTGGCTGCTTTTCGTAACTTTTCTCCATAAGCAAAAGTTGCAAAGCAAAACTTTATATTTGTCTCTCCATTACAGCTAAATAAGGCCGGTCAACAGCTCAAAATTTTACCTCACAAAGTAATAAACGACGCAGAAGAAGAAATAGAGCTCTGCAGCAGCGTTGAATGCAAAGGAATTATTGGAAACGATTCTCGACACTATGTTTTGGATCTTTTGAGAACTTTTCCACCTGACGTAAACTTTCTAAAACGTAGGCTAGCCCTTTAAATTATATATATATATATATATATATAGTATATATATATATATATATATATATATATATATCGTCTTAACTGTAGTAACTTATTTATTATGTGTATAATAATATTACATATAATATAAAAGTTAAGTATTATTTATAATACAAATTCTTAATACATTGATTTCAAGATTAAAATATTATTTTATTTATTTTTGATTATTTTTCCCCCTTTACTGACTTTACTAACAATATCAGTCTCTGGTAATATGATTTTACAACAGTTTCAATCATTATTATTTTGTATTCCTAAAAAAGTGACTCCTAAACATTTAATGTATTTTCCCTTGTCTGCAATCACTACACTTCTTAGAAAAATTGTCATTCTGAAACAAACTAATTTTTTTTCTTTTAAATCCTTTTGTTAATCACAAAAACGCTGACTGAAACATAAACCAAAATTTCAAAAAGCCTTCGACTTGTTTCATTGAGGACTTGCCCGATAGAAATTTGTGTCGACTTGAAATACTTTATAAGGTTGAAGTAGGTACGTAAATCGCCCACATAAATGCATTGAAGATATTTTCACGATGCTTGTCGGTTTAAGTGTTATACAATACTGAAGTCGCATTATGTATTATAATATGTTGGTATGTGCACTATCGCACTATCGTGGGTAAATAGTGTGCATAGGTAGGTGTGGCGATAGAAAACTGAACGACCAATGGCTTCTCATTGGCGGGGTGCACGATCGAAATGAAAGTCAATTCCCTATATAAAGGGATGTTTTCTACGTCTACAACCAGATCCAAGCTAATTTACCTATCTTAAACACTCGCGATTATAAATCGGTCTATCGACATGAGGGCCCTGGTACGTGCATGTTCCATATCTAAAGTCTAAACCAATTTTTCAAATCCAAAATCTATCGTGCAAATACGCGGGTTATTGTGTGTCGGCGGCATGTTCCGATTTTCAAAATTCTCGGAGTGAAGAAACTAAAAAGATTCAAGTGGAAACTGTATTGCGAATTCTTATCTGGAACTTATATTCGAAAATACGTCATAAAACTACTTCATAAAACTACTTCAGATTGTCTGAGAACATTTTTGTATTATAGTCAATTGTAATATTTGGATTTATCGAAAGTGGTAATGAGTTGATAAAGGTGTAGAAAGGATAAAAGGAAATTGAATTTGAAATATTGACCACACGGAAAAAACTGTCCATCGTTATCAGCAGATTACTTCACTCATTGACAACACATAACAAAATAAAGAATTTTATTTGCATTCGAGAATTTATAAAAGTTTCGTTTCTATAAATTGAGAAGCCATTGGTGTCAAATTTTAGACTATCGCGATGAACAAATTTGTTTAAATCTCAATAGTGCATCCATTCCGATTGTTTACACCAAGAAATGATTTTATACAACATCAATTTAGTACAACTCCAGAATGTCAATTTTCGACATTCGTTGCCGAAGAGGTTTTTTTGGTTTCATGATGCCTTTACATCCAATCGGTTTTTGTAATTCAAACGAAAAATTCTGCGCGTCACTCATCTTTTTTCCGTGTATTCTTTGTTTTTAACTAAAAGAAGAAACAACGAATCAATTTACGGATTAAATTCAAAGTGCTGCCTGAAAAATTTGCTTCTTTGACTCGAACAAAATAAATTTGCTTGAATACACTTTGATTTACACAAAACTCACATCTGAATTGAAACAATTTTTTTCGATTTGAACAACTTTATTTAGATTCACACAACATTTTTTAAATAAAACAAATTCTTTGTTAAGTTCACTTATTTCTTTGATATGTGGTCAAGCAAATGTTTGTTTATTTTGAACATCGTTTTTGTCGAACTTGAATAAAATTTGATTTACTTCAAAGTTTGTATACTAGAGCAAAAAATTGTTTTTTAATCAAATAAACTGCATTCACACAAACATTTTTCTCATTGATGTGGAGAAGAAAAATCTATTAAATCGAACGTATGTTTTAAAAGCAATATGCAGAATCTTCGGGTTATATAATTTTCCTTTTAGACGAGTTTCCATACCCGAGTACTTTTTGCTTCACATATATATGTCCAATGGAATATATTCAGTACAAATGATTCATTTTAAATAAATTTGTTACCGTAATCTGGGACTTCTTCTATGTTTTGCACATTAATTTTTACTATTGTCAACTGAAAGCCTCTATATTTTTCACCTAGATGAAGCAAATATCTTATTCAGAAATGCACAATCAAGAGTGCGCCGTATTGCCCCACATGCCCTGCTTAGCCCCAGTTGATTACTATTATTATTATTATTATTATATCATTAAGCCGTTTCCCTTTCGGGATGGGCGTGAGTTGCTCGGTGGTAAAGTAGTGATGTGTGGCTGGGTATATAGGTAAAGGGTAGATAGGTATATAGGTTTAAGGTATGGTACTCTATTTCCCTATGAATGAACAAAATTTAAAAGAAAGAAATGATTTGATTTCCCAAAAAAATTATTGTTTAATTTTTTGCAGAATGAGGCTCTAATTTTCGAGAATTTTAATCCCTTTTTTTATTTATAGGTTTGCTTGTTGCTCATCTCGATGGCTTTTGCTGCAGAGGAAAAGGCAGAGGAAAAGAATGTCCAAAAACGTGGTTTGGTTGGCCTCAGTCTTGGAGGATGGGACGGTGGTCTCGGTGGATATGGTGGATATGGTGGATATGGTGGACTTGGAGGACTTGGATATGGTGGACTTGATGGTGGCCATGGATGGGCTAATGATCACACCAAAGTCATCACTAAGACCCTTGTCACCACTGTGCCAAAACCTGTCGCAGTTGCTGTCCCAGTTGACCGTCCATACCCAGTAAAGGTAAGAAATTAAAAAAATTGAAATATGGAACATTGTATTTTATCTTTTCTCAATTTTGCTCGTTCAGAACTCTGTGAAATGATAGCAAAATGTTCTCAATCAAACAGAATAATAATTCACGAGAAATAAAATTGTTAATAATAACAAATGATGTGAATTGTTGTGAAATGTTTTTAAACCGCATTCAAGAAAGTTTTATTGAATTTAAGTTCAGGTTTTCAGTCAAATTTGATTTCTAAATCTGAATCACGAAAAAATTATTGAAAAGGTACCAATTTTACTTTTATTAAATATTTTAGACAAAATATGTTTTTCGTTAGAACAAATGAAGCAGAGTAGAATTTTAATTTAATGTTTACCATTTATATAAATGTTTATTAAATGTTGTATGTCGTTAATTTATATTTGTTCTAAAAAAAGTACTAATGAGCCAAGATATTTATTGAGAGTAAATTTACAAATAAAATTTTTTTGTTTCATAAATTTGCGAACGTTTAAAAATGCTGCATTTGGGCTGATTAAAATAATATTTTAAAACCTATACAAAAATTTGTAATGCTCTTCTCGTGTACAAAATTTGAATTTTTTAAATTCAGGTGAATGCATTTTCTCAAAGAATCAGTAGTATACTTATACTTGTGGATAAGCTAATCAGTGAAAATGTACTGATTTTCATGACGACGATTTGCTAGATTGTCTGTCAAATTTCACTGCCAAAATTATAGAACGAGTTACTGATTTCTAATTGAGGACATTGTCACTGATTTTATAATACATTCTAACAATTGCAAAAATTTCAGTAACTGTAGACTTTTTCTGCCCGAAAATATGAGTCAGTGATCAAAAATTTTCAGACAAAACACATAAAACATAGTTCAACTGGACATAACTTGGCAATTTTTGAATTAGGCAAATCTTGCTGATTTGAAGTTGAAATTTTTTCTCCTGAATAGGTTGAAAGCTATCTAAATTCTGAATAAAACGAGCCTTTATAATGAAGTCATTTGATCAACTTTTCAAGAAGCTATTGCAAAAATGATGTTTTTGAAAATGTTAAATAACGTCTAAAATATCAATAATTTTTAATGACATTGTGCTAATTTTAAAGATAATTTTTGTAGAATCTCAGTAACTCATCACGATAATTTTATAATTTATTTTCTTGCATGGTACAAGAAGTTCAAGTGAGTTAAACTCAGTACGAAAAACTTAGAAAAACTTGAATGGTTTTTTCTGCTTAGAAATCTTTTTTTAAGAATAAAAAATCAGTGATCATATATGTTGTGTACAATTTTTTCAAAGTATATATTCACTTGATTTTTATTATTATTTCCATACAAGTAAGATGACTTGGAATTTTTCCAAATTTTATATTCCAACAAGTTGCCGCGGTTCTATAGAAACTTACCATTAAAATGACCTCAAGAAAATTGAAAAATGATAATTTCAGATTTTATTTAAAATTTAAGAAAACGTTACAAGCTGCACTGTTTTTGAAGTAGCTTCTTCAGAAATTGACAAAATGACTTCATCCTTGGTCCATTTTATTGTTGTTCAATTGGCGGAAGCATAGCTTAACTAAGCTAAGCTAAATTTTTATACAAATGGATACTTAGTATTTTAGTCACGATATAATGAAACCTAATTAAACTTAGGCTAAGTTTCCATGAAAATAGAAAAAAATTAGTTAGTTAAAGATCTCATGAAACTTTTGAGTATATTAATATTATGGAGAACGTATATTGTTACTTGTAACTTATAAATTACAAAACCCATCTATATTACGTTTTAATTTTATTTTCCAGGTTCCAGTTGCTGTTCCAGTGCCCCAGCCCTACCCCGTGGTTCAAACAAAGACAGTCCATGTCCCTGTTGACAGACCTGTCCATGTTCCATATCCAGTGAAGGTTCCAGTCCATGTCCCAGCTCCCTATCCAGTTAAGGTTCCAGTCCATGTGCCAGCCCCCTATCCAGTTAAGGTAAATAATAAATAATAAATAAAAATACTTATACTTTTCAAACCTATTTAGGCCATGCAACAAATGTTTAAGACTCACTCTAATTATTTGATTTCTCTTTAAAGGTCGCCGTCCCTCACGCAGTTCCTGTTCATGTTCCCGTTCTTGTCAAGAGTTATGGACACCATGGCTGGTGAAACTGGGGACATTAAATAGATGAATTTTTTTTAGTGATTTCAAGAAGTCACGCCCATCCCACCACAAAAACAACATAAACTCATCCAGCGTCGCGTCCATCGTGATGTTGTCTTCAACCAAAACACTCTTACTTGTAATGATAGCGTTGAATGCAAATTTTTGAAAATAAATCGTCCTTACATTCTTTTCTAAATAAAATCACGTCCATGATCTCATTTTTCATCGCTTATTTTTATACAGTAAGAAATCGACGTGCGAACAACAGGTTTTGAATAAGTTAGTGTTCGAAAAAAATCAAATGATATGCAAACGTAAACGTATTCGTACGAGCTGTTTGAAATAAAATCCGGATGCGGAATACGAAAAGTTGAAAATTTGCACAACCGAAGAATTTTTTAATTGCCTCTATTTGTACCTTTCCTTAACTTATTTGCCTTGCCTTACCTTACATTATTCCGATTGCTGCAGTCCCTCTCACCATTATCCATCGCCATAAGCAGTGGCGGTTGCCTTATTCGTAATCGTTTTTTTTTCAACCAGATTCGAAGGCTTCAAGTGCGTTTCAATGTACAAAGGGTATGTGCGATCTACGTAGACGATTGAAAGAAGTTTAGCCGAAGGATTTCGAAATCATCAGTGGCAGCACAAAGTATATAATCCAGCGCAAATAGAACGTTTCCACACTTCCTTCAGGTGACAAGGGCGCATAATTCCATCTGATCTCGGTGCACACTCGATATGCGTGTTGAAATTACTAGAAAAGGCCAACGTATTACCCCACGATTGAACTTTAGAGAATCGAGGGTTTTGTAGTCGAGTCTCGTAAATTGTGACTAATTTCGAAATGCTAATCGTTTGATTGTGGGGTAAGGTTCGTATGACCTGTTACGCTAATTGTTCTTGAAGTTTCTGAACGTTCAAATGAATAAAATTAGTATTTTATTGATTCTTAATTAACTTTGAGATCATAGAGTACCAATGATGATGCTACGAGCATTATATTAGCTGATACTATTACCTAACAATGTACTGTTGAAATATTGCGTATAATACTAAATTAATGAGGGTGAAAACATTGAATTGTAGTATGGAGAAAAAAATGTTGCTTTTTCTTTATTACGAATTTTTCAGGAGAGACAGAAAACGATTCACAAAATTAGAATGTTTATTTTAAAGTTTTCCTTTATTTTAATTATAAAAGGGAACAACTGGAAAGAGGTCTCCATTTCCAGTTACAATAAGCCGATTGCCAATTGCCATTGACAGACTGCTTTTCTAATTCACTTGATTTAAGCATATTTTTAATTTTTTAAATATATTTTTGCGTTTTGGGGCAAAATATCAAACCTTAGGTCTTCACCGACTGTTATTTTATTTCTGGACAATAACGAAGATTTTCCAAAAGGATTCAGATGATTAAATCTAAAATTCGGAAGAGCGATCAAAGTATTCTCTAAATCTGAATTAGTAGAAATTAACTTTTTGAATCAGTACTAAGGATTTCAATTGGTAAATCAGCTATTTTTTAATTCAATTGAATGTGATAGTAAAAAATTTTCATTATAAAAGGCTCACTCAAACTCAAAATCTTGATGAAAGTTGTGTTTTTCGTGTATGTTGTTTTCTCGTATTATTACTATACATATAATTATGAAATTACACTTATGAAGAATACAAATAAATAAAGTATTACTTGTATTAAATTCATTTATGTAGGATCATTCATATTAAAAGTGTTTAGGAAATCTATCATTATGAGTTTGGATAGTGCGCATGTGTGTATCAATAATTAATAATTGAATCAATATATATTTAATAATTATCATAAACAGAATTTAAGCTATAAAAATTCGTAGAACCTAACTTGAAATCAGTACTTGAAAGTAACTTACCCGTTAACTAAACATGGATTTCACGTTGTTTCTGCGTGTTTTCGTGGTTTTAGTGAGTTCAGTTACAATATCCCAAATAAAAAGATCCACGAGAAATTCCACGTGGAATATGATATGAAAATTAATGTGGAAAACTACGAGCATTCCTTTAACTACGTGGCAATTTAAACGTTAGGTTCAACTGAAAATATCTCGCAAACTGTAAGAATGAGAGAAAAATGGATGCTATTCTTGAGTTTTAAGTACACCGTGTACTATTTATTATAAGTATCAATACATAATTCGAGAGTTGGTTTCCACATGCATTATCAAGTAAATATTTTCACGTCAAAATGCATGTGGAATTGCACGAAAAATTTCCACGAAATTCCAAATTAGGGGGTCTGTCTTGAATTTGGAAAGGGCGCCGGGTGACAGCCTGATCATAGAGCGTCCTTTTCCGAATTGAAAATGGCGCCAGGTGATTTCCTACATTTAGAAGATAATTTTTCGAGTTCTTAAGGATGCCGAATGTTTTCCTTTTTTGGAGAGTCATTTCTCGAGTTGGAAAAGGCGCCTGGCGATTTTCTGATCGTAGAGGGTCATCTTTCGAGCTGGAAACGGCGCCGGGTGATTGCCCGATTTCAGAAAGTCTTTTTTCGAGTTGGAAAGAGAGTCGGGTGATTTCCTGATTTTAAAGGGTCATCTTTTGAGTTGGAAAGGGCGCTAGGTGATTGCCCTTTTCTAGAGGATCCTTTTTCGTGCTTGAAAGGGTGCTGGGTGATTGCCTGATTTTAGAGAGTCTTTTTTCGAGTTGGAAAAGGCGTCAGGTGATATCTTGATTTTAGAGGGTCATCTTTTGAGTTGGAAAGGGCGGTAGGTGATTGCTTCATTTGAGAGGATCATTTTTCATGCTGAAATGGGTGCCGTGTGATTGCCTGATTTTGGAGAGTCATAAATTCATTTTTCGAGTCAAGAAGAACGCCAGGTGATTTCCTAATTTTAAAGGGTCAACTTTCGAGTTGAAAACGGCACCGGGTGATTGCATAATTTTAAAGGATCTTTTTTCAAGTTGTTCCGGGTGCCCGGATGTTTACCTGTTTTAGAGTCATATGGAATTCTGCGTGGATTTTCACTTTGATTTTTACCTGTGGTGTCTATCGTGGCCATGTAGTGAACTATAAACTGCGGCCATCTTTCGAAAAATTCTCAAACAAGGTTGAAATTTATCATCAGGGAACGTACTAAAAGGTATCTAAGCTTGTAATGTTACTTCGAATACCACTTCTCAAAAATTGAATTTTCAAGTTAGAAAGTGGAAAGAATGCCATATAATCACCTTAAAATATAAAAATAGATAAACATATCCATTATTTAAACAAACAACAAAATATCAATATTTTGAGCTATTTTGAAAATTTATATTTCAGTAGAAAAAGCTTTGAGACGAACGCGAAATGTTCAGAATGATTGAATAAAGAACTCATCAACGTATACTCTAAATTCTGGATTTTTTCATTTTTCTCCCTACAAGATATTCATCTCCAAAAATGAAAAAAAAAACCTCCAAATTGACGAATTTTGAAGTGGAAAATTGAATATTTCAATATTAAAAATTGAAAAAGGGCTCACATTGAAAGTCTGACAAACAATTTACATTATGATATAATTTCTGCACCCTTGAACTTTAATAATTGAATTTCAAAATAACAGTAAAGTATTGATTCACATTGATTCGCCAAATAAGTTCCGGACACATTGACCATCATTATAATAGTTAAGAATCAAAATTTTTTAAAATTAGGTAATATAAAAGCAGTTTAAAGAGCAGTTAAGAAAGGAAAGTAATTATTTTCTGAATTCCCGTTAAGTCTGAATTCTCAATCAACTTGCAAAATTATCATATCAACTTTCATCCAATAATCGAGGACAAAGGTATCTTCAATACCTGTCAGACTGATTATCTACATTATCATAACAACGACTCCAAATTGTCAAAAAGAGGTACTATCACTTCTATTAACATGACAATACGACTTCGTCGCAGAATTTCATCAGTTTGCAATATAAGCGGCCCAAAAGAAAATTGCGCAACAAAATGAAAAAGTAGCCTCGTGAGAGTCCACTTATTTCATCAAACTGGACTCAGACTCAAGATCACAGAAGAGTTCATTTCGTAAAGAGGAATTCTCTTTCCAGTTTCGAATTACGAAAACTGTCTGCTTCCTGTCTACTTGTAAAAAAAATGTATATCCGCAAAATCTTTTATTTCCGGAACATGGTTTCTCTTGTCGGAAATCGATTCCTTCACAGGTAAATCGAAGGATTACTGAATCGATCGTATCAAGTGTGGTGTTCACTTACATGATCGCTGATCTAATATTTTAAAATAATTAAAAATATGAATGAGGAGTACAGAGCAAAATTGAAAATGTTAATAACCGACATCACTCGATTTCTACGAACATTTATTATATATAACAATTGATATAACAATTGATAAATTTAATTTTCAATTTCCATTAGAGAACTTTAAAAAACACCGAAAAATTATATTTTTATAATTGTCACGTATTCTTATATAAATTCATATTTTAAAGTGTGTTTACGTAAAACGGATTTGGTTATTCCTTGCTTCTAACTGACCTTACGCAAAACTGGAATCATTGGAAAGTATTTTAATGGCGCATTAAAAATACAATTATAAAAACAATTACGTTTTTAACAGTTACAGAATAAAACCACTTGCACTTTTTACACCATTTTTTGAAATTATATCTATAGACGATAGATAATTTAAATTCCAACTTTATTCTTATTGTTAGTTAATCGGAGTTCCGATTCAAAAAATTCGATGTCAATTCGATTTTTTAAACAATTTTATCTGAATCATCGCTAAAAGAGTTTAAAATTTCTGAGCAAATAACAAATATAATTATGATCTTCAACCCTTGAAAAAGAAATTGTAATTTTCCACACTTCCAATCGGCACTACTGCAGAAATTTTTTTTCGTTGGGATAATTTCTGGAAATATTTTTACTTTTACTGCAGATGATACTTTTTTAAATCAAATTTTCATCTAACCGAAAATTAATTATTTTATCATACATACAACGACTGTAGATAATTTAGCTTATTCCTCAGCTTCGTGTTCAATAAAAAATGTTATTCACCCACTTAAAGTATTTTTATTATTTTTAAGTTTTCAGTTTTTAATTTGATTTTTTTTTATTTACATTTATTTCATCATAAAAGATTTCACAACTCAAAGAAATATTAGTAGATGAAACTATGCTCGAATAAGTCATACAACATTTATAAATGTTTGATATAATATATAATTAAAATCAATGTATTTATTATTATATTATTTATTCATTTTAAATAGTAATAATCACACTGTGGAAAGACTTAACTATTTATTTCAATATTTATGCACAAAAATTGTCGAAAAAATCAATTTTTTAGTTGCTTATAATGGTTTTAAGAATCAATCGAATAGGTTTTAATTCACATAATCAATTTTTCTTACCCCTCACATTTATTTGTTTTCATATCCTTCATAAAATTTCTTCCAGTTTTGTTAAATAAACCAAATTTTTTAAAGAGAATAAAAATAAACTTCAATGTTTGTTTGAACGTAATTTTTTTCAAATTCTTTAGTCTATAAATTATTAAATTTCCTATTTAATTATCACAGGCTTCAGAGTTATGCTTTTTGGTTGAAAATTCAACTATTTTGTTGAAAATTTGTCTGTTTAACACGAAAATTAACTTTCTTGTTTAAAATTCACTTTTTCAGGTACAAAATTTACCTGTATTGTAGAAAATTCGTATTTTCGGATCAAAAATTCAAAAATTTTGTAGAAACTTAACTACTTTGTTAAAAGTTGAACTATCTTGTTGAAAATTTTGTTTTTAGTTTGGAGATTTATCATATCAGTTACAATATCATTCTTTGGTTGAAAATATAACTATTTTGTTTATAATTAGTTTTTTCTTGTTTGAAAATTAATGTTTTTTGACTCCAAACCTAACTATTCCATTTTTAGTGGGAAATTGATCTTTTTAAGTTAAAGATTATTAATTTTCTAGAAAATCAGATTTTCTTTGTAGAAAATTCATCCTCTTAGTTGAAGTTCAAGTTATTGGTTCAAAATTCATGTATTTTGTAAAAAATTCGATTTTTCGATAGTAAATTAATCCTCTTCGTTGAGAATCTGTATTTGATTGAAAATCCTTTTTTTGGTAAAAAAAATCAGCTTTCTTCATTAAAAACACAACTTATTAGTTGAAAATCAACCTGTTTTAAAGGAGACTTCAAGCATTTTATTAAAAATTGGTATTTTTTGGTTAAATTCAACTCCTTATAATATCAACTATTTTTCTGGTGAAATATCAATTATTATATTTTTTTGCTGGAAATGTATGTTTTAGGTAAAAAATTTAACTCATTGGTTGAACTACTTTCTTATAAATTAATTTTTTTGGTTAATGATTTATAATTTCAGTTCAAAATATATATGTCTTTGGTAGAAAATTGAAGTAATTTGTTAATAGTGAGTTTTTTAATTCAACATTAATTTAGCACCCAGAAAATGTTACTATTTAGTTGAAACTTCAACTGTTTGGTTAAAAATGAAATTTCGTATCGAAAACTCATATTTTTGTATTGAAAATTCAACTGTTGTGTAGAAATTTCGTCTTTTTCAATTGAAAATTTATATTTTCGATGAAAATTTAATTATTCCATTACAAATAATTTTCTATTTTCGAAAAGGAATTTCAAGATAAAATTGAAAAATATTACACGATTTTCTATAATTTCGATAAAGAATTTAGAAGATTTTAAAGCAAAATTTTTCAAGTTTAAAAGATTACAAAATTTAAGCATGAATTCAAATAAGTTCAAGGGATATTTAGAAGTTTTGATAAATATACAAAAACAATTTTTCACTCATAAAGATTCCCCAAAATTTTAAGCAAGATGTAGATTGTTGAAGATTGCGAATAAAATATTTAGAAGCTTTCTGAGAATTTGGAGAGGTTTCGAAAGAGAAAAAAAATTTCTTAAGATGCCTGGGAAGATTTCAAATGATTTTTCATTTTTAAAAATGATTTTAAAAAGAAAGTTGAAAATATTTAGGAAAATTCTAATATATTTCTAAAAACTTTGTTGAAAATCTGGATGATTTTAAAGCAATTTTTTTAATATTGAAGGATGTTTCAAAAATTTAAGAATAATTCGAGTCTGTTGAAAAGATGTTTGAAATTGATCTCAATTGATCGAAAAGTAATATTTTTTTGTTGAAAATGTTTCGTTGAAAATTCATATTTTTTGGACGAATTCAACTGCTTTTAATCTAAAATAAAAAAAATCTAAAAATGTTGTTGAAAATTCGTCTCTTGGCAGAAAATTATTTTTTTTTATTGTAGTGAATTCATCTATTTGATTAAGAATTTGACAATTTGGATTGAAATTAACTTTTTTGTTGAACGTTCACATATATTGGTTAATAAGTTGAACTATTTTGCAGAAAATTCTTATTTTTCGGAAAAAATTAATCTTCGAGTCTAAAAATTCATCTTTTTGATTAAAAATAATTTTTCTGTGTTTGTTGATGATTCAACTATTTTCTTGAAAATTCGTCTTTTTTGTTTAATTCAACTATTTTTTATGTAAAATGAAAATCTTTCTTTGTTTAAAATACTTAAAATGTCAACAATTGTATTTTTAGTGGAGAATTCATCTTTTTTTGGTTTAAAGTTCAACTACTTGGTTGAAAGTTGAATTACTTTGTTCATTCATGAACAACAGTAAGATTTTATGACCCACCCTTTTTTTAAATTGTTTCGCTGTTTTTGGATGACCCGTAAATAAAATTACGAAAAAAATTTAGTGGGTGAAAATTACCTAAGATAGGGGGTGTGGTCAAAACCTACGGACCCGCAAAAAGGGCAGATGCATTTGGGAAGAAATTAATCCTTCGACCCTTCAGCATCCATCTGTAGCCACCTGCATCTACTACAAAAGGGAATTTAAAAAATAAATAAATTAAGAAATTTAAGAAAATAGAAAAAGATAAAAGTAAAATCCCTGAATTTCCTATATAAGCCAGGATTATATCCAATGAGCAGATACAAATTCGTCTAGAACAGCTTTCGTTGGTCTTTAGCGGGGATGTCAAATTTTGAATTTGTTCAAATTAATGAGTGGATAATATATGTAACAGAAAAATTAGTAAAACAAAAAGACTGCCAAGTAAGTTCCCAATGAAAAATTGCATCCTGGCCAATATTTCCTCCAGAGTTTAAACTTGATTTCTCCTGACCAACCTAACAGCTAACCAGTTGGTCGATCCCCACAAATTTCTTTAACCAAATTTATCGACTCGATCTTTAAAATGCATATCTGCATTTTATGTACTTACAAAAAAAAATGATGAACGATCATATTCTACCGATTTCTTCGTAGAAAGTAGTTGTTGACGACGTAAATTGACGTCGATTATTCTATAAAAAGATTGTGTCAATTTTGTAATCTAAATGTTAATCAATATTTCTATGAAACCAAAAAAGTCCTTGCTCAACAACATAGTGAATCCTGACATCGATAATGGCCTTCCTAATTCGTGAAATATTTCAAGCCACTATGATTTAATTATCGATCCAATTTTTTCTACAAAGATTTTACGTCATGAATAAAATTCGAGCGATATATCAGAAGGTTTTTATGTCTCATGATAAAATGCCACCGAAAATTTCAAATAAGATATGCATCGCTGCGTCACTATCCCGATTGAAATCGAAGGCTTCGAAGCCGGAATGGGAAAAGGTGCATTCTAATTAATGAGAAAACAACAAATTCTTCTAGATCCGTAAATTAACGATGATCCGGTTCCAAATTAGGGATCTTTAATTATTTCTAAATTATAAGCATATTTTCTGACAGTATCTACAATTCGTAATTAGGGTGTCTAGCCGGTGGATGATTTTAAATGCCTGGTCACTTTACCGGTTTTCCTCCGGTCATGGTTAATTTTTCCCTGTAAATTTGAATGATTGCAACCGATTTTTTTAAATTTGACAGGGGGAATTTTTGAGAGAATTATAATCCTTAGTTGTAATATCAATCATCATAAAATTCTGACTTGGAACAAAGAATTTTGTAAAAATATTATAATTCGGAATTTGGACAAGGATTCTTTTTTGAATTCGCCTTTTTTAAGCCAGAATTGAAATAATTTTTTAACATGACCGCAGCATGTCAAAAATTCTCTGTTCTAACAAAAATAATAACTGTTTATGAAAATACCCTGTCCTAAAGTATAAATTATAACTCTTTGCGGCAATTCCCTATCTCAAAGGCTAAATTACAATATAAATCATAATATTTAATTATAATTATATTATAAAAATGAAATATTTTCAAAAAACACCTGTTCGAAGACAAAATTTTAATGCTTGATGAAATTCCTAGTTTTAAAGTAAAACCTATGATTCTTATAGGAATTTTGTTTTTCAAGTATTCATTTCCTATAGAAAGTAACAATTAAATTCATTCACAAAATTTGTGTTCAAAATTAGAATTATATTTATTCACAGAATTGTTTTTTATTATTAAGGAATATAGTAACTCCCTTTTTGCAAAATTTGCAATAGGGAGGTTTCAAATTGGAACGGATTCTGACTTAAAAATTTCCTTTCCATGTCAAAATTTTTCCTTTTCAAGTCAAATTACAATTCTTTCGGGAAACTCCCACTCACAAAATAAGAATTACAATTCTTTTTGAAAATTCCCTGTTTCAAGTCAGGATAATTTTAATTCTTCACGTGAATTTTTAAAACATTTCTTTTATTTATTCTCTGTACCAAGTCAGAATTATACATTTTTTAAAGAATTCATATTTTTTTAGATATTAAAATTCTTGAAGAAATCCCCTTTTCTAAATTGAATCTAAAATGTAAATTATAATTCTTAACGAAATTTCCTGTTCAAGAGTCAAAATAATACTTTTTTACGAAAAATCCCTGTTCCAATGGTCAAATATATATTTCTTAACTGAAATTTTTCTTTCTCGAACGCAAAATTATAGTTATTTATTAAACTTCCTTGTCCTGAAATAAAAATTATAATTCTTTACAGGAATTCCCTGTCTCAAGCTAAGAATTATATTTTTTCATTAAAATTCTATTTTGGAACTTAGAACTTCACGGAATCCTCTGTCCCAATGGTGAAAATTTAATTTTTTCAACTGAAATTCCCTGTCTCAAACACAAAATTCTAATATTGACTCAAATTCCCTGCCCCAACATAAAAATTATAATTCTTCATGAAAATAACCTGCTTCGAATTGAAAATAATATTTGTTCACTAAAATTCTATGTCGCAACTTGAAATTATAATTCTTTTCAAAAATTCCTTATTCCAAGTTAGGATAATTGTCATTCTTCACGTGAATTTTTAAAATATTTCTTTTATTTATTCCCTGTTCCAACTCAGAATTATAAATTGTTTAGAAAACTCCCTGTCTCAAAGTTGAAATTATAATTCTTTACTGAAATCGCCTGTTCCGACTTGAAATTATAATTCTCTTAGAAGATTCCCTGTTCCAAATAAAAAATGTCATTCTTTAAGAAAATGACCTATAACAAATGAGAATTATGACCTTGCACAAATTTTCTGTTCCAACACAAAATTAGAGTAATAAAATATATGAAACTACTTTTAATTTACATATTTCATATTCGGGAGAAGAATCCCAGTCTCTGAATCACATTACCGTTCATTTCCATGTTTTTTCCAATTTCTCGGTCAGGCAGACACCCTGGTAATTGTGCTTTGCACTTAACAACAGTTTGTACTTGAATTTTCTAGAAAGAAAAGGAACAGAAGAAAAAATCGTCATTCTTGGTAAGGCAAATTGTTATGATGGTAAGTCTTGGTAATTCTTTCAGATGGATTTGAAATTGCGTCCTAGAAGTATAAATAATGGAACAAAATTCATGTCTACGAAGGCGTCCAATACGCTAACAACGGTCGGGTTTAGAGCTCTTTCTGGAACCTTTCTTCGTGACAGGTGGTCAATTATAAGTTGGACCTAAAAGTATCTGTCAGAAATTCGAGGAATTATCCAAAAGTAGGGTTCTTTATCCCTCAGGTCGCCTCCAGCGGCTTAAATTCCACTAATTTAGCACTTCAGGGCGTACGTTAGCAATTTAAAAGAAAAATACAAAAAATTTCAGGAGAACAAATTTCATGCAATCATAAAATCAAATAAACAAAGCAAGAAGCGTTCAAAACTCAAAGCCTCAATTCAGTGAACTTTGTTTTGCAAAAGTTCCATATGGTAATAGGAATTGCTAACATTTCTTACGACCTTAATGTAACAAAAAAAATGTTGATTTTTGAAATACTAGCCAACAAACACGCACGCTATACGCACGATTATTAAAAACACTGAGAAAAAAGATTACATTTTTACCAAAAACATTTTTCTTGGAACAACAATGATTTTTTCATTTAAAAAACATAATTTCTTATAAGAAAAATTTTGTTCAGTAAAAAAATTGTTTGGTGGACGTATTCAGTACTATAATTTTCTTCAAGTAATTTTTTTCCTCAGTGTATGTCGAGATGCATGTCCATGTTTTGAATATTAACTTGAATTGCACTGAAAAGGGAGAAATCATTTAAAAATACGTATTTTGAATTAACTAAGTACTTTTATTATAAGTTTCAATAAGCAAAATATGGCAAAACCATGTAAGTGCCAAAGAAAAACATTTTCTTCAGATCAAAAAAACGTTCTCAAAATTCAAATTATTTTTCAAATAAAAAAATAAGAAAATTCGTACATGAGTTGATAGAACTCTAGCTCTATAGATCTCTTGAAAGAAAGTTGAAAAAAGTTCATACTTTTCGAGAAAAATATCATAAAAGATCATCTTTTGTCATAACTATGTAAGCGCCATGAAAACATTCTTTTAAGTCCAATTGACATAAAATATATAAGTAAACATCAGAAGCATGTTAAAAGAAATGTTCAAAAATCCGAAAGGAAAAGCGCTATTCGATTCAACTAAAAAAATGATTTGAAAATAATTTTTTTTTTCACTACAATGTGTAGCGAATATTTAGTAAATTTTCAAAGCAATAAAAAGTGTGTTGAAAAGAGTGGCACTTACGTGGTTATGCCGTGATACCTGTTATGACGATTGGACCGCTCTTAAAATCTTTGAAAACGTTTGAAATCTTTCAAAAACTTTTGAAGTGCTCATGAGACTCTGAGAAACAATAAAATCCTTTAAATTGCTTTAAAATACTTCGAAAAACTTTAAAATGTATCAAGATCCGTTATAATCAATTATAAATTTGTGAAATCCCGTGAAATCCTATAATTGGTTTGAAGTCCTTCAAAATCATTTTAAATGCCATGAAATCGGAAAAAAGCTTCAAATCCCTTGAAGTATAGTTAAATCACTTGAAAGCTTCGGAAAATCTGCGAATTCTCTTGGAAATTTGGTAACCTATTTCATACTTTTGAAGAGCTGCGAAATCTCCACTGAAATCTTTTCAAATACTTCGAAAATCTTGCTTTACCTTTTTCATGTCTTGTCTTGCTTTACCTTTTTCATGTCTTGTCTTGCTTTACCTTTTTCATGTCTTGTCTTGCCCTGCCTTTTTCATCTCTTGTCTTGCCCTGCCTTGTCTTGCCTTGCCTTGCCTTGTCTTGTCTTGTCTTGTCTTGTCTTGTCTTGTCTTGTCTTGTCTTGTCTTGTCTTGTCTTGTCTTGTCTTGTCTTGTCT